>JARHVA010004206.1:600000-975000 GCA_037957365.1 Torreya grandis
CATTATGGATGTTGCAGAAATTAGTTGTCTGTTATGTGTTCAGTAGGAGTTACAGCTTGGTCTCCTGTGTAATATTGGACACTTTTGAGGGCTGCTACTGGCATAGGATCATATTGTGGCAAATTCAAAGGACTTTGGCTTCTAAAACCCACAAAAGCTCTTTGGGGAATCATGGTAGCAAGAGGGGCTAACAAGGATCTTCTCACATAGGTATGCCTTATATGACTGGTTTAGGAAAGAAGTTTCTTACGTAAGGGTGAATATGGGCAAACATTAACCTTCTTGCTGAGTTTAAAGGTAACTCAACAAACACAAAAGAAATACCTACAGAAGTCGATCTTGTAATCACCTTTGGCATGAAAGATAGCTACTGCTCTGCACCAGACAGCTGGGTGTTCTTTGGAGTCATCAGATGCTGGAAGATGAAAGCTACCACTGCTGCAAATTGATCAAGACAACATCAAATTTGATCAATCTTCCATAAAAAATGGAAATGAAAATGGTAGTGTGTCCCACTAGGCATGCCAGCACTATTATAGCTAAAAATTGCACCCTTGGTGTCGAGAGTTCTTCAGGTTCTCTCACTTCCAGCTACAAGCATGGGGACAACCTCAAGCTGTGGGTATCCTGTTGTGAAGTTGAACCTCTAAGATTTTTAATGAGGCTAGTTCCTCAGGTGCTTCACTTCAGCCCCTGATTCCCACACTAAAATCTACTATTGGCCAAGGAAAAGGGATAGGAGGATAACATGAAAGGAAATCTAAGCTAAGGGAGGTGATGCACCAAAAGAAATGATCCACTTAGTCTGAGAAATGACACTCATTCAGCATAAGATGAATTTTACTTACACAACCTCACAACCAGTTAATTTGCATAAGTATTTCGTAAATTAGGCTCACTGAACCATACATGAAGCAAAGAGGGATTTCGAAATCCACACCAAGCGTCCATTAATGGCGGAAAGAGCTCAAGTCCAGACCTGCAACTAACTAAAAAACACCTAAAAATAGGCAAGAAAGAGGGACAATGAGCTTGGAAGGACACTTCTTCACAACGCCTTTGTGCACAAGCTTGCTAAACACAATTTTCAGACAAAGAGATAGGTAGAAAATTAATCTTTATTGCTTCAAAAGGCCTATTACAAAGCGATTTTTGCAAAGTAACTTTATCGCCAGTCCAGAGATTATTTTTTGGCTCCAAGGCCTCTATTTATAACAAAAGAAGGGGAAGAGAAGATGGGAAGAGGGAAGGAGTCGTTGATGACTGGGGTCCCTATCGTCGTCCTCCCTTGTGCCACTAAATGCGCCTCTCAAGATCGCTGAACAACCTTCTCGAGTCCCTCCCGCCTTCAAGTCTCTCTTTGGCATATCTAAAGAGCCATGTTACGAGCAGCTGAACGTCACTTCCTTGCGTGGCTGAAACGATATTTGCATTTAAAATGGCGTGGTCACTTTTATTTTCACGTGTCCTGCTAAAGAAGACGAGGTCTCCATGTGTTGATAATATGGCCGAACCATGTTGCCTTAATGTTTGAACGGCCATTTGTCGGGAGAGGGAGCCATTTTGAAGGATGAAGGCTTTCATTAAATTCTGAGCTACCATCTCCCACCAGTCGTTTGGACTCCCTTTTGCATTGATTGGCCATTGGACATTGCCTTGGATCCTTGACCTAAACCATGGATCTTCCTATCGTGGACGCCTATGGATAGTCGATCTCCCTGCCAGCTGGGTGCCCTTTGTGCCACTTGGCAGCCTCTCATTTGTCCTTTCCATGACTCTTGTGCACTATCGATCCTTAGAATGTGCCATTGGTCTAAGCAAATTTAATCAAGCAGCGTTGGAAACCCAATTTACTTTTTGTTGTGTAATTCGGGTTTTCAAAGCTACTTGACTTATGAAGCTTTTCAAGCTAAGTCATTGAAGAATCCCGATTTACTCTATGCAAAGTAACTCGGGCTTTCTAATCTCTCCTACTTCGGACTTTGTCTACTCCTTTACTTATGAAGTCTTCCTTCGGCTTTCTTTCGGCCTTTTGAACTTTGCAAAATAGACTTTCTCGAAGGGTAAGAGACCCTTTGGGCTTTTTGAAAACGGTCCCTCTCTTTGGAAAATGCACCTTCCGAAGGGTAACATACCCTTCGGACTTTTGTTTGAGACCTTCGAAAGGATTCCTTAGGCCCTTTCTGTCTGCTTTGTTCCTTCAGGCAAAATTCCCAAAGGAATTCTTTCGGACAAATTGTCCGAAGCTTCCATCTCGTTCATTTTTCCTTCGGAATATTTTTTCGAAGGAATTCTTTTGGTTTTCCCTTTTGTTCTTTCCTTTGGCCTTCGGAGTTTGCAAAATGGACTTTCTTGAAGGGTAAGAGACCCTTCAGGCTTCCTGTAAATGATCCTTTCGGAAGGAGCCTGCCCTTCGGATTTGTCAATGATCCTTGGAGTATTCTTTGGAGAAGACTTGCTCTTTAGAGAACCCGAGAAGCACCTTTAAAGACCACAACGGACTTTTGATGTCTCATTACTTGCAACTTGGGAAGTCACTCGCCTCCGGAAACCCGACTTATACAGCCCAAGACCAATTCGGGGCTTTTGGAGCTTCTTACTTCGTGTTTCTCACTATCGATTACTCGTGAAGTGAAAAGTTGTGCTGCCCAAGAAACCCGAAGTTGTCCCCTTTGGAAAACCCGAAGACTTCCCAATGAGAAAAACCCGAACCCTTCTGCTCAAGACCATTTCGGGTTCTTAACACCTTGCTACTTACTACTTTGGAGCTTTGGCAAACTGCAACTTAGGAAGTCACTTAAGTCATGGGCTGCCGAAAGTCCGAATTCTCCCAAAGACTTGCCATCTTCTGCTTGAAAGTTTATCTTCTCATACTTAGGCAAAAATTGATATGGGGGCCAAGAAATGGCCAACAACGCCTTATACCTAACTTTGGATTATTCTAACAATTCCCCCTGTAATCCAAAGTTAATACATCCAAAATGGTTTGGCAAATAAAAGAAACAATCATGCAGTATTCATAGATGCCTGCTACCTGAAAATCCTCTTCAGAGTCTCCACTACCTTGAAAACAAAATTGCTAAGGTTTTGCTTCTTTGTTGGATAAAACACAACGAAAATCATCACACATACAAATCTTATATCCTCTGGATTTGGATCATGTTCCTCTTTCCAATCAAAGTAAACAAATGATGTCCCTCCTACAATATATGAGATATCATCCAAATTCTCCATCATTTAATCAAACAATGCTCTCAAAATAAAAAAACAAACTATGTTATTGGTATGTTTATAGAACACCCACCACTGCACCAAAAACATCATAATGCCAAATAACACATGATTTCTCGTGATCCGATCCACATGCACACTCTTGATATCTTAAATTACGGGCTCAACCAAACACCTATTAATATTCAACAACGTGATGACTCCAAGTACCAACATTGGACCTGTTGGCCATTTTTGGCCCACATACCAAAATTTTGCCCAAGTGTGAGAAGGTGGACATTCAAGCAAAAGTGGCAAGTTCAAACAACCTCGGGTTTTCCAAAGGAGAAGTCTTCGGGCTTTTAAAGTCGCAAGACTTTGGGTTTCTGAGGACAGTGCAAATCGGGTTTCCAGCGATGTTTGACTTCTAAATGTTTTATAAGTAGAAGTTATTCGGGTTTACAGACCTGAATTACTCATGGACAGTGTATTTCGGGTTCTCCAAGGAGCACTACTCATTACTTCATAAGTTGTGAGCAGTCAGAAGCCTGAAATAATTAAAGAGGCTTGACAAACCCGATTTGGTCTCGAAAAAATAATGCTTCTTGAGTTCTCCAAGGGACAAGTCTTCTCCAAAAGCCAAGGGTCATTTTCGAAAGAAGGTGGTCCTAGCAAAAAACCCAAAGGTCCTTTTCACTTTTTCTAAGCGTCTTTCAAAAACCCAAAGATACACTTCAAAAATATGAAGGGCATTTCCCTCTCCAAGTGGATAGTTGCAAGTTTCCCGAAGGGTATGTTACCCTTCGGAAGGACCATTTCAAAATTCCCGAAGGGTATCTTTCCCTTTGAGAGGATCATTTGCGAAAGTCCGAAGGGACATACAAGAAGCCTGAAGGGTCTCTCACCATTCGAGAAAGTCCATTTTGAAAGATCTGAAAGGTAATTTTCGAAGGAAGAGAGCAAGAAGGAAGCTTCGGACAAAAAGTCTGAAGGAATTCCTTTGGACAAATTGTCCCAAGGAATTCCTTCGAGAGATTTGCCCGAGACATAGATCCCAAAGAACGAAGGAGCCCGCAGACAAAGTCCAAAGTAGGAGAGATCAGAAGGCCTGAGTTACTCTGCATAGCGTAAATCACGATTCTTCAATGGCTTGGCTTGAAAAGCTTTATAAGTCAAGTAGCTTTGAAAACCCGAATTACATAGCAAAGAGTAAATTGAGTATCCAACGTTGCTTGACTAAATATGCTCAGTCCAATGGCACGTTCTACGGATCGACAATGCATATGAGTCATGGAAAGGACTAATGATAGCCTACCAAGTGGCACAAAGGGCACCCAGCTGGCAAGGAGATCGACGATCCATAGGCGTCCACGACGGGAAGATCCACGGTGCAAATCAAGGATCCAAGGCAACGTCCAACGGCCAATCAACACAAAAGGGAGTCCAAACGACTACTAGGAGATGGTAGCTGAGAATTTAATGAAGGCCTTCGTCCTTCAACATGGTTCCCTCTCCTGACAAAAGGCCGTTCAAACATAAAGGCAGCATGGTTTGACCAGATTATCAACACATGGAGACCTCGTCTTCTTTAGCAGGACATGTGAAAATGAAAGTGACTGTTGTCAACCTGGAGCTGCGCCTTGATTCGAAGACGTGCACGAAATGGCTAGTCCTCTATCCAGCTGAAACAATGGGATCTTCTCACGAGGGTGGGTGCCTCAATGGTGAGAAGAACCTCCAGAGAAGGTTGGTTCCTGTATGATGTATCGATGAGGATCTCTACTCTATGCTGTGGAATACCGTGGAAAAGGGAGAAGGAAACTTAAAGGGGAAATCCTACCTAAAAGGGGGTGATACACCAGGAGTTTGATCCACTCAACTTGGAACCTTGAACATTGAACGAACAAGGGAAAAGGAAGATCTATGATTTCAATCAATCACTTATGCATAAATATTTCATGAAGAGGTTTGATCCAATGACCAAAACTTGAGGGAAAATGATGGAGAGAGGTCCGATAAAAGACACTTTGCAGCCACCTAACATCCACTTATAGCTTCAGCAAAAGACATAAAGAACACTTTAACATGACCTGCATAAGGATAATCTAGCAACTAGGTATGAACCAGTATTTGGGAAGGGAGAGAAATCTACCACTTATGCAAATTGTTGAATGAAATATACACTATGCCAACACTTGAAATCTGAAAGTATAGTCCTATTGATCGAAGAGGTTACACAACTCACCAATGGCAGAGTCTAGTCTAGCCAAGAGAGGGATTGGATTCTTTTTAAACAAGGTTGAAAGCCATTTTATAGAAAATTACCAAAAGCCAAAGATTGGCGTAGAAAATTTGAAGAGAAGGATTCACTTAGGTTAACTCAAGGCTATCTTGGCCTTTCAATAAAATATGTTTTCTTTTGTCTTTGCATGAAGCTTCTTGCGCTTGAGGAAGTGAACTTGTCTTTTTTGTGAACCGCCCACCTCTCTTTGCATGGAAATCCACGCCAATGTTAATTTTAGAACTCTACGTGAGCTGCTTGATGCCGAATTGGAACGTTGGAAAGGCTGAGTTGGCCGTTTGATAAGCTGAGTTGGATGAAGAGATCATTCTCCCTCACATGGCGAGCTCCAAGTGGATGCGGCGTTTAACAATTAGTCAACTCTAAATCTGGGACAGTCAACTCAACATTCGAATTTGGAACTTCGGTTGACGCTAAGTTGGACCCCCAGATGCATGAGCTGATCCGGAGACGAGCAGGACTTCAATAACTAGTCGACTGAAGCTTTGACCGGTGCTCGAAATAGCTCTCGCTTGCATGTATTTTACCCTGTTCTGGTCTGCCTGTTCGTGTCTATTTCTAGCGGGATTCTATGTTTGGCGTATTAGTCTATATTTCCTTTGGGATGCTGACAACTTTTTTGAAGCTTTGGATTTCCTTTGGAATATAAGCTTTTCTTTGAAATTCCTGCAGCATTTCTTTCTTTTGGCTTTATTCTCCAAAGTATTCATTCGGACAAAAGTCCAAAGGATACTTTCCTTCTCTTTTCCCTTTGCTCGGGTTTTTGTCTTAGTCGGGTTTCCTTTCTCTTTATTGGCTTTGCATTTCTTCGGACCTTTTGTCCGAAGGAATTCCTTCGGACAAAAAGCTCGAAGGTTCCCTTTGCCTCTGCCATTTGCTCTGTTGGCCTTTTTGTTAAGCCATTTTCCCGTGGACAAAAAGTCCGCAAGAATCATCTTGGTCTTTTCCTTTGTTCTTCAGACTTCTACATCGGCTTTTTGCACGGGCCGTTTCTCCGAATTTCTTCGGACTTTTTGTTCGAAGGAATTCCTTCGGACAAAAAGCCCGAAGGAATACTTTGTTCTTTGCTTTCGTTCTTCGCTCTTTGTTGACCTCTTTTGCTTTGGACGCTAAGTCACATTTCTCCGAAGGTTCCCTCCTCCGTTTTTGCCATCGGCATTTCAACTTTTCCGAAGCCTTCGGACTTCTTGCCATCGGCTTTTCCACTGGCCTCTTCCGGTGTCTTCCAAATTCCTTCAGACTTTTTGTTCGAAGGAATTCCTTTGGACAAAAATTCCGAAGGATATCTTTGTGCCTTTGCTCTTCGAAATGTGCCCTTCGGAAAAGTCACCACAGTCCTCTCGCCGACCAAGTGCCCTCCGCAAGGACTAGTTGCTAGTGTTTGTGCCTTTTTCAGAAGAATTGTAGGGCACCCGGGCTTTTTGCAAAGGTCATGAATTCGTTCTTGTACCTTCTCGGAGGGTTGGTGCCCTCAGGATTGTTGCAAATGACCCTTCCGAAGGGTACTTCCTTTGTCTTATGCGTTTTGTTGATTTGTTATTCCCTTGTTTCATGAACCATTCCTTTGGACATAACCCCGAAGGAATTCATCCTTTTGTAGCAAAGGCCCCTACCAAAAACAATGTATTCTTCTTTCCTTGGCTAGAGATGTGAACTTTCTAAATGGCAAAAGACAATCCGACTTGTGGAAGAATTGTCAACATTTCTGGCGACTCAATTGGCTCAGCATGCCTGCTATGCTTGAGAACTCAGACCATGTATAGATGCTATTTGAATTCTAAAATGGTAAAACCTGATTTCTGACTAAAAATCTGCCCTGATCATCGTTGTAGTAACCTCCTCCAAAATAAGAAGGGAAACACACGAAAGTAGAAAACTAAGAAGCAAATGTGCAAACAAGCACTTATTGGACAAAACTGAAGCAAACTACTGTGCTTAAACAACACTTGGAGGAAAGCAGAAACAACTAAAGAACCTAACTAACCATGGTAAAGCATGATCCGCCTGGATCAAATGGGAAATTCTCGAATTCACTCCTTATAAGAGATGGTAAGAGTTGCAACGCAGGATGGTTATTAGTCATAACCCTTGATGAGGCATTTGCCTTGTCCACCAACTGTATTAGCATCTTCTCAAATGGGTCATCAACAGTAACAAGGACAAACTCATCAAGTACCTCTTGATCTTTTTCAGATTGCTTATCATCTACCACCTTGTCAAGTGACACCTCATCTATGCATGGTTTTTGAGTGACCACATCCTTCTTATCGACTGCTATAAGTTCATCCAGTTCTTCAAGGAGCTTTGAGTAGGCAACCCAATCTTTACTGTGGCCTTGAATAGGCAATTCTTGATCAAATTTCTCATAAACATGCTCTTTAATAGCCATCATATCCATACAAAGCTTTTCGATCTCTTGTAGAGATTCAACATACAACTGCCAATCGTCTTTTTGTTCCTCATTTTGATCTATTTGAACTGAATCAGCTGTCACGCTTTCCGGATCCTTCTCAATAGGAGATACCTGTAACTCATGTATGACTTCAATTTGTACCAACTCCTCTTGAAGTTCTTCTACATCAAGATCAGTCTTCTCACTCTCAACTATAATTGGATGCTCAACTACAACTTCAAGTGAAGTATCAATAGGAAATTCTTCATTAAAGACATCTGAAGCATCTTCTACACACTCTGCAACAACTTGACCTGTAGCTGTAACCTCTTTCTCAATCCTCCAAAGAACAGGGTCCTCCTGAGGAAGGGGGATGGTGGGAGGGTGATGAAATTCATTTGTTTGAGAGGGAAAATGAAGCATGGGAGGTTGATCATGATCAAATTTTGGAATCTTGAGGGCGATGGAATTATCTAAGGAGTTTTGGAGGGGAAGGAAAGAGAAACTCTTAAAAACCTCTGTATTCTGTTCCTTCCATGTGGCCATTACCTCATCAAAGTCTGGAACCTGCTTGTCTTCCTGGACAACATGAGTTTGAAGGATGATTGGTGAGGAAAGGGGACTGTAGGAAGGTTTAGTCTCATGAATGGTCACTTAAATAGGCTCTTGAATATGCTCTTGACTCCAACAAGGAAGCTCCCTTGGCACACACTGGGCGTGGTTAAAAACTTCATGAGAATAAGAAGAACAATAGCCCTTTGTAGACAATTGGTTTAACTCGATTTTCTGCCTTTCCGAAGGCTCCATCTTTTCCAATCCAAGAATACATAGTCCATTTATCTCTTCTGGATCATTGGACACATTTCGAAATAGACCATTCACTTCCTCATACTGAGAGTTAGAACAAACCTTTCTTACATATGCTAGTATTTTGAGCTATATCTCATTCATTTTTTCTTGAAGGCAATACTGGTCATATGCAACATCATAGCCATATGGGAAAGATGATATCCGGTCCTGAGACTAATATGGCTCACAAGGAAGGTAAGATTCATGCTCTTGATAATAAGGATCATGAGAAACTTGATAAGGCTCAACATAGCTTTGATAATACCCTTGATAACGCTGATTAGGCTCATAGATATCATGACCAGGCTGGTATGATCCATCATTGGGCTGATAAGGAAACATAGCATAGGAATTCTCTTCATACACAGCGATCAAAATTCATTCGCGATAATAATAAAAATAGACTTACATGGAAGTTGTTCTGAACTATTAGAAGCAATTGCTTGAGCTTGGAATCACCAAATACTTCTTGAAGAACACTGCTACAACTGCAAATTTCATCAAGACCAGAAAAAATGGGTCCCACCGGGCGTGCCAAAAACTATTGTCAACTTGGAGCTGCGCCCTGATTCGAAGACGTGCATGAAATGGCCAGTCCTCTATTCGGCTGAAACAATGGGATCTTCTCACAAGGGTGGGTGCTTCAACGGTGAGAAGAACCTCCAGAGAAGGTTGGTTCCTGTATGATGTATCAATGAGGATCTCTACTCTATGTTGCGGACTACCGTAGAAAAGGAAGAAGGAAACTTAAAGGGGAAATCCTACCTAAAAGGGGGTGATACACCAAAAGTTTGATCCACTCAACTTGGAACCTTGAACACCGAACCAACAAGGGAAAAGGAAGATCTATGATTTCAATCAATCACTTATGCATAAATATTTCATGAAGAGGTTCGATCCAATGACCAAAACCTGAGGGAAAACGATGGAGAGAGGTCCGATACAAGACACTTTGCAGCCACCTAACATCCACTTATAGCTTTAGCAAAAGACATGAACACTTTAACATGACCTGCATAAGGATAATCTAGCAACTAGGTATGAACCAGAATTTGAGAAGGGAGAGAAATCTACCACTTATGCAAATTGTTGAATGAAATATACATTATGCCAACACTTGAAATCTGAAAGTACAGTCCTTATATTGATCGAAGAGGTTACACAACTCACCAATGGCAGAGTCTGGTCTAACCAAGAGAGAGATTGGATTCTTTTTAAACAAGGCTGAAAGCCATTTTATAGAAAATTACCAAAGGCTAAAGATTGGCGTAGAAAATTTGAAGAGAAGGATTCACTTAGGTTAACTCAAGGCTGTCTTGGCCTTTCAATAAAATATGTTTTCTTTTGTCTTTGCATGAAGTTTTTTGCGCTTGAGGAAGTGAACTTGTCTTTGTTTTGAACCGCCCACCTCTCTTTGCATGGAAATCCACGCCAATGTTAATTTTAGAACTCTACGTGAGCTGCTTGATGCCGTTTGATAAGCTGAGTTGGATGAAAAGATCGTTCTCCCTTGCATGGAGAGCTCCTAGTGGATGCGGCATTTAACAATTAGTCAACTCTAAATCTGGGGCAGTCAACTCAACATTCGAATTTGGAACTTTGGTTGACGCTAAGTTGGACCCCTAGATGCATGAGCTGATCCGGAGACGAGCAAGACTTCAATAACCAATCAACTAAAGCTTTGACTGGTGCTCGAAAATAGCTCCTGCTTGCATGTATTTTACCCTGTTTTGGTCTGCCTGTTCGTGTCTATTTTTGGCGGGATTCTATGTTTGGCGTATTAGTCTATATTTCCTTTGGGATGCTGACAACTTTTTTGAAGCTTTGGATTTCCTTCGGAATATATGCTTTTCCTTGAATTTCCTGCGGCATTTCTTTCTTTCGGCTTTATTCTCCGAATTATTCCTTCGGACAAAAGTCCGAAGGATAATTTCCTTCTCTTTTCCCTTTGCTCGGGCTTTTGTCTTAGTCGGGTTTCCTTTCTCTTTATTGGCTTCGCATTTCTTCGGACTTTTTGTCTGAAGGAATTCCTTCAAAAAAAAAGCCTGAAGGTTCCCTTTGCCTTTGCTGTTTGCTCTGTCAGCCTTTTTGTTAAGTCATTTTCCCGCGGACAAAAAGTCCTCAAGAATCATCTTGGTCTTTTCCTTTGTTCTTTGGACTTCTACGTCGGCTTTTTGCACGGGCCGTTTCTCCAAATTTCTTCGGACTTTTTGTCCGAAGGAATTCCTTCGGACAAAAAGCCCGAAGGAATACTTTGTTCTTTGCTTTCGTTCTTCGCTCTTTGTTGACCTCTTTTGCTTTGGACGCTAAGTCACATTTCTCCGAAGGTTCCCTTCTCCGTTTTTGCCGTCGGCATTTCAACTTTTTCGAAGCCTTCAGACTTCTTGCCATCGGCTTTTCCACAGGCCTCTTCTAGTGTCTTCCGAATTCCTTTGGACTTTTTGTCCAAAGGAATTCCTTCGGACAAAAAGTCCGAAGGATATCTTGGTGCCTTTGCTCTTCGAAATGTGCCCTTCGGAAAAGTCACCACGGTCCTCTCGCCAACCAAGTGCCCTCCGCAAGGACTAGTTGCTCGTGTCTGTGCCTTTTTCAGAAGAATTGTAGGGCACCCGGGTTTTTTGCAAAGGTCCCAAATCTGTTCATGTACCTTCCCGAGGGTTGGTGCCCTTCGGGAATGTTGCAAATGACCCTTCCGAAGGGTACTTCCTCTGTCTTATGTGTTTTGTTGATTTGTTATTCCCTTGTTTCATGAACCATTCCTTCGGACATAAGCCCGAAGGAATTCATCCTTTTGTAGCAAAGGCCCCTACCAAAAACAATGTATTCTTTTTTCCTTGGCTAGAGACGTGAACTTTCTAAATGGCAAAAGACAATCCGACTTGTGGAAGAATTGTCAACAGTGACCACGCCATTTTAAATACAAAGATCGTTTCAACCACACAAGGAAGTGACGTTCAGCTGCTCGTAACATGGCTCTTTAGATACACCAAAGAGAGACTTGAAGGCAGGAGGGACTCGAGAAGGTTGTTCAACGATCTTGAGTGGTGCATTTAGTGGCACAAGGGAGGACAACGACAGGGATCCTAGTCATCAACGACTTCTTCCCTCTTCCCCTTTTTTTGTTATAAATAGAGGCCTTGAAGCCAAGAAATTATCTTTGGACTGGCAATAAAGTTACTCTGCAAAAATCACTTTATAATAGACCTTTTGAATCAATGAAGATTACTTTTACCTATCTCTTTGTCTGAAAATCGTGTTGAGTTAGCTTGTGTATAATGGCGTTGTGAAGAAGTGTCTTTCTAAACTCATTGTCCTTCTTTCTTGCCTATTTTTAGGTGTTTTTCAGTTGGTTACAGGTCTGGACTCAATCTCTTTCTGCCATTAATGGATGCTTAGTTCGGATTTAGAAATCCCTCTTTGCTTCATGTATGGTTCAATGAGCCTAGTTTAAGAAATACTTATGCAAATTAACTGCTTGTGAGGTTGTGTAATCAAATTTATCTTACGTTGAATTAGTGTCATTTCCCATACTAAGTGGATCATTTCTTTTGATGTATCACCTCCCTTAACTTAGATTTTTTTTCATGTTATTCTCCTATCCATTTTTCTCAGCCAATAGGAGATTTTAGTGGGGGAATCAAGAGCTGAAGTGAAGCATCTGAGGAACTAGCCTCATTAAAAAGCCTAGAGGTTTAACCACGCCATAGGATACCCACATCCTGAGGTTGTCCCCATGCTTGGAGCTGGAAGTGAGAAAGCATGAAGAACTCCCTCACAAAGGATGCAATTTCTAGCTATAACAGTTTTGGCAACCCCGATGGGACACACTACCATTTTTCACTTCCATTTTTTTTGGAAGATTGGTCAAGTTTGATGTTGTTTTGATCAATTTGCAGTAGTGGTAGCTTTCATCTTCCAGCATCTAGCGACTCCAAAGAACACCCAGCTATCTGATGGCAGAGCAATAGTTATCTTTCATGCCAAAGGTGATTACAAGATCGACTTCTGTAGGTATTCCTTTTGAGTTTGTTGAATTACCTTTAAACCCAGCAAGAAGGTTAAGGTTCGCCCATGCTCACCCTTACGTAAGAAGCTACTTTTCTAACCCAGTCATAAGGCATACTTATGTGAGGAGATCCTTGTTAGCCCCTCTTGCTACCATGATTCCCCAAAGAGATTTTGTGGATTTCAGCAGCCAAAGTCCTTTGAACTTGCCACAGTATGACCCTATGCCAATAACAGCCCTCAAAAGTGTCCAATATTATACAGGGGACCAAGCTGTAACTCCTACTGAACATATAACATACATAGCCAATTTCTGCAACATCCATAATGTCACAATAAAAAACGTAGCTGTTAGGATATTGGTTGTATCCTTCAAGGGAAAAGCGTTAGATTGGCATAGGGGTCTAGCTCCTAACTCTATCCAATCATGGGACCAGCTGGGAACAACATTGTGTAAGAGGTTTGTAGATAACAATGATCATCTGTCACTTGCAAAATAGTTGACCACAATCAAGAGAGCTCCCCATGAAGTCTTGCAAGACTTCAACACGAGATTCCAGAAGGCTTGGGATAGAATTCCAGCGGTTGTTAGACCATCCCCAAACTTTGATTTCTTATATTATCTAAAGGCTCTAAACAGCGATATAGCTGTAATGATCCAATCCTTGGGAGGTGACATACTGCCAAGAGCATACGAGGTGGCCATTAAAGCAAAAAATTGCCTGGTTCAGGCCGGCAAGCTTACTCTCAGACCCCCAATGCCTCTTTTCCCTGAGACCAGACCACCTCCTGCAGTCATTCTTCCACTTGACGTTATACTTCCAACTCCAACGATTGCTGTTGTACCTTCACCAAAGCAAGAGGGGGACTCCACTAGTGGATCCCACGACTCCCAAGAGCAAAAGAATTACTTGGAACTGAAAAGCATGCTCCAATCTTTGGAGAATGATGTGGTCAATGTCAACAGACAACAAGCTTACAACAAGCCATATCAAGTTCCATACTAGCCTCAGCAGCAGCCTTATCAAGCAAATAGGCCACCCTGTAAAGGAAATTTCCAAGGACAGGGGCATTCTTGTTGAACACACTATCAACTGAGAGGAGGGGTGAATCAGTAGATGAGCTAAAACCCGGTTCTTAAAACTTTTAAACAAGATACTTAATGTATATGCAAAGCAAAGAACAAAAACAGAGATCAAACACACACATAAGAATGCTCAACCCCAGATTTTTACGTGGAAACCCAAAGGGAAAAACCATGGTGAAAAAAGTTGCTAAAAGCTACTGTTCTAATCCAACCTCACAGAAAAGATGTCTCACAGACAAACCTCATTGGTTACATTAAGAGTACCCACTCTAAGGAAGCATCACCTTCCTAACTGAGCACCAACTCAATTTTTCTGATGGCATCAACCTATCAGAGAAATGAAGCTACAACTTCAAAATACAAAAAAGATTCAGAATTAATCTTGTTCAGTTTTCAGTTCCAAGTCTTGTCTGTAACTGCACCTACATGATGTGTGCCTTCTCAGCTTATTTGCCTCTATCTCTTTTTTTTTTGTCTGGATATCTTCTATATTGACACACCTTATTTGCTTTGCATTTTTACGTTGTCTGCATATGTCCTCACTTGACAATTTTGAGTTAACACTCTAATTATTATCGCAGCAGCAGCAAAAGACACAAATGTTTTGTTCATAGCATATATAGACAAATGCATCTTAGGGTTTTCTATCTGTAAAGAGTTCACACTTCAACTGCTATTAACCAATTCAAGCTTCTGATCTGCATTGAATGTGACTTTGACTTCATGTCTCGATTCATGTTTCAAACGGCAACGTTCAAATGTCTTTTACTATCTTTGGCATCTGCACTTCACTGTGTCGCTTCCTCAATCACTTCTGATCTGCATTCAATGTGACTCTGACTTCGTGTCTCGATTCATGCTTCAAACGACACCGTTCAAATGTCTTTTACTATCTTTGGCATCTGCACTTCACTGCACCACTTCCTCGATCACTTAGATTGAATAATCTCGAGCTCTGTGAAGATATATTGAGTTCATCACAAGTTCCAGTTGTTCCTTTACAAACAGTTAGAAGACATTAAATGCGAGCTTTTTATTTCTTTCGTCATGCCAAGTTCACGTTCTTTTCTTTGTTGGATATTTCCTTATGACCTTTTGACACTTGTCAAAAGCGTGTGCACTTGGAGGGTCATCTGAGTTTGCTTCGCACCATTGGATCTAATGCACCAATCAGACGTGAGCCGTTGATCTTTTAATTCTTGCTTTGCCATTAAGCATCGAGCTTCTTTTATTCCCGTTTCGCATCTCGTTGTTTTCGATATCATGGGTTCGCTTCCGCTCCTTTCGATTGTCCTCGATATGCTCAATCTTTACCCTTTGTATTGAGCGTTAAACTTTGGCAGTTTGGCGTGATTTTATTTTCTTCAGCATTCTTGTAACGCTACTTGCAACGTCGATCCTTGAAGACTTGCTCGTCTTTTAACCTTGCTTTAATTTCTTCGGAAGGTTCCTTTATACAAATTGTTGAGGGCCTTTGTGTCTTCAGGACAATTTCCACGGACTTTTTGTCCGGGTCCATTTCACCCTGAAGTGTCCTCCAATTTCTTCGAAAAAATTCATCATTGGCTTCTATTTCAAGGTGTCCTTCGAAAATCTTTTCTTCGTACTTTTTGTTTGAGACATTTCTTCGTACTTTTTGTCTGCGTTATTTCTTCGGACTTTCTGCAATCTACCATTCGGCTTTTTTGCAAGTGTCCACATACCATTTGCAACATTTAAAAGACACCCTTTAAACTTTTTGAAAAGGTTCACTTGGCCTTCAGAACGTTCAAAAGATACCCTTCAGACTTTTTGAAAAGGTCCACTTGCTCGAGAAAAACTTGACATTTTCGAAAGAATTTTCCTTGCCATTCTTTCCGAAAGAATTCCTTCGAAGGAATTCTTCAAGACTATTTCGGGTTTTCCATTCTTCTTGACTTATCCCGATTGCCTCTTCTAAGAGCACTTCACACACCCGATTTACTCCACAAGTCTGCTCAACTCAACCTTTGGCATTAATGCATGATCAAATTTAATCTCAATGACATCAAGGACATCAACCTCTGACATCAATGACAATTCCATACAGCCCTAGGTGGGAATGATAATTCTTCAGTCCTCAGACTGCTTTCTGGATCATGATATCAAAACTGTCAACTGTCTCCTTGCTCAAATTGCCAACAAGCCTAATTATGCTAGACAACATAATTATAATCCAAATGCTGTAGGCCTATCCAATTCCTTAGTTCCAATTCAGAACAATAGGGCTCAGGGGGCTGAAGGGACAATGCCTTGGAATCATTCTTTTGGACAATCCATTGTCCTAACTAATGGCTCTAAACAGGCATTCAATGACCAATGGCAGCAGGCTGTTGCTTATAAATACAACCAAGCTCTTATGGCCCAAGGCATGGAGGTTCCCACGATGACAAAGCTGGAGCAGCTTCCACAAGAACAAGGCTGAGATCAGGTGTCAAACCAATCGGAGGCGACAATGGTCATCAGTGAACAAGAGAAGTGTTATGTGTCCAATCAGCAGGCCATCCCTAGTCTGGCTCACCTCCCAGTCTCAGCAAACACAAGATTCAAGAGAAGGAATATGGATGACAACCAGAGAGTTTTCAAGAAAACTCTTGTCACCACTCCATTGATAAAGCCAGCAGCAATTGCTCCCAAAACCCAAGCAAACGCTGGTGGTATGCCAATCAACATTGTGGAGCAAATGAAGAAATCCAATGTGAGCATACCAATGTGGGACATGCTGTCCATGCCCGACCAAGTGGACATCCTTTAGGGAGGTTTGTCCAAGATGAGTGTTACGACAACTGCAAGTAAACAACCAGGCAAGGACGCTGAGGTCTTCACTAATGCAGCCAAGAGTCCTTTGGGAGAAAGGTCAAGTAGTGTGACCAAGCCCCCTCCTTCTACATTTCATTAATTATCGACGATTCCTTGGTGCACAATTGCTTGGTAGATAGTGGAGATAGCACCTCAATCATGCCAAAGTCTATAGCTGATCAGTTGCATCTTAAATACGAGCCGCATACCAAGGGAGTCTTGTAGCTTGATGGTTCTTCCACAAGGCCATCAGGTATCATCAAGGATTTGAGCTTAAACCTGCATGCTTGCCCTAGTGTTTCGGTGGTGCAGGACGTGCTAATCTTTGATGTCACTCCCTGCTTTGCATTGTGTCTTTCTAGAGAATTCACAGCCAAAATTGGGGGTTATCTTGCAGCAGATTGGTCTTACGTGGCATTCAAAATAAGGTATGGGACTAAAGTCTCAATCAAGACTGAACCCATGGCACAATTCCATATTGAACCCCATTAGCGATATAGCATAAACCTCAATTGTACTATCCTTGATGAGGATGAGTTTACAATTGGTCAGGAGATGAACACTCATCCTGAAGAGGTTCCAGACTTGTTCTTGGATGAGCTATGGGGAGATAACCAATTTTTCAACTCTTTGGAAGGTGTTGAGGAAAGAGACATGGGTGTCTATTTGCTACATGAAGAGAATCAACTCATGCCTACCCTCATTGGACCTAAAGAAGACCCTAATGCTATATGGAAGTTGTTCTTTGATGGTTCAAGGAACAAAAATGGCGTAGGCGCTGGGGCAATGTTGGTTTCCCCTTCAGGTAATAAGCTTTTCTCCTCCTATAGGTTCCATTTCGGTTGCTCCTCAAATGCAGCAGAATATGGAGGCTTGATCCGTGGCCTTCAATGGGCCAATAAAAGAGGAATCAAAATGTTGCAAGCATATGGTGACAGCGAGCTCGTAGTGAACCAGGTCAGAGGCTTGAACCTTACAAAGAATCCTTTGATGAGATCCTACAAAAACAGAGTGTGGGACCTAATTGAAGATTCTGAAGCCTTTGACATTCAAGTTGTCCCAAGAGATCAGAACCAGCATGCTGACAGGTTGGTTGTCATGGGACAGTTTGACATTCCAAGTGAGCTGAAAGAAGCCAAGGTTCAGCCACATGTCAAGGTTGTGGTGAGGCCATCAGTACCGGATAATGAAGTCCACTGGCAGATTTTCGAAAGTGACAAACAAATTGCTTGTTTCTTATAGCAGGAAGCCGAGTTCTCCACCAATCAATGTAAATTGCAGCATCAATACGAGGATCAGATTGTTCAACTAAGATCGAACAAGCTTCCTACGAGGATCAGATTTTTTTATGCCTGCATGTTTTTTCCACTTATACTCGCGGGCCCTAGAAGCCAAGTTTTGGCAAGTATGTGCTCAATACTTGCTGCAAGTGCTCAGTGAGTATTGAGCACATACCAAGACAGTCAAATTGCGAAAAAAACACAGATTTTTCTCTTTTGCTCCCATCACACTGCATTTGAGGCGACAATATATCTATAAAATAAATGTTTTAATTTTACACTTAGATATGGACATCTAGGTTCTACTTGAAGCCATATTTTATAAATATAATTTCAGGATGTTTGAGAGTGGTTTCAGACCTCTAGGAGCTATAATGCAAATTATAAGTTTTGAAGGATCCTATCATATTTCAAACTTAGTCAGATTTAAGGGTTTCATAATTTCAAACTTAGCCATATTTCAAGGTTTCAAGCTTTCAGGGAGACATCATAGGAGGTGTGAAGGCTGCATAAAGGGATGTAGGTATGATAGAATAGTATGAGAATATCTCTCGCAAAGTGCCACGAGCTGATCCCACCCCATTCTTGGTGCACCCTTTAAGGCATGCACTTAGGAAGATTTGATGCGTCGGTGAGCCTCTGCAAGAGAAAGCATCAGTAAATGATAAAAATAAAAAATATCGGTGTATATATATACCCCACCCGAAGCTCATCCCCTATCACACTAGTGTAACCGTTGCGGGGGATGGTGCTTTGGGAAAGAGACATATCAACATAAAAGCATAAAGGAAATGATGATGCGATTTCGTACTATATTTTTATTCAAATCCAATAGAAAACACTTCCCCAATGTTTTACAGACTCATTTGATACATTTTGTTACTGTAATTTGTATTAAATTTATGTTTTTTAAAGAAATTAATGTATTTTTTAAGTTGCTGAGAATTGTCAAGTATTTGATGAGTCGTAATTTTTTGGTCTGCCGAGTCTGAGTATGCAAACTATGATTGTAACTAAGAAATAGAGGTCTAAATAGCATCAAGTTTGACTATATAAAGTTTTCGACCTGAATTTCGCTGAGGTTTGGCATGTTTCAACCATATTGACCATGGCAATACAATAGGTTCAATTACAGTTTGCCTATACTGGCACAAACAATACGGTTTGGAGATCAAAAGACTATATCGAGTATGTCAACATAGTTGTGGAAGTAGAAGTAGGATACTATATTGGCACAAACATAAAAGGATGTATCAGCACAGACATAGAAGACTACATCGGCACAGAAGCAAACGACTATATCACGATAGGTGATACAATGGCAAAAGCAGAAGACTATATCAGCACTGGTGATACAATTAAATTACCGAAAAAATCCATAACTACATTGGCAAGGCCAAGTTCGTCAGTTTTATCTGATTTTTAAAATTAAGAAGATTCGGAAGGGACAAAGACTAAAAGTTGGCCTGTAGGATAGGCGTGAACAGTTTTGTAGGCTCTAGGAGGTGTTATATGCTGAATTTGAGTGTTTTGGGAAGAATTAATGTGAGCAAAAATGTGCCTCATGCCATTCATGTTAACCAAGTTTTCTGGATGAGTAAGCATTAAGGTTAACTAAAGTTTCTATGACATTAGTTGCTCGAGCTAAATGAGGCTGATTTTGCAGTTGCACAAAGTTGTTATTGTTTTGAGGCTGATTGGAATTGCTTTGAGAATGATCCGAAAGGGGATTGGTATAGATTCCAAGGTGAGCACTAGCTTGATTATGTGCATCACTCTTGACCTTACCTTCATGAACTTTGGCTTTCTCAAAGGCTTGATACTGCTCTCTTGTTATAGCATCATGGTCAAAGTTACAACCAAGGAGAAAATCATATGCTAAGGTTTGAAGAGAAAAACAATTGTTGTGAGAATGACACCAATTAGTGTGAAACCAGCAAAACGTTTGGTTGCCATACCATTGAGGTTTGGGATGTGAATCATCAATTTTTTAGCTTGAGGCCTAGGAAGCTTTCTCCTAAGTTCATCAAGGCTAAGATGTTGATGAATATCAATGTTATTAACATGATGATTGAAAGGAGGGAGTGATTGAAAAGGGTTTCCCACAATAGGTAGGGAAAGGGCTGCATTTTGAAAACCAGCAAGCATGATGGCATGAATGGTTCTTGATGAATATCAATGTTATTAACGTGATGATTGGAAGGAGGGAGTGATTGAAAAGGGCTTCTCGTAATAGGTAGGGAAAGGGCCACATTTTGCAAACCACCAGGAATGATGGCATGAATGGTTTTCTTAGAATCATGGCTATGATTATAAGTATCACTAACACCATCATCTGTCACATGTTTTTTTTAGGTCTCATAAGCATTCTAGTGTTTGCTTAGGTTGGGGCACCTTGAATTATCTCATAAAGGTGGTCCTGCCTTTTAGCTTGATTGAAGGCTTCTTCCAATGACTTAGGAGAGGAGGACCTAACTACGTATTGGAGTTTTGACATTAAGGTGTTTGTCAAAAGTTTGAAGAGGTCTTCAGACGTTATATTTGGATTTGTTAGCAAAGGATTTCCAACGTTTAATGAAGTCATGTGTTAGCTCATTATCCACTACTTAGCAATTGACAAACTTACCTAAGTTTTTTTCAAGCAAGTCATCATATTGGAATTCTTTGACCAATGCATTCACCAAGCTTTCTAAGTCGGTGATAGATCTAGGTTTGAGCTGATTGTACCATTCTAAAGCATTACCCGTTAGGGTTTTGGCAACTAGTTTGGTAGCTACAAATGTTTTAATTTTGAGCCACTCCTTATAAAGGTTCCCAAAGGCTTTAAGATGCAAAGCAGGATTGGTATATCCATTACAAGAGGTGGGAGGGATTCCATCGATATCTATGGTTGCAATATGAGGGGCTAAGGGTTCATTTTGGAGGTGATTAATGACTTTGTTATGAATTGGAGGTGGAGAGATGAGATTCCCAAGATGCCATGTCCCCTTTTCAAATTTAAGTCATTTAGAAGACCCATAGCCTATTCTTTATTTCCCATAGGCTAAGGGATAGAATTTGGAAATAAATTAATGATAATACTTTAAGTTGTCCCAAGTCACTTTTATTTTATAACATGAAAATGACACATATTATTATTTATTAAGAGGGCCAAAAGTAATTATCATTAAGTGCATAAAAAGTGATATTTTATTAAAAGTATTTTTAAATACTTTTAAGGTGAAATTGGAAAAGAGAAAATATAAAAGGAAAAGTTGGTCTAAAAAGAGTGATCATTATTCATCTTTGAAAATCAAACCCTAATCTAGAACTTGAGCCATTGTGTTTAATCTTTTTATCTAAGAATGAAAACTCTTTGGACACATATTATTATTTATTAAGAGGGCCAAAAGTAATTATCATTAAGTGCATACAAAGTGATATTTTATTAAAAGTATTTTTAAATACTTTTAAGGTGTCATTTAAGAGAGAAAATATAAAAGGAAAAGTTGGTCTAAAAAGAGTGATCATTATTCATCTTTGAAAATCAAACCCTAATCCAGAGCTTGAGCCATTGTGTTTAATCTTTTTATCTAAGAATGAAAACCCTTTGATATACAAGTGTAGAGGATGAAAACCCTTTGATATACAAGTGTGGAGGACAAAAACCCTATAACCCATTGATGTGACTCCATCCAGGAATCATAATTGTGCTTGCAAATAAAGATTAAATTTCAATTTTAGTGTGATTGAGGATTGTCATCATTTTCTAGCATTTGTAAGGGTTTGAAATAATTTTCAGAGTGTTGCATTGGGGTTTAGGTGCATGTTTGTTGTTCTTGAAACCCTTAGTAGTTGAAGCTCCCTTGATTGGGCTGCCATACACCTGCATGGCTATTTGGAGGGTGTTCGCCCCATATCTATGCTTGGTGTCAATCTGAATTGAGGACGATTATACACCTTCCTTGCTTCCCTTGTTGTTGGGCGTTCTCCTTGCTGCATCCTTGTGCCCACTGTGGACATTCCGACCAGCATCACATTCCAAAAGGGACTGTTGTACATCTACAATAGCATATTCCAGCCTACCATACTAGTTGAGGATTGTTGTACCTTGTTTCCAAGTTGTTGGACATTGATTGGTATTTATTGTTGAGGTTCTTCATTTGTTGTGAGATTTTTACAGTAAGGGATTGTTGTGATCAGTTTTGAATTTATAATCAGCTACTTGAATAAATATTATAATTGGGTTGTTATCAAATTTAGAGTTTCAATTTGCATATTTTTGTTTAAGATTTATTTCAGCTTGCTTAAATTCAGAAAAATTACAAAAAAAATCAGAATAGAGAAAAATCATAAAAAGGGATATTACAGTGGTATCAGAGCCTTGATTCTGCCAACCTACAGGAGAAAATAATATTTTGATTTCATATGCAACACAATCAAAGAGAAATTGAATATTATCAAATAGAAGAAAGAAGGGCTCGGTCACTAGAAAAAGAAACATGTCATAGGGGACAAAGAACAAAGAGCTCCTCCTACAGATGAAATGATTTGTTTACAGGAAATAATCAGCCAAGGTCAAAGAGATTTGGAAAAAACAATCCAAATGACTTTTAGAGAATCCATGGCAGGGTTAGTACAAGCTCTACAAAATGTTAATCAAAATAAGGCAAATCAAGGAGAAGAAAAATTGTCAATTAATGAACGGGCTTAATCAATACCCCTTCCAAGACTTTCCGAGCAAAATTTATGCAAAAAGAACACCCATAAAAGGTAGAGCCCCAACATCACATAGATACTGATTTTGCAGCATTTCATGCAGAATATGGACTCAACCTTGCAATACAACAAGCATTGACTTTCCCACAGTTTTGTGATCTAGGAATGAAGAATAGTATAGGGAGGGGAAGGAGAACTCAATAGGATCAACCCCAAAAAGACATCCAACAACGTTTGGGTAAGATTACCATTCCTACCTATGACGGATCAGATAAGTGATATGTCGGGTATTAGTTACAGAAATTGGATACATATTTTTCTTTGAATCCTATGTATGAGGAAGAAGCTATCAAATTCGTCACACTTCATTTGGAAAGAGTGGCACACAAGTAGTGGTTCCATGGTATGGTCACCCAAGGATATGGTTCTATCTCTACTTTGAAAGAATTCAACCAAAGACTGGCGGAAAGGTTTGACAGAAACGATCCAGAGATCCATTCAAGGAGTTAGCCCAACTCAAACATGAAGGAATGGTGGACAGCTACATTGTTGAATTCTAGAGGCTGTCCGTGATGGTACCGAATGTAACTAAAAGAAGACTTGTGGTCTTTTTTGTTGAAGGATTAGCTAAACCACTCAAGGGTTTGGTAAAAGCATTTGACCCTTTGTCTCTTCAGGAAGAAATTAAGAGAGCATTAAACCTGGAATCATCGGTTCCAAAAGGTAAATTTTTGTCTATAAGACAACAAAGGACAACACTTTTTGGGCAGCCAAGGACAACACCTTATGGGCAGCCAAAGTCAGCACCTTATGGAAAGCAAAAGAAGTCATTCCAACAAAGAGGGTTTCAACAAAAGGAGCTGTCAAAAGTGAGTAAAGAGATAGAAACAAGGAATGAGCTCAAAAGAAAAAAGCTATGCTTCACTTGCAAGGATCCATGGGAACCCAACCACAAATGTCTTAGGCATGGACAAGTATACAACATTGAGATTGCATTCGATGGTGAATCAGAATCATTTTAAGTTGAACTAGAAATTGGAAGCCATGAACCAGAACATGAAAAGAAGGAAGAGGTAGATACTTCAGAAGGCACCCTAGCCACATTATCTGGTGCTCCAGATATCATCCTTTTAGAGTTAGGGGAGTTTTGCAAGGGCAAAAGGCCACGATGTTGATTGATAGTGGGGCAACCCACAATTTTATTCATGAAGGATTGGCAATCAGGATGGACTTGAAAGCAAAGGATTTCAAGGGCTTCAATTTTTTCTATGAGAATTGCAAAGGATTTCTCATAAATGCTTGCTAGAAAATATTTGATTTTACTCAAAAAAACAGCAGTTGTTCTCTCTCCAAAATCTTCCTCAAACCCTTGCAATCCTCATAGAAAAAATGTCAAAATTATCTGAATAATTTCAACTCCTTTATAAGGCACCCAAAGTGACCAAATAACCTCCTAAGTGAAGTCGTCCTAGGTTAAAACGCTGAAATAAAATCAAAATTAAATATTCTTCACAAACTAGAGTTTATGGCACTCTCAAGGAGCTTCCAAGTTTGCCTAACCAAATTGCCACAGTTAGAAAAAATCATAAATTATTTATGAAGACCAAATCAACATTTCACGAAGCCAAATTCACCATAAAATTCTATCAAATAAATAAATAATAATTTAAAAATTTATTATTTATTTTTTCAATCAAATAACCTTTGAAAACCTTGTCAATCATTCACAAAACCCAACGCCACACTTCTACAAAATCAACAATAAATTCCAACAACTAGTTTTGAGCAATTGGACACCCAATTTGTGCTAAAAGGACTCTCCAAAAATCACCAAGGCAAATTGCCCCAGTCCCAGGGCAAGCAACAAAAGTTTTCTTTGTAAGGTGGTGTCAAAAAATATTTTTTATTGATAAATCAACTCAAGACCATAGGAGCAATTATTGGGCATACATCCCAATCATTCTTCAAGCATGAAAATTCACAAAATAATATTCAACATGTCTAGAATAAAATCTCTACCTTGTATTTGTACCCTCCAAAGGGGGGCAAATCACCTTGGGGGAAAAAAATACCTCATAACACCTCTTTGTTGACATTTTAAGATATTTTTTCTTTTCTTTGTTCATCTCCCAAGCCGACATTTCTTTTTTTCCAAAACTAATATTAAATTAATTGTCTTAATAACAAATAGTAATTAAAATTACTTTTAGGCAATAATCCAATAATTATTTATCTTTTTAATAACCATAGTGGTAAAACCCACTTTTTAAAAATATTCTATTAATTAATTAGAATTGCCTTATATGGATAAATGATAAAAATCACTATTCGAACAATCATAATTAATTAATAAAATAAAACCTCAAAAGTGATCCCTTGGTCTATGGGGAAAGTAGACTAAAGGTCTTCAGTACATGTTCATAAGTGATTTAGAAATGGGAACATTACAGTCCTTCCCATAATTGCTTGCCCTCAAGCAATTCCAAACAAAGCCTCTTTGATAAAACATCCGCTACCAAATTGTTTATACCTTTCACATATTTAATATCAAAATCATAAGCTTGCACCTTGCTTACCCACTTTTGTTGCCTATCATTCAATTTTTTTTTATTGAGGAAGAACCTCAAACTTTTGTGATTCAATTTTACAATAAATTCGCCACAAATCAAATAATGTCTAAATTTACTCAAAGCATGCATGACCGCCAACATCTCCTTGTCGTAGATTGGATACACCTTTTCCGAATCCTTGAATTTTTCAAATGCTAGTTGGGTTGTTTTGGACCATTTGAAATCCCCTTAGTCAAATCAGTCAAGGGGGTAGCAAGTTGTGAGAAACCTCTCACAAATCTCCTCTAGTAACTACAAAGACCACAAAAACCTCTTAGTAGTGTGAGTGTAGAGGGAATAGGCCAATCCATGATGGCTACAATTTTTTGTTTATCAACTTGCACACTTTGTGCATTGATGAAATGTACCAAATACAAAATTTCTGCTAGTTCAAACTCACACTTAGATTTCTTTGCAAAGAAAGAATGCTGCCCCAAAATGCTGAAAACCAAATCCAAGTGTCTCAAGTGTTTCTCTAAAGTTTTGTTATACACAAGAATGTCATCAAAGAAAACTAGCATAAACTTCCTTAGATATTTGCTAAATATGTTGTTCATACATGACTGAAAAGTAACAGGAGCATTAGTCAATCCAAAAGGCATAACCAAAAACTCAAAATGACATCTAAAAGCAATTTTATAAACATCTTCTTTTACCTTGATTTGGTGATAACTTGATCTCAAATCAATTTTGGAAAAGTAAGTGGCACCATGCAACTCATCAATCCTAGGTATGTGATACCTATTCTTGATGGTCTTCTTATTCAACAACCTGTAATCAATGCACATCATCATAGTGCTATCTTTTTTCTTTACTAGCACCACTAAAGAAGCAAAGGGACTTGAGCAAGGCTTTATGTGCTCCATGTCAAGCAATTCTTTGATGGTCTTTTCAATTTCTTCTTTGAAAGCTCTTGGGTAATAATATGGTGTGACAATAATAGGTTTGGCACCCAATTCCAACTCAATATTATGCTCAAACCTCTATCTGGGGGTAACCCATGAGGCAACTGTTGGCCAAAATTTGGCCCACATACCAAGCTGCGCCCAAGTGGATCAAGTTGCTAATGGATGAGAAAATGAACAGATGTTCCAAATGAAATGAGTAGACCAGAGAGATCTTACAGTTCTCACAAAGCTTTTGAAACACTTTAATATTGCTTAAAGCATATTTTGTCAAATTCTAAGGGACAAGTCTGTAGAGCCAAAGAAGAGGTTCTTGAGAAAGTTTCATGGTGAAACCAAGCAATTCAAGCATGAGTTCAGAAAAGCTATGGACTCCATCAACAAATCTACGAACTCAGTCAACATTTACAAAAGTACAAGGTGGAAGATATGAGAAAACTGAAATAAGCAAGGGCACTTTTCAAAAATCCGAAGGTCCATTCAAGTCAAAAGTCAAAGAGTGAATTCTTTCGAGAAAATTGTCTAAGCTAATTCTTTCGGAAGAATTATCCGCAAGAAATGGTCTTTTCGAAAAACCGAAGGGCACTTTTCTCAGCAAAGTGGTCCACTTCAAAATTTCCGAAGGGCACTTTCTTTGGAGAAGTGGACCAAAACAAGAATTCCGAAGGGGTATCTTTCCTTTGAACAAATGGTCCATTTCAACTTTGCCGAAGGGTCACTTTCTTTTCAAAATTGACCATTGCAACTTTTTCGAAGGTATTTTTCAAAGGGAAATGGACCATTGCAATTTTGCCGAAGACTCATTTCAAAGCTTCAAAGGACCATTTCAATTTTTCCGAAGGGTCACTTTCCCTTTAGAAAAGTTCGTTTGCAAAAATGTCGAAAGATCATTTCAGAATTTTCGAAGGGCTCTTTCCCTTCAAGAAAGTCCATTTCAAAAAAACCCCAAGGGCTCTTTCCCTTTGGGAAAGTTCATTGCCAAATTTTCGAAGGGTACCTTGCCAAAAGCCCGAAGGACATTTTTATAAAGTCCGAAGACATGAATTCCTTCGGACAAATTGTCCAAAAGAATGGTTCGAAGGAAGAAAAGCCACGGAGAATTAGTCTAAAAGAAACAATTCTTCCGAAAGAACTGTCCAAAGGAATTGTTCAAAACAAAAAGTCCACAAAAATAGCCCAAAAGGAAATGTCCGAAGGAAATAACTCAAGGAATTGACTTGCACGCAAACGTCAAAATCTGAACCCTGCAAATTGCTGTTGGCATTCAAAAGCCGTCAAAGGGGTCTCTGGCCAATTCCAGAGACGACATGTGGCAGTATTTCGGGAGCTAGATCCAACGACGCATATCAATCTTACATTGAAGATCAATGGACATGCAAAAAATCAAGGACAGTGTCAATTTTAATCTACAAGAGGACCATATAAGTCCACAACAACAATAAGAAGCACGCCAGGTTTTAAATGCAAGAGATCGTATCATGTACACTTGGCAGGAATATGCAACTACCTTCGATATGGCCCTATCAATTCAAAAGGGGAAGACTTGAATGCATGAGGGGCTCGAGGAGATTTGCGGTGATCTTAGACGGTTTATTTTGTGGTCAAGGCAGTTGCACGCTTTGAATGCAAAGAGCTCAAAGACAACAGTGGTGGTTGCAACGATTTATGACCCCTCTCTCTCCATTTTCTCATGCAAGCCTTTTCTTTCACTTATCCTTTTCTATATATATTGGATGCTTTCCTTTTGGGAGAGGTTCCCAAATTTTAGACTTTTTCATCTCTCTAGGAAACGGGACACTCTTTGAGATATTGCAAATATGCTCAGCTTGATTAGGTTTGACCCTGTCAAGCATTTGTAAAAACTACCTCTTGATGCAATAAAGGATTTTCTTTGCCTATCTCTTGCCTTGGATATGTGTCTATTGAGTTGTGCACTATGGCATTGTGTGAAGGAGAATCTTCCTCGCCCATGGTCCTCCTTTCTGACCTTGTTTAGGGAGTCTTTCAACGTTGTTTGCAGGTCTGGTTGAGTGCTCTTTCCACCATTGATCTCAATTTTCAGTGAGTCTTAGAACTACTCTTTGTTTGCATTCATTGTTTCTTGAACCTCCTCCACGAAATATTAATGCAACCAACTTGATCTTGAGGTTGTGTAAGTCAGTATTATCCTCTCTAGAACTAGTGTGGGTTCAAGCTTATGGGAGTTTTCCATTATATTTTGGTGCATCGCCTGGTTAGCTTCCTTAGGAGCCCTTTGTTAAGCACAAGCTTATACTGAGAGGGGGGGGTGAATCAGTATAAGATATTTTTAACTTTCGGCTATTAATCTTAAATTCAAAACCTCAAATTACTCCGCAATTAATATATTCAAAGCAATCAAATGCAAAACCACACAATGCAAATAAACACAGATTTGCGTGGAAACCCTTTCGGGAGAAAACCACGGAGAAATTCTCTTAATATAAATATTCGTAGGCACCAACCTACTGGAGCACCAACCCCAAAAACAATTTTGTAGGCACCAACCTACAGGAGCACCAACCCCTTTTACTGAGCACCAACTCAGCAAGAGACACCAATCTCTTCAAAACGAAGGCACCAACCTTCTCAGAAAAAATTACTCTTCTATCTCGAATTTGTTGTCAAAACAACAGATGATAGAACACTTGCTTTATCTCCTTTAGATTCGATCTACGCTTTAGTGTTTTCGCTGCTATACTCTTTCTTATACTTGCTGATTTTTTCTTTTCAATATTCTCACAAAAATTTGCCTTTAAAAATTCTGCTCTTCTTTTATATATCTTCTACTTTCGAATCTACTCTTTTGCCATTCGTTATGGACTTATTTATAACCCACGGAAAGCCACAAATTAAGGTCGTGACTCTTCAAGTGAAAAGGTCCTTTCGAACGGTCACACCTCCTCCCAATAGGTCGGCCAAGGTTGACAATTCCGTCAACATTTCCGTCGACAATTCCGTTCACTTCCGTCGACATTTCCGTCAACAATTCCGTTCACTTCCGTCGACATTTTCGTTCAATTCCGGCAACAATTCCGTTCACTTCCGTCAACATTTTCGTTCAATTCCGGCAACAATTCCGTTCACTTCCGTCAACAATTCCGTTCACTTACGGCCATCAATTCTGTTCACTTCTGGGAATCAATTCCGTTCACTTTCGGCAATAGTTCATTTGACATCAATGACAATATTCCAACACCCTTATCCCTTTTCGAACCCTTTTCCCTGTGGAGCATTAGTTTAGTTTTAGTTTAGGTGAGCATCAAAGAGGAAACCGGCCTACTCCGGAGGTTCAACCTCGTGACAGGATACCCACAGCCTGAGGTTGTCCCAACACTTGTAGCTATGAGTGAGAGAGCCTGAGAAACTCTCCCACAAAGGGTGCAATTCTAGCCTACAACAACAACTCATCAAAAATATGAACATGCTTATCAAGAATAGCTTGTAACTCACCATGTAGGGACTGTTCTATTTTTTCTGATTTTACTGTAATAAGACAGATTGCTGCCCATGCAATTTGACCCCTCCTAAAAGCCCTTTCCATCCTCTTCATGGATACTTTTTGTGGAGCACAATTAGCTAGACCCTTGAGGACCACTTCCTTGCCTTCTTTGAAGAATTTTAGCTCCATGGTTTTATAGTTTTGGGTGAATTCACCTAATGAATGTAACCATTGAACACCCAAAACAATATCAATGTCCCCAATGTCAACAACAAAATCATCAATTACTTTGTGCTTCCCAAGAGTGAGTGGAAGTTGTGGAATCTTCTTGGAACAAGAAATAGTGAACCCATCCGCCATAGTCACATTGAAGACCTTGCAATCCATGGTTTCCAATGCCACCTTCTTAACCAAGCCTCCATCAACGAAATTATGTGTGGCTCCACCATCAACCAATATAGTCACCCTTTGTCCCCTCAATGTGCCTTTCACTATGAAAGCATGATACTTGGGAGCTCCTGAAAGAGAAGCAAGTGAGCTACCCAAGTTTTGTGTGTCCTCCTCATGCACATGCTCATCAACAACATTTTTATTTTGTTCAACATTAGTATCAATAATATCAAAATCTGAATCATCATCAATTATCTCAATGTAATGGACTTGTCCTTTGCTCATACAATGCTGACCTTTAGTCCATAGATCTTTGCAAGTGAAGCACAAACCTTTCCTTTTTAATTCATCTCTTGCATCCTTCATATTGTTGCTATAAGGTAGCACCTTATGTGGAGGAACATAGGGCTGAAAAGGCTTCTTTGGTGGCATATTAGGTGTTGCCCTAGGCTGCCCATTTGGTGCCTTTGGTGGCCCACTAAAATCAGACCTCAGTTGCCTAGTATTTCCCATTTTTGGCAGCGAATAAGTGGCTGCCCTTGGCTGCTCTTTTGGTCAAACATTGCCCCTATAAGCTAAACATTCTAAATCTAAAGCATTAGTAATCGCATCTTGAAAAGAAAGAAGGTTTAAAGCTTTTACCAAATCTCTCAAAGGCTCAATCAAACCCTCCATAAAGAGAACAACCAATCTTCTTTCACTAATATCCAGTACCATGACAGAAATCTTTTGAAAACCAGTAACATATATTTCAACATTATGATCTTGCTTGAGTTGTGCCAACTCACGAAAGTGGATTTCTAAATCTCTTCTATCAAACCTCTCCATTATCCTCTTGCTAAATTCTTCTAATGTAGTAATAGATTCATGGCTTTGTGTGATCATTGCATGAAACCACCACTCATGAGCAACATCCTCCAAGTGTAGTGTGACAAATTTGAGAGCCTCATCCTCAAACATGGGGTTGAGTGATAAATAGGTCTACAATTTCTACAACCACGATCTCACTAGAAGTCTATCAGTACCATCAAAATTAGGGAGAGAAACCTTACCCAACCTTTGTTGCAAATCTCTATGGGGTTGCATGCTTGGTCCTCTTGATTTTGTCTCATTCTTCATCTCACAAAAATCATGAAAAGATAAGAGTGCTTGTGTCAAAACTGAGGGATCCATACTCTTGTTGGCGTGTATCAAGTGGGTCACACATTGGTGTCTCAATCTCAATCATTGGTTCTCTTTGTCAAAAGGTAGCCTTGAATAATTTATGAGGAGGTTTGGTGAAAACCTTCTCATTGTCACTTGAATTTCCTTCTCCATTGAGGGAATGGCTCTTGCTTAGAGCTACAGTAGCCTTCAAAATAGCTGCAAATTGCATACCCAAAGTATGTTGAAGATCATTTTGGCTTTCTTTGATCAAGCCTTGCAAAAACTTAACCTGTTCTGAAATATACCCTTGGTCATCCATGGTTTTTTCTCTTCTTTGATAATACAAAATATTTTTATCTGCTTGCATCCAAATATGCACATAAGATCTCACAGGTGCACCAAATCGATGTTCTGATAGCACTATAATGTCCCATTTTTGGGCTAAAAGACCAAATAAGGGTTTTCCCTAAAATTCCAATATTATGCACATAAATTCTGAATTCTGAAATTTGAAAAACCAACCAACCTTAAATGAAAAATGAAGTTTCAACACACCAAATCTCACCAAACCCTTGGCGCCAAAGTACATGAGATAAATAGACAATTTTCAACAATCAATTCAACCTTAATTCATCCCAAAATATGCAAATATGAGCAACAACTGAAAATTAATGAAAGTGTACCTTTTTTCCACTTGAATGAAGACAAATTTCTCATAAATGCTTACTAAAAAATATCTAATTTTACTCAAAAAACAGCAGTTGTTCTCTCCAAAATCTTTTTCAAACCCTTGCAATCATCATAGAAAAATGCTAAAATTATCTGAATAATTCCAACTCCTTTCTAGGGCACCCAAAGTGACCTAATAACTTCCCAAGTGAAGTCGCCCTAGGTCAAAACGCTGAAATAAAATAAGAATTAAATATTCTTCACAAACTAGGGTCTAGGGCACCCTCAAGGGCCTTCCAAGCTTGCCTAACCAAATCACAATTAGAAAAAATCATTAATTATTTATAAAGGCCAAATCAACATTTGACGAAGCCAAATCAACATTTGACGAAGCCAAATTCATCATAAAATTTTGTCAAACAAATAAATAATAATTCAAAAAATTATTATTTATTTTTTCAATCAAATAACCCTTGAAAACCTTGTCAGTCATTCACAAAACCCAAAGCCACACTTCATAAAATTAGCAATAAATTTCAGCAACTAGTTTTGAGCAATTGGACACCCAATTTGTTCTCAAAACCCTCTCCAAAGATCACCGAGACAAATTGCCCCTCCTAGGGCAAGAAACAAAAGTTTCATTTGTAAGGTGGTGCCACAAAACCCCTTTTTATTGATAATTCAGCTCAAGACCACAAGAGCAATTATTGGGCATATATCTCAATCATTCTTCAAACATGAAGATTCATAAAATAATATTCAACATGTCTAAAATAAGATCTCCATCTTGTATTTGTACCCTCCAAAAGGGGAAAACCACCATGGGGGTAAAATACCTCATAACACCTCCTTGCCGACTTTTTAAGATATCTTTTCTTTATTCATCTCCCAAGCCAACATTCCTCTTTTTCCAAAAAAAATATTAAATTAATTGACTTACTAACAAATAGTAATTAAAATTGCTTTTAAGCAATAATCCAATAATTATTTATCCTTTTAATTACCATAATATTAAAAACCACTTTTTAAAAATATTCTATTAATCAATTACAATTGTTTTATATGGATAAATGATAAAAATCACTATTCGGACAATCATAATTAATTAATAAAATAAAATCCCAAAAGTGATCCCTTAGTCTATGGGTAAAGTAGACTAACGGTGTTCAGTACCTATTTATAAGTGATTCGGAAATGGGGACATTACACATACCTCCAAGAAACCTTGTGCCAACATCCCTATTTTGGGTGATGCTAGTAATCAGGATTTGCCATCTAGTTTGTTGCAAGATGCAGACTGTGTTGAGGTCGATGTCGTCCTAGCTATGGGGGTTTGACTCTTTTCTCTGTTGGTTTTCATGTTGTAAGGTTTCTTTTTAGGCAAGCCTTGTCTTTTTTTTTGTTTTTTGTATGTCGAACTCTACGAGGTTTGTTCCCTAGTCTTTTGTGGGCTACCCTTTAATTTGAGGTAAGCTCTTGGTTGGATGGGTTTAGTGTGTTATCCTAAACCATCCTCTCGTTTCAATCTTTATATATGTACGGGCGAGGGGCCTTTTTTTAACCCTCATATCAATTCAAAAAAATATTGCATAGTATATATTACAATACTATTAGTGATTATAATTTAAAAATTATAGAAAAAAACAAAAAAATTAAAAATATCATTACAATTTAAAAATCCAAATCCAAATTAATTTTTAAACATTAACTTGTAAAATAAATAATAAACTAAAAATTAAAAGCAAAATTTTAAATGAAAATAAATTATAAATTGTAAATAATAACTAAAATTAAATATTTATGACATAAACGATAAAATTAAAGACACAAATTTTAAAAACATTAAACAATTATTAATAATTAAATTTTAATAAATAATAAGTATTAAATATTAAATTTTAAAAATAATAATAAATAATAAAAACCGTAAAAGTTAAAATTAAATAATTAATATTAAAATCATAAATATTAATTTATTAAACTAAAAACAAAACTTAACATTAAAGTTTTAACTTTTAAGTTATGAATATTTTTTATACATTGTTGTTCATGACAATGGCAAGCATTGGTGTTCATATCAATGCAGGGCATTGCCGTTCACAACAATGACAACCATTGCCCTGTGAAAACCTAAACAATTTGTTTCATCACACAAAATGACCGCATCAAATGGGCAAAAGCCTAAACAATTTAAAAGTTTAAACCACAGGATGAGGTATTTTGTCTTTACGGTTTTTTGGGTACGCATTTTTCTATCGGGAAACGGCTAGGAGATGTATGTCTCTGAGAAATGTCTTTGGGTACGGGAGACATCTCTGTACCCGTCTCCTTTACTAGAGACGTGTCCCAAGGGGTGGGGGATGTGTCTCCCTACAAAAATGGGACATAGGTAGGAAAAGGACCATGGCCAATATAGTTGTAGATACAAAGATCATAACATTATTGCAACAAATGGATGAGTTAGTCGAGGAAAAATCTGAAACTAGGCAGAAGAGGCAAAAAGCAGGGAAAAGAGCACTAGAGAAGGCTAGAATGAGTGGATAGCAAGATAATGAACGTAAATAGGTATAATAGGTGATCATATGACAACAATCTCTTGTAAAGTGCCACGAGCTTGCCCAACCCCAATCCCGATGGACTCCTTAGGACGTGCACTCAGAGAGAAAGATGCATTGACGAGTCATACAAAAGAAACTGTAAATGACTAAAAATATAGATGTATACATAGGGTGTTAGACTTTTTTTCCAACCAACATTCCCAACGTACCTCACCGATATGATAATGTTATGAAATTCATGGAGGGAGCTCTCTCGTATTCTCCCTCAAGGATATCGTTCTCGATGTATTGGAATATTTGTAGATTACTATTGATGGTAATTAGCATAATGGGCATGGCAATGTTTATATCCTATATTCTTGTTAGTTTTTGAGTCTTTTCTATCCTTGTTTCTACCATAGTTTATATTATGTGAACATGAATGGTTTCTATTGTGCATATTGTGTTATCTCTACTACTAGAAAATATTTTCGTTAGATGGCCTATACTACAAACAAATTCAAAAACTGCTCAAGGCCTTTTGAGAAATTTGAGGCTTTCATATTGATGGAAAAAAATTGAAGTTTGCACTAATCTTCTTAACATTTGGATTGAGTAACTTAGGTTTTTGGATTCCATGTTTAGCGTTTTTCTAAAAGTTTCCTTGCCAGGGATACTGAAAAGTACAAAGGGATCATGCAAGGTCCTATTAAGGACACATTTATTGCTTTAGTTCATCCTCTTTGCTAAATAGAATTTTTAAATCATAAAATGTTTAGTAACATCAACCACACCAAGGAAGCAAAAATGACAAGAAACAATTGAAACGAGAAACAATGGTCTATAATAGGCATCTCACCTCCGGGTAAGAACATCAATATTTCGGCAATCTTTGATTACAGTTCCTATTAGTTTTTCCACGTCCTTCTTTGGTTGCTCTGATAAAATCAAAACTTTTTGCCTCCTGCAATGCATATTTTTGTCATTCGGATTTGACACAACTCAGTAATGTCATTTTCTTGTGCAAAATATTTTACATGTACAGTGTACAACGATTCATCATTTATATTGTGGTTACCTGAATTTAGCAATACCAGAACACTTTGAAAATTCTTGAGATTTGTTCACTTGCTTAAGTACTGATGTAAGGTGACTATTTACTCCACAAATGACAAGATGTCCAGACTCCATTATTTCAAAGTGCGCTCCCTCCTTAAGTCGTTCCATGTAACTCTGCAAACATGATAGTTTAGGCAACAATTACAATCTGTTCAACGATAGAAAATTTTATTCTTAAAATATTTAATTAATTGGCCATTTTATGATCGCCAAATGCTTACTTTAAAACCTGTTGTCATTGTGCTAGTAAGAAGAGAATAAAATAGCAAACCCCCAACCGCCAATGACAGCCCAACAATACGTTCTTGAGGTGTTTTTTCCTGTAATTACAATGCCAAAGTGTTTTTTTAACCAACTGATCTAAATTTTTTACAATGCATATAATATCCATGCTTTTTAGCAAACATTGTCATTAACAAAAATTACAATTTTTTTCTGTCTTCACTGGTAGAGACAAGCAGAAAAGGAAGCACATACCTTCAAATGAGTAGAAGATGAACAAACGCATGCCCAAGAGTCCCAGAAGCAATCTTCCAAGGCTTTCTTATTACTCCTATACATGCAAATAGGTTATTGAAGATTATGTGTTAATAATAACCTACTAAAAAAAATAGGTAAATTATCCATGTAGAAAAGAACACCATAGAAAAACATCATCTGAATACATGTAAATAGAAAGCAAAACAAAAGTTGAAATCAATTACACGTGAAGAAGCAAGATATGAAGGATTATTAAGAGTAGATAGTTCATCGAAGATATCTTATGACACCTAAGGTAAAAGATGTTATTATAAAGGAGATTGTATAGCTTAAAGATAAATTTTAGCAGATAAGTTAGGCACATGCCTACTTGGTTCACATGTTGAATTAAGATCCATTTTCTCGTGGACATCCCTGTTTTCAACATCACATCCTAGTGATAAATCTCAAACAGAATTTACAAGTCAATGGTATGAGGATCTCTAGACTACCTATAAATTTTATATCATATTTTCAATTCAGGAAAGAAATGTAATGCTCCAAGAACCTTAACTTAATATGAATCTACATAAAAAATTGTAAGTGATTTATCACAAGACCCATGTTTAATGAGAAATGCTTGGTCAACCTGGCAAGCCACCCTATGGTTCCATAATGTGTGACAAACTTAGGGTAAAGGTGGAGTTCAAGATAGAATCACAAAATGTGAATTGTACAATCAGAAAGCACATTTGGATATTTTTGGCATCTCACTATATGTTTGAGTTGAATCATTGAGCAATAACAATTGTAAAAAGACATCTAAAAACCTAGAATAGTGCTAACTTCAAGAAGGTAGTTGCAAAGATGCTAGAATAGTGCTAACTTGTCATCCTGTAGACAGTGTTTGATATATGGTGGAAAATTTGAGATCGCTATCATACAATAGAGGCCATTCAGAAGTCTCCTGGCCACATGAATCAAGGACTATTGATAGTACATCAACAAGAAGGCAGCTTAAACAATCAGCAACCTGACTGGCACTACCTTTCATGTGCTTAATATGAAGTTAATTTTTTTATAGTTAGGTTGACCACTTTTGATCATGAGCATTTTGTAGCTTTTCTTGGGTTTGCATGAACAGCAAAGGCTTGTGATTTGTATGGATGATGGTCTTCATTCCCATAATGTAATGCTTTCATTCTCTACATAACTCAAAAAAGGCCATGTTTTTTGTCATATTTAGGATAGCTACATACAGTATTTGTGAATGTTTTGCTGTGGTAGGAAACTAGGTGCTTATTTTGGGTGAGGGCTGTACAAAGTGCATATTCCAAAGTATAAGTTTCAAACTCAAAGGGCTGTTACAGATCTGGTAAGGCAAAGATTTGTGCTAAGCAAAGTTGCCTTTTTAATTCCTCAAAAACTCATTGAGTGTTGTTCCACAAAAACTTGGTCTTTACACACCCTTTGATTGCTTGGTTCATGGGCATGCAAGATGAGAGAATCCAAGCATGAATTGAAAGTAAAAGTTTGCTAATCCCAAGAAGCTTCTGGGTTATGTGAGTGTTGTTGAGGTTGGCCAATCTCTGATGACCTGGATTTTCCCTGGGTCAACGTTTATACCATCCTTGTTTATGATGTATCCAAAATATTGGACACTTTGAGAATCAACTTATCCTTGTTGGCATATAGCTTATGGCTGCGTAGGGTGCCAAGAACCTATCAAACCTATTGCATGCACTCCTCCCAAGTTTTATTGAAAATGAAGATGTCATCCAAGTAAAAAACCACAAAGGACTCAGTGAATGGTAGTAAGATATTATTCATCATACACATAAATGTTGCATGTGCATTGGTCAAGTCAAAGGACATTACCATACATTCAAATATACTTTCTTTGGACCTGAACAGTCTTCCAAACATCAAATGGCTCAATGGGCACTTGATAATACACTGACTTCGGATTAATTTTTGTGAAGAACTTTTCTCCCTTGAGCTGGTCTATGAGATCAGCTATACATGGAAGAGGAAACTTGTTCTTGGCGGTGATACTGTTAAGGGTCATGTAATCAATACACAGTCACCACATCCCATCTTTATCTCGAGCTAACATTATTTGGCTATGATAAGGTGAGGTGCTAGGCCAAACCTGGCCGTTCTGGATTAGCTCCTTTATTTTTCATTTGACCTCATCATTCTCTAGCATTGAGCCCCTGTACACTAGTCCATTTGGTAAGGGATCCCAACAATCAAGTCGATGGGATGTCTTACACTAGTACAAAAGTGTAGGGGTGTAAGGGCAGCAAAGATATCTCTATATTATGTTAAGACCCACTCCACCTGTTGTTGTGTATTGCAATTTTGTATAGTGGCATTTTGTCATGTCCCTTTTTTAGAATTAACTGATCGAAAGACCCATGGCCTATTCCTTATTTTCTATCGGTTAAGGGATAAAGATAGGGAAATAAGTTTATAATAATACTTTAAGTTGTCCTAAGTCATTTTTATTTTATAACATAAAAATGACACTAATATATTATTATTAAGAGGGGCAAAAAGTAATTATTATTAAGTGGATGAAAAGTGATGTTCTATTAAAAGTATTTTTAAATAGTTTTACTATAAATTGGAAAAGGGAAAGTTATAAAGGGAGTTGGGCTCAAAAGAGTGATTATTCATTATTCATCTTTGAAAACAAAACATTTTTCTAGAGTTTGAGCTTTGTGTTCAAATCTTCTCTTCTAAGGATGAAAACCCTCAAATATACAAGTTTGGAGTATGAAAACACTCTAACCCATTGAGGTGATTCCATTCAAGAATCATAATTGTGCTTACAAATCAATATTAGATTCCAATTTCAATGTGTCTAAAGAATGTTATCAGATTCCAGTATTTTGTGAGGGTTTGAAGTATTTATAGATTGTTGCATTGGGTTTCTTCCAACCACAACCCTATTGCATTGGGGTTTCTACCCTATTGGTTGCTACACTGGAGTTTTCCCTTCTACAATCTGTTGCATAAGGTTTAATTCATGATTCAGGCTGTTGCATGGGGTTCTAGATAGCATTTAGGGCCATCATACCACCCTCCAGCCTAGTGCCATTTCTCCTTACAGACCTATGATTTGTTTCCCTAGATTGTTGTACCTTGTCCTAGGTGAATCTCTATTGTACCAAGTGTTGACAATTCTTCCACAAGTCAGATTGTCTCTTGCTATTTAGAAAGTTCACATCTTTAGCCAAGGAAGGAAGAATACATTGTTTTCCTTGGTAAGGGGCCCTTTGCTACAACAGGAGAATTCCAAAGGAATGGTTCATCAAAAGGGTTTTACTTCGGAAAAGAGCCTTTGGAAAAGTGCTAAGAAGAAAAGTCCGCAAGGCAAAAAACAAAGGAAATAATTCCTTCGGACTTTTTGTCCGAAGGAATACTTCAGAGAATTTATAAGGGAACACCCGCAGCCAAACAAGGAGAATCCAAAAGTCCACCAAAGTCAACAAAGGAAAAGCCAAGACCCTTCGAAAGGGTCATTTACAACAATCCCAAAGGGCACCTACCCTTCGAGAAGGTACAGGAGCAAATTCAAAACCTTTGCAAAAAGCCTGGGTGCCCTGCAATTTTTCCGAAGGGCATAGATGAGAGACACGAGCCCTTGCGGAGGGCACTTGATCGGCGGCAGGACCATTGCAAATTTTCCGAAGGGCAATTTTTCTGAAGGCAGTCGAAGGCAAAAGCGAAGGACTAATTCCTTCGGGCTTTTTGTCCGAAGGAATTCCTACGGACAAAAAGTCTGCAGAAATTCGGAGAAATGGCTGCGGAAAGTCCATTTCATAATCCCGAAGGGCAGGAAGGACCACTATGACTTTTCCCGAAGGGCATTTCGCAGGAAAAGAGCAAAGGGATCATTTCTTCGGACTTTTTGTCCAAAGGAATTCCTTCAGACAAAAAGTCCAAAGAAATTCGGAAAATCGCAGAAGACAGCAAAGTCCGAAGGAATGGTTTAAGCTAAAAGTCCAAGAAAAATAGAGGAACAACAGGCAAAAGCAAAGGAATTCGAGGAAATTACAAGGAAGAGGCCCTTGCAAAAAGCCGACGGAAAAGTCCACTGAAACAAAGACATAGACAGAGAATGAATACCTTCGGGCTTTTTGTCTGAGAGAATTCCTTCGGACAAAAAGTCCAAAGAAATTCGAACAAGGCCCCTTCCATAAAATCCGAAGGAATTAAGCCGAGACACTCAAAAGTAATAGTTTTTGGACTGTGCAAAAGAGGAAATAAGAGAAGTCCGAAGGAAATTGCCAAACAGAGAATCCCGAAGGAATAAATGCCAAAAGGTGACGTCCCGCTAGCCGTCAAATTCTAACCGCAGGAAGTAACCGTTGAAACAGGGGTAAACCCAGAATTCCGAAAGCAAAGCCCAATGGAGAAAATATAGACCGGATATAATTATAAAAATACATCCAAATATAGAATCCCACCTGAAATAGACATGAACAGGCAGACCAAAATAGGACAAAATACATGCAAGCAGGGGCTATTTTCGAACACCGGTCAAAGCTTCAGTTGACTGGTTATTGAAGTCCTGCTCATCTCCGGGTCAACTCCACGAATCCGAGAGTCCAACCGAAGTTCCAAATTCGAATGTTGAGTTGACTGTCCCAGATTTTGAGTTGACTGTCCCAGATTTAAACGCCGCATCCACTAGGAGCTTTCCAATTCAAAGGAGAATGATCTCTTCATCCACCTCAGCTTACCAAATGGTTAACTCAACTTTCAAACGTTCCAACTCGGCATCAAGTAGCTCACGTAGAAGTTATAAAATTGACATTGGCGTGGATTTCCATGCAAAGAGACGTAGGCGGTTCAGAACAAAGGCAAGTTCCCTTTCCCAAGCACAAGGAGCTTCATGCAAAGACAAAAAGAAAACTTAATTTATTGAAAGGCCAAGTCAGCCTTGAGTTAGCCTAAGTTAATCCTTCTCTTCAAATTTTTAACGCCAATCTTTGGCCTCTTGTAATTTTCTACATATTGGCTTTGAGCCTTGATTAAAATATCCAATCTCTCTTGATTAGACCAAACTCTGCCATTGGTGAGTTGTGTAACTTCTTCGATCAATAAGGATTGTACTTTCAGATTTCAAGCGTTGGCATAGTGTATATTTCTTCAGCAATTTGCATAAGTGGTAGAGTTCTCTCCCTTCCCAAATTCTGTTTCATACCTAGTTGCTATATTATCCTTGTGCAAGTCATGTTCAGTGTTCTTTATTGTCTTTTACTGAAACTGTAAGTGGATGTTAGGTGGCCGTAAAGTGTCTTTTATCAGACCTCTCTCCATTGTTTTCCCTCAGGTTTTAGTTATTGGATCGAACCTCTGCATGAATTACTTATGCATAAGTGATTAATTGAAGTCTAAGGTCTTCCTTCTCTCTTGTTCGTTCAGTGTTCGAGGTTCCAAGTTGAGTAGGATCAAAATTCTGGTGTATCACCCCCTTTAGGTAGGATTTCCCCTTTAAGTTTCCATTCTCCCTTTTCCACAGTAGTCCGCAGGGTAGAGTAGAAGTCCAAATTGATACATCATACAGGAACCAGCGTTCTCTGGAAGTTCTTCTCACTATTGAGGCACCCACCCTCGTGAGAAGATCCCATTGTTTCAGCCGGATAGAGGACTGATCGTTTCGCGCACGTCCTCGAATCAGGCCGCAGCTCCAGGTTGACAACAGTTTTTGGCATGCCCGGTGGGACACATTTTCCCTGGTTTTATTGAAATCGCAGTTACAGCAGTGTTCTTCAGGAAGTATTCGGTGACTCCAAAGCTCAAGCAATTGCTTCTAATAGTTCAGGACAGCTTCCATGTAAGTCTATTTTTATTGAATTATCGTGAATGAATTTTGATGGCTATGTATGGAGAGAATTCCTATGCTATGTTTCCTTACCAGCCCAATGATGGATCATACCAACGTGGTCACGATACCTATGAGTCTCTTTATGAGTCTAATCAACCTTATCAAGAGTACTATCAAAGCTATGTGGATCCTTATCAAGTTTCTCACAATCAGCCTTATCAAGAGCATGAATCTTACCTTCCTTGTAAGCCATATCAGTCTCAGGACCGGATTTCATCTTTCCCATATGGCTATGATGTTGCATATGAGCAGTATTACCTTCAAGAAAAAATGAATGAAATAGAGCTCAGAATACTGGCATATGCAAGAAAGGTTTGTTCTAACTCTCAGTATGAAGAAGTGAATGGTTTATTTCGAAATGTGTCCAATGATCCAGAAGAGATAAATGGACTATGTATTCTTGTATTGGAAAAGATAGAGGCTTGGCAAAGGCAGAAAATCAAGTTAAACCAATTGTCTACAAAAGGCTATTGTGTTTCTTATTTTCATGAAATTCTTAACCATGCCCAGTGTGTGCCAAGGGAGCTTCCTAGTTGGAGTCAAGAGCATATTCAAGAGCATATTCAAGAGCCTATTCAAGTGACTATTTATGAGACTAAACCTTCCTATAGTCCCCTTTCCTCATCAATCATCCCTCAAGCTCAGGTTGTCCAAAAAGACAAGCAGGTTTCAAACTTTGATGAGGTAATGGCCAAGTGGAAGGAGCAAAATACAGAAGTCTTTAAGAATTTCTCTTTCCCTCCTCTCAAAAACTCCCTAGATAATTCCTTTTCCCTCAAGATTCCAAAATCTAATCATAATCGACCTCCCATGCTTCATTTTCACTCTCAAACAAATGAATCTCATCACCCTCCCGCCATCCCCCTTCCTCAGGAGGATCCGGTTCTTTGGAGTATTGAGAAAGAGGTTGCAGCTATAGGACAAGGTCTTGCAGAATGTGTAGAGGATGTTTCAGGAGTGCTTGAGGAAGAATTTCCTATTGATAATTCACTTGAGGTTGTAATTGAGCATCCAGTTATAGCTGAGAGTGGGAAGACTGATCTTGATATAGAGGAACTTCAAGAGGAGCTGATACAAATTGAAGTTATAAATGAGTTACAGGTATCTCTTATTGAGAAGGATCCAAATAGCGTTACAACTGATTCAGTTCAAATATATCAAAATGAAGAACATAAAGATGATTGGCAGCTGTACCTTGAATCTCTACAGGAGATTGAAGAGCTGGATAAACTCGCAGCAACCAATAAGAAGGATGTGGTCACTCAAAAACCATGCATAGATGAGATATCACTTGACAAGGTGGTAGATGACAAGCAATCTGAAGAAAATCAAGGGGTACCTGATGAGTTTGTCATGGTTGTTGTTGATGACTCATTCGAGAAGATGCTAATATAGTTCGTGGACAAGGAAAATGTCTCATCAAAGGTTATGACTAATAACCATCCTGCTTTGCAACTTGTACCATCTCTTGGAAGGAGTGAGTTCAAGAATTTCCCATTTGATCCAGGGGGATCATGCTTTATCATGGTTAGCTAAGTGCTTTAGTTGTTTTTGCTTTCCTCCAAGTGCTGTTCAAGCACACTAGTTTGCTTCAGTTTTGTTCCAATAAGTGCTTGTTTGCACATTTGCTTCTTAGTTTTCCGCTTTCGTATGTTTTCCCTTCTTATTTTGAAAGAGGAGGTTGCTACAGCCATGATCAGAGCAGATTTTCAGTCAGAAATCAGGTTCCCCATTTGGGAATTCAAATAGCATCTATACATGGTCTGAGTTCTCAAGCATAGCAATAATGCTGAGCTAGCTGAGCCGCCAGAAATGTTGACAATTCTTCCACAAGTCAGATTGTGTCTTGCTATTTAGAAAGTTCACATCTCTAGCCAAGGAAGGAAGAATACATTGTTTTCCTTGGTAAGGGGCCCTTTGCTACAACAGGGGAATTCCGAAGGAATGGTTCATCAAAAGGGTTTTACTTCGTAAAAGTGCTAAGAAAAGTCCACAAGGCAGAAAACAAAGGAAGTAATTCCTTCGGACTTTTTGTCCGAAGGAATACTTTGGAGAATTTATAAGGGAACACCCGCAGCCAAACAGGGAGAATCCAAAAGTCCACCAAAGTCAACAAAGGAAAAGCCAAGACCCTTCAGAAGGGTCATTTACAACAATCCCGAAGGGCACCTACCCTTCGGAAAGGTACAGGAGCAAATTCAAAACCTTTGCAAAAAGCCCGGGTGCCCTACAAGTTTTTCGAAGGGCACAGATGAGAGACACGAGCCCTTGCGGAGGGCACTTGGTCGGCAGCAAGACCATTGCAAATTTTCCAAGGGGCAATTTTTCGGAAGGCAGTCGAAGGCAAAAGCCAAGGACTAATTCCTTCGGGCTTTTTGTCCGAAGGAATTCCTTCGGACAAAAAGTTCGAAGAAATTCGGAGAAATGGCCGTGGAAAAGTCCATTTCATAATCCCGAAGGGTAGGAAGGACCACTATGACTTTTCCCGAAGGGCATTTCGCAGGAAAAGAGCAAAGGGATCATTTCTTCGGACTTTTTGTCCAAAAGAATTCCTTCAGACAACCGAAGAAATTCAGAAAATCGTAGAAGACAGCAAAGTCCGAAGGAATGGTTTAAGCTGGAAGTCCGAAGAAAAACAGAGGAACAACAGGGAAAAGCGAAGGAATTCGGAGAAATTACAAGGAAGAGGCCCTTGCAAAAAGCCGACAAAAAAGTCCATTGAAACAAAGACATAGACGGAGAATGAATACCTTCGGGCTTTTTGTCTAAAAGAACTCCTTCGGACAAAAAGTCCGAAGAAATTCGGACAAGGCCCCTTCCATAAAATCCGAAGGAATTAAGCCGAGACACTCAAAAGTAATAGTTTTTGGACTGTGCAAAAGAGGAAATAAGAGAAGTCCGAAGGAAATTGTCAAACAGAGAATCCCGAAGGAATAAATGCCAAAGGGTGACGTCCTGCTAGCCGTCAAATTCTGACCGCGGGAAGTAACCGTTGAAACAGGGGTAAAGCCAGAATTCCGAAAGCAAAGCCCAATGGAGAAAATATAGACCGGATATAATTATAAAAATACATCCAAATAAAGAATCCTGCCAGAAATAGACATGAACAGGCAGACCAGAATATGACAGAATACATGCAAGCAGGTGCTATTTTTGAACACCGGTCAAAGCTTCAGTTGAATGGTTATTGAAGTCCCGCTCATCTCCGGGTCAACTCCACGCATCCGAGAGTCCAACTAAAGTTCCAAATTCGAATGTCGAGTTGACTGTTCCAGATTTAGAGTTGACTAATTGTTAAACGCCGCATCCACTAGGAGCTTTCCAATTCGAATGAGAATGATCTCTTCGTCCACCTCAACTTACCAAACGGTTAACTCAGCTTTCAAACGTTCCAACTCGGCATCAAGCAACTCACGTAGAAGTTCTAAAATTGACATTGGCGTGGATTTCCATGCAAAGAGAGGTGGGCGGTTCAGAACAAAGGCAAGTTCACTTTCCCAAGCGCAAAGAGCTTTATGCAAAGACAAAAAGAAAACATATTTTATTGAAAGGCCAAGTCAGCCTTGAGTTAGCCTAAGTTAATCCTTCTCTTCAAATTTTCAACGCCAATCTTTGGCCTCTTGTAATTTTCTATAAATTGGCTTTGAGCCTTGATTAAAACATCCAATCTCTCTTGGTTAGACCAGACTTTGCCATTGGTGAGTTGTGTAACCTCTTCGATCAATAAGGACTGTACTTTTAGATTTCAAGCGTTGGCATAGTGTATATTTCTTCAGCAATTTGCATAAGTGGTAGAGTTCTCTCCCTTCCCAAATTTTGTTTCATACCTAGTTGCTATATTATCCTTGTGCAGGTCATGTTCAGTGTTCTTAATTGTCTTTTGTTGAAACTGTAAGTGGAGGTTAGGTGGCCGTAAAGTGTCTTTTATCAAACCTCTCTCCATCGTTTTCCCCTAGTTTTTAGTTATTGGATCGAACCTCTACATGAATTACTTATGCAGAAGTGATTAATTGAAGTCTAAGGTCTTCCTTCTCTCTTGTTCATTCAGTGTTCGAGGTTCCAAGTTGAGTAGGATCAAAATTCTGTGTATCGCCCCCTTTAGGTAGGATTTCCCCTTTAAGTTTCCATTCTCCCTTTTCCACGGTAGTCCGCAGCATAGAGTAAAAGTCCAAATTGATACATCATACAGGAACCAACCTTCTCTGGAGGTTCTTCTCACTATTGAGGCACCCACCCTCGTGAGAAGATCCCATTGTTTCAGCCGGATAGAAGACTGGCCGTTTCACGTACGTCTTCGAATCAGGGCGTAGCTCCAGGTTGACAACACCAAGGTTATTGTTGCTGTGCATGGTGATTTTATTGGGAGTTGGATAAGGGTTTGTTGTTGTGAATTTACTGCTCTATTTATATGTATTCTTCAGTGCTAAAAGCGTAGACAACACATTTAATATAATATTAGATGTGGGTTTCATATTTGGAATTTCCATATTACATGTGCAATTTATATTCTTGTTTCTTCATTACTAGTATTTTGTAAGCTTTCATCTCAATACAATAAAGATTTCAGTGAAGTTTCAAGTGGGTTTTCAATGTTAATATTGCATGTGGGTTGTTGTAGTATTTGATTGATATTCAATATTGGAAAGGATTCACAGTAAATTTTAGAGTTTATAAAATATCCAGAAAGAGACATTTCACATGTGTGGTTGCAATGATTTGTCAAGTGCTCCCCTGTCTGATTAACATTAGCACAAACTTTCCAACGTGACCCATCACATGATACACTTATTTGCACTAATCGAGGACACTGTCTTCCTATGAGGGACCTCCTGTAAGATTGCTTTCGCAACATGATGATGACGATGTGGGTCTTAAATTGGTAGACTCCATCTCATTTCGACATGTATGGATGCCCAAGAAAAGTGTCACAAACCTCTAGGGGTGCCACATTATGCAACAACTCATCTTTTAATGGATTGATTGTGTATGGTAAAATACACTATTGACTAACATGACTATCTTTTCCTTAGTTCAGCCATCCGATAGAGTTTGGTTGTGGGTGATGTTATTTTTAGGTTCATCTTTCAAACAGTTTCTACAAAGATCAATTTCTTTTCACTCCCATTGTCCACAATGAAGTGCAAAGCTTCCCTTGCACCCACATCTGTGAATATAAGATATGTTCTTCCTTGGATGTTGATGTTGCAACCTACATTGTACCAACAGTGGAATAGGGGTCAAATCCATTATTTTATTACTTTTGTTGGTTGAATGAAATAAGTTATCCTCATAAGATGCTTTTATCAGATCAGATTCATTTGCCTCATTTAAAAAATGTCCACTTGGAACAACATTTCTTTGTGTTGTGTGTCATGCTCCTATGGTTCTCACACCATTTTATAGACTCCTTTGGAGGTTTATCAACAGGATTTTTTGGATAAAACCTTAAGACTAGAAACTTTGAGTTTTTCCTTTGTTGTGGAGCCTCTTTATTATGTAGCTTTCTTCCATACTTGGAGTTTCTTCTATCATTTGATTGTATTTGCTTTCCTACAAGAAATTTTCCTTTTTTTTTGAACTTTCCCTCTATCTTGACTGTGTATAGAGGGAATGCTCATATTGTCTTGATAGAATACACTCTATGCTTTTTAGAATCCTTGATGTCATGTTTCGTTGATAGAGTGTGGAAGGTGTTCATGTAGTCTTGCACAAATTGATCCTTCTTCTATCAAAGTAATTGCCACTTGATGTACTTCTCCTCATAGGCATCTTTTGGACAATACTCACTTGTAACCAGATCAATAAACTCACTCCAAGAAGGATCTGTGATGACCGTAAAGCCATCCTCTACATCTTCCTTAGATTGCTAAAGATAAGCTCCCACCATTGTTGGATGGAAAAACATTATGTTCTATAAACTTGATAAAGTATTTATAGAAAAATATGACTCCAATTTTATGATACAATTCTCAAGGGCAACCAACTCTATTTTGACCACTTATCCATATGATACAATTCTCAAGGGCAATCCAAACTACTTTTCTATAACATAAATCAAATCTCTATATTCAAATACAACATCCATCCTACTTATCCATATGTAATAATTTTGACCATTAAATTTTTATTACTTGGTGAAGAACAGGTGGTTCAAATTTGACATTTTCTGTATGCTATCTACTTCTGTATTTCTGATTTAAAAATATTCTGGCTTCAACTGCAATCTTCAACTTCTAATAACCAGGGAAAACTCAGAAATGTTTTGTTACCTCTATCCCTGCTGGTATGTCTCTAAAATAACCTCAAAATTTCCCCCATACTTTATTGTTATTCAGATCCTTCTTGACAAACTTCTAGCTTTATTTATTACATGCAAGATTTCTGCACTTCACTGGACTAAAAAAATGTAAGCAAACAGATATGACTCTCTTTAGGCCAAAACAAAACTCTAAACTTCACAGGACTGCAATATGCAAGAATCATATCCTCCTCTGTTGTTCTTTACACACATATTTCTGATTATATTCTCTTTGAGAACCTTCATTTATGTCTAAATACTTGATCTTGCACATCCTCTTGTGCAAAACTCAACTTTAATCAACTTTAATCACAGATGTCTCTCTTCTTCACAAATTCATAAGCCATAGGCTCTGTCCTTGTCTCTCCCGCATATCCTTGCTTGGACTTTGACTTTCAACTTTTAAACCTAGAAACCCATCACCTTGGGCTCCGATGCCATAAAGGAGGATTAAAACTTAACATTAGAAAATATATAGAGAAAGCAATACATCATCCTTTTATGCTTAGGTCTGCATTACATTTATAGTGTTCCTGGTCAACTGAATATTGTATCTTTCATCGACCTATGTATTAATTAACTCATAACTAACATAACCAAGTAAGACATGACCAGTATATATATCTAATAGAGATCGGTTCTCTGCATCATTGTTTTCAAGATCATATTTCTTTACTATTGTAGTCATTCAGATTATGCAGTTCTCGTCTGGTTATGCAATACATCAGAAATGTAATTAATACTTGATATTAATACAATTACATTGAACACATCTTGACTGGGAAGAAATATCATGCGTGATCTATGGCCCTTATCTATCATATTCTCTTCTATGCAAGTAAATTTATTCCAACTCCCATAGACTGCATAACCAGCAAGTAATCGCCGGTTACTCGCCAGGGAAAAGCCCAGGCAGTTAACCGCCACTCAAACTCGCTGCAAAAAAAAATCGTCAGTTTGTTAGTACCCTTGTCGGTTAGTCCCGGTTACTGGCGGTTATTGGTGGTTATTCTTGGTTATTGGCGGTTATTGGCGGTTTATGTTTTTTTGATAAATTTAATTATTTTTTGCCTTTGTCAGTTATTCCCGGTTATTCGACCAGCTCTGTCGAATAACCGTTGGTTACCCAAAATTGCCCCTTGGCAAGTACTCGCTGGTTATGGTTATGTGAACTATGGTAACTCCAATTGAATTAATTTGCATAATTTTTCAAAAGATTGGTATTCAAGGTGTATTGATTAGACCCACACAAAAGGGACTAACATGATTTTTCAAAAAAAATCCACCATAAAAAGCCAACGATCCCACTGGATCATAACATATGGAACGACATGTAATCTACTTTGGATTGAAGGGAGTTAAGAGGCATGTTAGTCATTGAAAATGACATAAAAATGGGATTGAACTTCCTCATAACATATGGACCGACATATAAGCCACTTTGGATTGAACGGGAGTTAAGAGGCATGTTATACATTGAAAAATGACATAAAAATGGGATTGAACTTCACAAATCGACCCCCAATGTTACTCACACTTGCCAAGAAACATAATTTGGAACACGACATTAATGTGATCATTGTGCAAGCATGATTTTCTTTCTTAATGACATACTATAACTAAATGATTCAATAGATTGAGGTCTATTCTGCTCAAAGACTTTACATCCTAACCTTTGATATATATATTATATATTATGAGCTTTATAATTTCCTATAAATAAATGTTTAGAACTGTCTGTTTGTATTGAAAAAAGAAACATAAAGACGACGTGAATAGCTTTTGAGAAAGTGAAATTCTTGCCTGTATTTATGGAACATAAACCCTCCAATTATAACAAGGGTACAACATGTAGCAAACAATAATACAAGATACCTGCACACAAAAAGTTGATATTAAGCTTTTCAATCTAGAACAGTTTGGGAAGATCACTATTAAACGCAAATAGTCATAGATATCGAACTGTCCTTTGTAAAATTAGAACAAAACATCTCTCTAATTGTCTTCGTTACTGAGTTTTCCAGACTGTGGTCTTAGTTTAACTCATTAATTGTTATCACTCCAAATCTATGAGACGTCTCTTATTTTGTTAAGGTTATTTTGTTTAGGGTTAAGTTTATTTTATTTAATCATTTCAATTCATGTTCAAGATTGAGAAGATAGAATCAGGTGCTTATTTTGGCTAGTTGTTTTTGAGAGCATTTCTTAAAAAAAAAATTGTCTAGGATCTTTCCTTTTTCTGCAAAATGCTTCATTGTGAAAATTTTTTAGAATTGTGTGGAAATTTTTCGACAGTGATGCTTTGACAAATTGAGTTTTCCCCGAGCTTATTGAGGTAAGAGTGTTGGCCACTTATAAGCATCACAATTCTTGTAGATCTATCAATGCAAGTGCAAAACATTCCATCAATTTTCTTCTCTAGGACATTGTACAACGTTTCCTTGGATTTCTGGTGGTTATTTGGAGAAGCATAGAAATTGTTCTTTCCTAGAAAAGAAATGTGTTAAAGTTGCATTTGCAGATTGAACCCGGCACCAGTTCTGGATTTTTCCAAACCAAGATAATGTTATTGGCTTGTAGACCCCATGTTGCTCTAATATAAAGTCTACTTTAGGAGATCTTATTTTTTATATTTGTATTACTAAAGGATTGGAGCCTAATTCATTACAAGAGAAGTCCAGATTAAAATAGCGATTGTTTGGTTCACTTTTCATTTTTTGTAATTGTTTGATTCCAAAATTATAAATGCTGGTATATATTAATTATTACTATCCATGGATAAATTTGATGGTGTCCTTCATTTGATGATGGTCAATGTGTCTTTCTGGACAACAGGCAGTCACTCTTGCTAAATGATGGACAGTCACTTTTATCATGTAACAGGCACTCACTTTTGAAAATTAGAGGGACAGTTACTTTCTGTGAGAAATTCACGGTTTTGTTTAGTTGATAATGGGTGGTCTGATTGGCTTGGTGATGGGTAACCTATACACACGTATGATCGTAAGTCTAATCTTTAGCTATTCAATAGTCAAGAGTGGTTTGTTGCTAATCAACCATCCATCACTGCTTAGAAGCCTCAATTCTTTTTGTTTGTCTTGTCAAGTACAATCATCTCATTGAGGACCTTCCACGATTACAAAAACTTAGATTTTGACATTGAAAGATGCTATGGTACTGTTGTCAACCTAGAGCTGCGCCCTGAATCGAAGACATGCATGAAATGGCCAGTCCTCTATTCGGCTGAAACAATGGGATCTTCTCACGAGGGTGGGTGCCTCAACGGTGAGAAGAACCTCCAGAGAAGGTTGGTTCCTGTATGATGTATCAATGAGGATCTCTACTCTATGTTGCAGACTACCGTGGAAAAGGGAGAAGGAAACTTAAAGGGGAAATTCTACCTAAAAGGGGGTGATACACCAGAAGTTTGATCCACTCAACTTGGAACCTTGAACACTGAACAAACAAGGGAAAAGGAAGACCTTAGATATCAATCAATCACTTATGCATAAATATTTCATGAAGAGGTTCGATCCAATGACCAAAACCTGAGGGAAAACGGTGGAGAGTGGTCCGATACAAGACACTTTGCAGCCACCTAACATCCACTTAAAGCTTCAGCAAAAGACATAAAGAACACTTTGACATGCCTTGCATAAGGATAATCTAGCAACTAGGTATGAACCAAAATTTGGGAAGGGAGAGAAATCTACCATTTATGCAAATTGCTGAATGAAATATACACTATGCCAACACTTGAAATCTGAAAGTACAGTCCTATTGATTTAAGAGGTTACACAACTCACCAATGGCAGAGTCTGGTCTAACCAAGAGAGAGATTGGATAATTTTTAATCAAGGCTGAAAGCCATTTTATAGAAAATTACAAAAGGCCAAAGATTGGCTTTGAAAATTGAAGAAAAGGATTTACTTAGGTTAACTCAAGGCCGTCTTGGCCTTTCAATAAAAAATGTTTTCTTTTGTCTTTGCATGAAGCTTCTTGCGCTTGAGGAAGTGAACTTGTCTTTATTATGAACCACCCACCTCTCTTTGCATGGAAATCCACGCCAATGTTAATTTTAGAACTCTACGTGAGATGCTTGATGCCGAATCGGAACATTGGAAAGGCTGAGTTGGCCATTTGATAAGCTGAGTTGGACAAAGGGATCGGCTGAGTTGACTGTTTGGCAAGCTGAGTTGGTCAAAGAGATCATTCTCCCTCACATGGAAAGCTCCTAGTGGATATGGCGTTTAACGATTAGTCAACTCTAAATCTGGAACAATCAACTCGACATTCGAATTTGGAACTTTGGTTGACGCTAAGTTGGACCCTCATATGTGTGCGTTGATCCGAAGACAAGCAGGTCTTTAATAGCCAGTCCACTGAAGCTCTGACCGGTGCACGAAAATAGCTTCCGCTTGCATGTATTTTACCCTGTTCTAGTCTGCCTGATCGTGTCTATTTCTGGCAAGATTCTATATTCGGATGTATTAATCTGTATTTCCTCCGGGATGCTGACAACTTTTTTGAAGCTTTGGATTTACTTCGAAATATATGCTTTTCCTTGAATTTCCTGCGGCACATCTCTCTTTCGGCTTTATTCTCTTAAGTATTCCTTTGGACAAAAGTCCGAAGGATACCTTCCTTCTCTTTTCCCTTTGCTCGAGCTTTTGTCATAGTCGGGTTTTTTTTCTCTTTATTGGCTTCGCATTTCTTCGAACTTTTTGTCCGAAGGAATTCCTTCGGACAAAAAGCCCGAAGGAATTCCTTCAGACAAAAAGCCCGAAGGTTCCCCTTGCCTCTGTTGTTTGCTCTGTTGGCCTTTTTGTTAAGTCATTTTCCCGCGGACAAAATGTCCGCAAGAATCATCTTGGTCTTTTCCTTTGTTCTTCGGACTTCTACATCGGCTTTTTACACGGGTTGTTTCTCCGAATTCCTTCGGAATTTTTGTCCAAAGAAATTCCTTCAGACAAAAAGCCCGAAGGTTTCCTTTGCTTTTGCTCTTCGGCCAACGAAATGTGCCCTTCAGGAAATACACAGGTACTGTCGCCGACCAAGTGCCCTCCGCAAGGGCTAGTAGCTCTCCCTCTGTGCCCTTCAGAAAAATTGGAGGGCACTCGGGTGTTTTGAAAAGGTTTTGAATCTGTTCTCTCACCTTCCCGAAGGGTAAGTGCCCTTCGAGATTGTTGAAAGTGACCCTTCGAAGGGTACCCTACCCTTCGGGATTCTTGTAATGGACTCTTTCCTTTAGCCTCTTGTTTTTTCTTCGAAAAAATTGCAATTGGTCTCTTGGCAGATAAAATGACCCTTCGGCAAATTTGTGAACCCTTCAGCATCCTTATGATCCCTTGGGCTTTAAACAAGTGCCATTTCATTCAGACCAACAGGCCGAAGCAATTGAATCTTCAGCTAGTGACCCTTCGGACAAAAAGTCCGAAGGATTCAAACCCTTTAGAATTCGCCCCTTCAACTACTTGAATAAATCCGTTCTTTCCTTTGGGGAAAAATTGTCAACAAGTACTGTTGACAATTTTGCCCCACATGTCAAATTGTCATCCCTACTATTCGGAACTCTACATATTGTGCCAGTTTGTCTTGTGAATCAATTTTGGGTACTGAATAATGAAAAGGAAAAGGTTTTGAAAGTTCAATCAAGCCTAAATGCATACCTACAGCCACCCAAGGAGCTATCTACAGCCAAGTATAAACCAAGGAAAGAGCCTACAGCGAGGTAAAGTTTTGGTCATTCAACGGATTCGAAGGGGCATTCTCGTTTCCAGATTTGGCAATGTCCACCTACAGCCAACCAAGGAGCCATCTACAGCCAGGTATAAACCAAGAAAAGAGCCTACAACCAGGTAAAGTTTTGGTCATTCAAAGGATTCGAAGGGGCATTCTCGTTTTTAGATTTGGCAATGTCCACCCACAACTATCCTTACAGTTAACCTACAACCCTGTAGGTTCGCTTATGAATGAAGGCGAGTGTTTTCTTTCGGACACCTACGGAATACATGTTTGTTTTTCAGACTTACAACGACTATTCTCTTTCCCAATTGTTTTCTTTCCATAGTGTTGTCTTCTCAAAATTTTGTCAGGCTAAGAGATGGACAATTTCCTCGGACTTTTTGTCCGACAAAAAAGATTTTTCAAAGGACTCGGGAGAAGTCCGAGAGAATTTCAAAGGGACAATTTACAAAGTATTCAATTCCTTCAGACTTTTTGTCCGAAGGAATTAAGGATACAAAAAATTCAAAGGTGTAGAAAACATAAAGTCCGAAGGAATAAGGACGGTTACAAAAAAACCAGGTGACTTACAAAAAGCCCGAGTTCCCTACAAAAAGTTCAAGTGCCCTACAAAAAGCTCGGGTGCCCTTCAATTTTTCTGAAAATATAGTTCTGAAGGACACCTGCCCTTGCGGAGGGCACTTGGTCGGTGGCAACACCTTTCCAATTTTCCCGAAAGGCACAGAGGAAGGACGCCTGCCTTTGTGGAGGGCAATTGGTCGGTGGCAGGACCTCACAAAGGAGACAAATTCCTTTGGACAAAAAGTCCGAAGAAATTCGGGACAAAGAAAAAACCTGAGAAAATATAAATAAAGGCAAAGAAAGAAAAAGGAGGGAGATCCTTCGGACAAAAAGTCCGAAGGAATTCCTTCGGACTTTTTGTCCGAAGGAATACTTAAGAGGAAAAGTCCGCAACCAACAAAAAGTCCGAGGAAAGAGAAACCAACAGAATTCCGAAAGGAAATAATAAAAAAACAAAGGCAAGACAGAATTCCGAAGGAATAATTGGACTTGGACAAAAAATAGAAGTCCACAAAAAATGAACATGAATAGGTAGACCAAAATAAAAGGAAAATCCATGCAAGCAAAGGCTATTTTCGGTTGACTGGTCAAAGCTTCAGTTGACTGGTTGTTGAAGTCAAGCTCATCTCCAGATCAACTTGTGCTTTCAAACGTTCCATCTCAGCTTCCAACATTTCAATTCGAGTTCTAATTTTAGCATGGCGTGGATTTCATGCATGCTCTCGTTATCTCGTACTTTCAAACGATCAAATGGCTCAAAAGGGAGTTCATATTTGGAGGTGGGCGTAGCATTTTTGCATGATAAGAGTTTGACTTTCAACAAACTCACCGTCCATTTCCTCTAACGTCAAGGAGCTTCATGCAAGACAAATAGACTTTATGTAAAGGCTAAGTTGGATGGATTTAGCCTCTCCTATTTTTCCAACGCCAACTCTTGGTTGTAATTTTCTATATAAGTTGGCTTTTCACCCTTGAATTGTATCCCTCTCTTGGTAAGACCAGACTCTGCCATTGGTGAGTTGTATAACCTCTTCAATCAATATATGGATTGTACTTTCAGATTTCAAGTGTTAGCATAGTGTACATTCATTCAGCAATTTGCATACGTGATAGATTTCTCTCCCTTCCCAAATTTTGATTCGTACCTAGGTTCTATCTCATCATATTATGCAGGTCATGTTCAATGTTATATATGTCTTTTGTTGAACCTGTAAGTGGATGTTAGGTGGCTGCAAAGTGTCTTGTATCAGACCTCTCTCCATCGTTTTCCCTCATGTTTTGGTCATTGGATCGAACCTTCCCATGAAATATTTATGCATAGTGATCAATTAAAATCAAAGGTCTTCTTTTTCCCTTGTTTGATTCAGTGTTCAAAGTTCCAAGTAGAGTGGATCAACGTTTTGGTGTATCACCATCATCAGGTAGGATTTCTCTTTCAAGTTTCTTTCTCCCTTTTCCATGGTAGATTCGTAGCACAGAGTAGCGATCCATTGATACATCTTATAGGAACCAACCTTCTCTGGAGATTCTTCTCACCATTGAGGCACCCACCTTCGTGAGAAGATCCCATTGTTTCAACTGGAGAGAGGATTGGCCATTTCAGCACGTCTTCGATTCAGGGTGCAACTCTAGGTTGACAACAGGTACCATACAAAAAGAATTCAAATTACTATTACAAACTCTTTGAAGAACTTTTATGTCAGACTGAAACATGCCAAGATTCTCTCCTTTAGTTTTACTATAGTTCATTTCAGGTTTGGTTAATTGACTATCTGTACAGTACAATGAGTGTATCGAAATTATCCCATTTCAGATATCAATGTTGACGGTGTGGATTGCACCCTTGAACGAAGGGTCAGCTTCTCTCTTCCACGCGGCACAATGGAGACTTTCCTCTTGTTGTGGGCTTGGCAAAACTGAGAAAAAAATCTCTAGATAAGGGCTAGCTCCCTTTGATGCATCTTTGAGGTCTTTCACTACTACTGCTAATAATGGGGGGGAGGGGGGGGGGTGAAATGGGGGAAGGATATAACCAAAACTAAACCTATTTAAACGGTGATGCACCAAATGATTTTGATCTATTCAGCTATATCAACACTTCAAACCAAAGAGGGCAAACAGACACTTTATATGACAAAAAGACCAGACTGTAGGGCGCTTTAACAGGGGGCTTAATGAAGATGTAAGGAAATGGAACTTACCACAGGCGCTGCAGAAGCACACTGTCAGATAACTACTCTTTTTGTCTCTATGCTCCAGATGCAGCACTCCCTGTTAACCTGCAAAAATGGTCTTGGCTACACTAGGTATGATGGTGTCAATCTATGAAAGCATCAAGCCAAAATGACTGAACACAGAGTTGATACACAAACATACTCAAAAGTATAACCAGTCAAATAGAGGTAAAATGCATTCTTATTGATTCAAAGGTAAATTTTGGCAAGGCTTCACCTTACACAAGTGAGTGATGTCTTTCTCAACTGAGAGGTTACAATATATAGCATGAAGGAAAAGACTTTGGCGCCTTCCAAAACAAGCGGCCCATACTGCATTAAACACCTAGGAATGAGGAAGTCCGCTGAAGGAACCATGTTGTGGTTGTCGCAAGTCTGACTTTGGTGCTTAAATCGTATTAAATGTCACTGCAAAAGCATGGGTCGCTTTGTCTGTTTGAATGACAAGGCCGCTTCTCATTGAAGTTCACGCAACTTGTCTGCTCATTAATGTAAAATGAAGAAAAATGAGCCACTTAGTGGAGACTATTTCATCTGCGGCAATAACTCCTTGTGTCAACGCTTTTCTGTGCCACCTGGACTTTTTTATCGGCTTCCGCGCTTGGCTTTTGTCTTTTTCTGGCTCCTCGGGCTCCTTTCTCGACGAGTCACTGAGTTTCCTTTGGCCTTAAGGCCTTTGAATTCCTTCAGGTCCACGCTTATAAGCTCTTTCGGGCTCTCTTCAACTGTTAACCCATTTCCATGCGCAGGCCCGTCTTTAAACATTTAAAAATCAGCGGCTATCTTATCACCGTAAAATTGACGTCCGCCATTTGAAAGCCAATGGCTATTTCATTGTCCTGAATTTGTCGTCCGCGGGGACGTCACCGGACGTTTGAACCTCCAACGACTAGTTCGTCATGCTAAAGTTGACGTTCTCGGGCCCGTCATTATCTTTGGTAATTCCTTCGACTTTTATGGAATGAACCTTCTCGAAGGGAAGGTGTCCCTTTGAAAAACTGGAAAAGATCCATTTTTGGTCGCTGAGAGTCCCCCGCAAGGGCACTTGCCCTTCGGGCTCCTTCGGCTTCTCAATTCGTTCGGACAAAATGTCCTAAGGAATTCCTTCGGATATTTTGCCCAAAGGAAAACTTGCCTTCATGTCTCGGCCCTTTCTTTCGGTATTTTCTTTTGATAAATTCCTTCGGACTTTTGTCCGAAGGAATTCCTTCAGGGATTTTGCCCGAAAGAATTTTCCTTGGTTTCTTCCTTGTGAATTTCTTCGGACAAAATGTCCGAAGGAATTCCTTCGGGCAACTTGTCCGAAGGAATTCACCCTTTGGTTCTTCCTTGGATTTCCTTCGGACAAAAGTCTGAAGGAATCCCTTGTCTTTTTCTTTGGATTTCCTTTGAACAAAATGTCCGACGGAATCCTTTGCCTTTTGCCTTGTTCTTTCTTCCGAAGGAGAAACCCTTCGGCCTTCTCTTTGATCTCTCTCAAATGTGTTCCCTGCCCTCCGCAAGGGTGCCTTGGGTCAAAAATGTCCTTCGGAGCTTGCTTGAACGGCCCCATTTGCCACCTCCCTGCCCTCCGTAAGGGCACTTGACCTTCAGAGTCTTTGTAAAGACTTGCATTTTGTAATGTCCCCTTTTCTAGCTCACATTGTATGGTGTTGTTAGCCTATTTCTCCTTGGTTCCATAGGCTAATCAGGGCTTTTATGGAATCTTGAGGATTTTTGGCCTAGGTAATTACTGTTGCAGGTCAATCCGGGGCATTTGGAGGCAATTTGGTATACTAACTATTTTTAGTAAGTCATTAATGCTATTAATAGTAATTCATCTGGTGGGTTGTGATCTCCAGTTTCAGTGCCTTCTCAATGGAAAATTGGTTATTATCGTCAGATGATTTCAGCTCCATTGGTTTAATTCATCTCCGCATTAATAAAGTTTAAATTATAAAGTTAAATTCAATTATTTAACTTTATTAATGTGAGTCAAGTTAAGTGGGAAATGAATAGTAAAAGGGGCCCCTTGTTTTAAAATACATGAGACATCAAAAAAGGCAAAGGGGAAGTTATGTTTTATCCTACATTGGTTAAAAATGTGAGTGAGCTCTATGAGAAGTTTATAAAAGTGTTGCAAGGGCTCACTTTCAGGGATGCTTGGTTTATGCTTGGTTATTATTTTCTCTTAGAGAATTCTGGGAAGCTTTGGCTTTCAACAGGTTTGAGGACGGAAACCCTCGAGCTTGGAGGCAGTAGACGAAAACCCATTGTCTATTGGAGATTATTCAGGTGTCTCACTTTGTGCTTTAAATTCATACTTCTAGTTATCCAATCTGACTATAAGTTCTGTGGCTACGATTGAATATTTTTGTTGTTATTCTACTGAAGATTTGAAAGCAATATTCCTATGTAATTTCAGAGCCTTGTTCTAAAACTGTTATAATATGTTTTACATTGAAATTTGCTTGCAAGTTATTGGATGAATAGAAATTAGTTCATGCAAACAGTTTGTTTAAATTTTCTGTTGAACATTTAGAAAAATTGGGGCAAATATCCATATGGGATGTTACACATTTCTTTGCCGAAAGGCTTGTGCAAACTATCTGCCCAAAGCGAAATAAGCCTCCGGATCAGCCCGAAACATCTACAAAGGGGAAAGGGCACAATTGCAGTAAGGTGAATACATCAAAGACAGACTGCTCAGGACAACAAGGAAGGAAGGGAGATCAATTTTTTGGCTTGCAGGACCAAAAAATAGTCAAGAAATTTGGCGATTCTCAGGGGAAGCATGCCTGCTATGCTTAGGAAAACCAGTGGCTTACAAGTCCGTTGGGCACGGAGTCAAAATACAACTTGAAAGGCAGACAATAACCTTGAGAGACTAAAGAACCAACATGAAGCTTTTACCCCCAAATTGTAAACAAAACACACACAAGGGTTAAAAACTACGAACATGTGCAAAAGCACTAAGGGAAAACAGAGAAAATATGTACATAATGAGAGAAGGCTCAGTGACAATGCTTAAGATATATCCTATTAACTGGGATATGCAATTCCTCACCATCCAACCTGGAGAGTTGGAATGCATTATGCTGTTTGCACTAAGTAATGATATACAAACCACTCCATAAAGTGTCGAACTTTGTGTGTTTTCCTGGCTTAACTCGGTCCTCATCCCATTTTAAGACAACATGGCCTTCTGAAAAGCCTTTTGAAGAGGATTTCTTATCAAAATGCTTCTTCTTTTGCTGCTGACGACTGGTCATAAAAACCATGGCTTGGTCCCTTGTCTCCTAAAGCTCCATCAATTCACACAACCTGACCTCCATGTTGTCGCCTTCTTCCAATTGCAGCTAGTGAGCAAGATCCAAAGCTGACAATTCAAGCAAAATAGAAAGTCTAGCTTCCCTTCCATACATGAGCGTGTATGGTGAATTGCCGACTGCCCTCTTTGGAGTGACCTTGTCTGCCCACAGGGCTGTTTTCAGCTTGATATGCCGAGTTCTTTGATTTTTCTCCATTGTCCTGATAATTCTGATCAGATTTTTGTTGGTGGACTCAGCCAACCCATTTCCTTGTGGGTAGTAGTTGGAAGAAGTGCTAAGGTAGATGCCGTATCCCAACGCCCACTCGTTTGTTTTGTTTCCCAAGAAAGTCACTGCGTTATCTGAGATGATGGTGGCTGGGACTCCAAACCTTGTCACTAAGCCTTTGTAAAAGTCCAAGACTACACTTTCGTTGGCCTCCTTCAAAATCACAACTTCTACCCATCTCGTGAAGTAGTCTGTAGCAGTCAAGACACATTTGTGACTAGCACTGGAAGGAGGGTTGATCATCCCTATGAAGTCTAGGCCCCATTGCATGAATGGTTGTTCTACTTGAATACGCTGTAGAGGCATTGCAGCCAGCCGTTGCTTTCCATCAAAGAAGGCACACTTCTGGCACTTTCATACCCAGGCGTGGGTGTCTTTCAATAAAGTGGGTCAGAAGTAACCAGCCCTCATAATCCTTGCAGCTGTAGGCTTAGGAGCAAAGTGACCACCAGTTGGCCCGTCATGAAACTCGGACAGTACCCTGTCGACCTGACTTGAGTCTATGCACCTCAAGAGTACTCCTGAAAAATCCCTTCTAAACATCACCCTGCCAATCAAGACATAAGGGAGAGATTGGAGTCTGAAATACCTCCTCTTAGTCCTATCAAGGCCCTGTGCGTACTCACCGATGAGAAGCAAACGTGTCATGTCTGATACCCAATCTTTCATGACTGTTGGTTCTTCTGTTGTAGCTTCATCATGGAGTAGCAAAATGTCCTCTTTCTGTTGTTTAAGGTCTGTAGCAAGGTGTTCACACATCGCTTTTCTCCTTACCAACTTGGTGGTTTTGATGTCCATGTCATATTCCATTACTTTGGTGATCCATCCCGCTCTCTTTTCATTTAGATCACGACTGATCAAGAAATCTTTGACGCTAGGATGTGGCACCATGAGATGAACCTTGCTGTTGGACAGCATATATCTGAATTTCTTCAGGCTTCATATGACTGCAAGGACCTGCTTTTCAACATACGTGTACCTGATTTCGAAACCCTCTAGACCTTGGCTAAAAAACACGAGCAATTGCTCAAGGTTTTCATCATTTGCTTAGATAAGCATAGTGGAGATTACCTCTTCATTTCCAAAGGTGTAGAGGTTGAAATTCTTGGTGAAGTTAGGACTGATCAAGGTAGGAGCCTGGGCGATACCCTATTTGATTCCTTCAAAACTATCCTTCTTTTGTGCTGTCCACCCAAATTTCTCATCTTTCTTCAGCATGGAGGTCAGTGGCTTGACTATCTCGACAAAATTTGGGATAAATCTCCTAATAACTTTTATTCTACCGAAGAAACTTTCTAGACCTTTCTTGTGCTTAGGCAAGAACAGCGCTAGGATGGCGCGGACTCTTTCTGGATCAATGGTCAAACCCTCTTTCGAAACAACATGGCCAAGGTGTTTACCTTCATGGACAGCGAACACGCATTTCTTTGGGTTGAGAGAGATATCATACTCTCTACACCTCTCAAAGATTTGCCTAAGGTGTTTGAGATGTTGGCCTACCTCCTTAGAAAACACTGTCAGTACAATATTATTTATCAGGTCCTGGAATGTCATGTCCATGGCTCGCTGAAAGGTGGCTCCAACATTTGACAATTCGAATGGCATTTTTTGGTAAGCAATTTTTTCCCACTTGGTAGTGAAGGTTGTCTTGTATTGATCACAATCTTGCACTAAAATCTGATTGTACTCTAAATACCCATCTACGAAGGAGAAACTTTCGCTTCCTGTCACCATTTGGAAGATCTGCTCCATACTTGAGAGGATAGTGATATTTCAACGAGACTCTATTGAGGTCTCTGAAATCCACACATAGTCTGATCTCCCCATTCTTTTTTCCAACAAGGACTAGATTGGCCAGCCAAGAAGAGTGTTTGATAGAAAATATGATCTTGGACTCAATCAGCTTGGCGAATTCCTTTCGCATGAGAGGTTCAATCTTCGGATTGATAGGCCTTTGTCTTTGTTTGATGGGTTTGGTGCCTTTCTCTAGCTCAATGGTGTGTCGGGCTAGACTTGGGTCAAAACCTTTCAAGTCGCTATACTCCCAAGCAAAAACATCGGCGAACTCTTGACACAACAAAATGAAAGAATGCCTCTCATCCTCCGTACATACCTTCCCAAGTGCAAGCAGCCTGTCCTTGAATATTTCAACTTTTTCGTAGTTTTCCTTCTTGGTTGTGATGTTTGCTTTGTCATTTTTCAATTGGTCATCCTCGTTGAAGATGCTTTCAAGAGTGACCAAGCCTTTGGAAAGTTTGTTGTTCTTCAGCTGAACAATCTGGCCGCTGTACTGCTGCTACAACTTGACTTGATTCTTGGAAGCAAACTCAGCCTCCTCTTGCAAGAAGAGTGTTATCTGCTAATCACTGTCAAATGCCTGCCAATTGGTGATGTTATCAGGCACGGAGGGTTTGATTACCACCTTTAAATGGCACGGACTGCTGTCTCGGCCCATCTCTTTGGGAATATCAAACTGGGCACTGATTGCTGCTAGTCTGTCTACCTGCGTATTTTGCTCTCTTGAAATGGAATTGACGTTGAAAGCAAGGAAACTCTCCACTAAGTCCCACGCCCTATGCTTGTAAGACTTAAGCAAGGAATTCTTTGTCAAATTTTGACATTTCCCCTGATTTACGATTAACTCACTATCTCCAAAAACTTGCAGTTCTTTAATGCCTCTTTTCCTTGCCCACTCCAAACCATGAATGAGAGACTCATATTCTGTAACATTGCAAGTGCAAAAAAAATTGAAACCTGAAAGTCGAGAAGTATTTCTCCTTTGAGGGCGAAATTAACACTACTCCAGCACCCAATTTGCTTCTTAAGCCATCGAAGAAGAGTTGCCATAAACCCGAGCTATCTTGGTTTGCCTTCATCAAATTTGGTACAAGAGTACCCTTTCATGCATGCAATAAATTCCAAGACCTGCTTCTTCTATGAACTTGTATGGGTCATGTTCAAAGTTGTCACTTTCCCATTCGTCTAAGAGCAGGTCAGCAACTCTTTCAAGAGAAGACGGCAGAGATTGGTCTATTTGGAATTCTTCTTCATCAATGATGGCGTGGCTGACATTTGTCGCTTTGAGTGAGTACGGCTCCAAATAATCTTTGTGGATTGGCTCCGACTCAATCTTGACCTTAGTCTCATATTTGGTTCTAAAAACCATGTAAGACCAGTTTGTTGTAGGTACCCGCCTATTTTAAATGTGAAATCCCTAGATAAACAGAGAGCAAAGTAGGGAGGAACATCCGCCACTACCACGTCGTGGGGAACTGAGAAAGTTGGACAGGCATGCAACGTTAGATTCAAGCCCCGTACCACTCCTAGTGTCTTAGCTAGTGATCCATCTAGCTGCAGGACTCCCTTGGTCATCTCCTCGTATTTGAATCCCAGCTTATCCGCTATACATTTGGGCATTACTGAGGTGCCTTCCCCACTGTCAGAACTAGGAAATCTCCAATGACTAAGGATAGGTAGAAAGAAGGAACCTTTTCATTTTTCTTTACTTGGCCTATCATGGAAGGGTGCCCATTTATGATCAAAATGTTATCAGCCTTTGTTGGAACAGCTTGTTCTTTTAGCCCATGCAATTCCTTCTAGAGTATGTCTTTTTGTCCCGGCATTGCCAATGAATCCCACAAAGAGATATTCATGTGCAGCTTCTTCATCTGGTCTACCACATTGACCTGAGGGTTGCTCTCTTTTAAATTTTCTTTGGGGGCGCTTGCAGCCTGAGGTGCAGGCCGAGGAGCTAAAGGTGCAACCAGCGGCATGAAATTTAGAAATTTCTGGCTCACATGTGATGAAGAAGATGCTGCAGACGTTTGGACAACTGCCCGAGCTTCTTCCATAGCTCTCCTTTTGGACCTAGTGTTGGCTGCAACACAATCACCCTGGTTGTTCATGTTGCCCACAATTTACTGCATAGAATTCCCTTTCCAAATGATTCATGAGAGTGGAATTGGACTGAGCTTACCTGTTGTCCATGCCAGGTTGTACTGATGCCTCAAAGCTTGGGAATTGGGCTGCTTGACTGTCTTGCGTGTTCACATATTGATTTGGCAACTCATTTGTATAAGCAACCTATTCTTGACCATATCCCAGGGATGGGCAATTTGGTTGTTTCTTACCAGATTATTTTGAGCAGGAACAAGAGCTTTGGACGATGAAGGAGCGTCTGGACTATAACCTTGATATGGTCTGGCTTGCGCAAACTGACCCTGTTCTTGATTATAATTTTGAAAAGAGGGTCTGTTCGTTTGTCTGAACTGCTAGTAGCCCTAATTTGGCCGATAGTTTTGACCCTGTTGCCTCTTGAGAGCCACCAATTCATTGGTTACACTTTGTAACAAGCTCTTAACTTCATGGAGGTCATTGGGAGAGGTAGCAGTTGGCTTTTCTACGCCAGGCAGAAGTGCTAAGGTGGGTGCGGCAGTCTGAACTGGGAGAGTCAATTCAGGAAAGAGCGGCATATGAGGTCTCGAGGCTATCTTTCTTGCTTGCACCAAGGAATTTTCAGCAGCTATGGCTATTTCGTAGGTCGCTGACAAAACTTGTCCTCCCATGGACTGTATCATGATAGCAATGTCGTTGTTCAAAGCTTTCAAGTAATAGAGAAAAGCATAGCTTGGGGTCAGCCTCACTAAAATGGGGATTCTGTCCCAGGTTTTTTGAAACCTGGTATTGAAATCCTGCATGAATTCATGTGGAGCTCTTTTCATGGTGGTTAGTTGCTCAACAAATGAGAGGTGGTCACTCTTCTTCCCAAATCTGTTTGTCAAGAGGTGCCCAATTCGTTTCATGTGTCGACTAAATTCATAGGCAAAGTTCCATACTAGTCTAGAACCTTACCCTTAAAAGACAATGCCAGCAACCTGATGGCTATGTTCTCTTCAATGACATTATGATTGTTACAGAGGTTAGCGATATTTCTGATGTGTTCAATAACGGTAATAGGCCCCTCTCCATTAAAGGGAGGAACACTCTTAAGGGCGGTCCCTGGGATTGGATCATAATGTAGAAGGTTTAAAGGGCTCTGACCATGGAAGGCTACAAAAGGTAAAGCCATGGTGATAACAGAGTTCGGTCGAGGCCTTCTTGTGTAAGCAAATTTTATAGCAGGTCTGGAAAAATGACTTGTTGTATAGGGATGACTCTTTGCAAACCTCAATCGCTTTGCTGAGTTTAATGGCAGCTCAACGAATTCGAAAGGGACAACCTTGGCAAAAAATCTTGTGGTGACCTTAGGCATGGGATGTTAGGTCGATCTCTGACCAGAGACTGATGTTCTTGAAAATGGAGTCGCCAGATACTAGGTTAGTTGTTCATTCTTGCAGTAACAGGACCAGCACCAATCCTGGAACTTCTCTGAGCATTAAAATTTGAGTCCCACTTGGCGTGCCAAAAAAATGTTGACAGTGTGGATTGCACCCTTGAAAGAAGGGTCAGCGTCTCTCTTCCACCCAGCACAATGGAGACTTTCCTCTTGCTGCGGGCTTGGCAAAACTGAAGAAAGAATCTCTAGATAAGGGCTAGCTCCCTTTGATGCATCTCTGAGGTCTTTCACTACTACTGCTAATAATGGGGGGGTGAAAAAGGGGAAGGATATAACCAAAACTGAATCTATCTAAACGATGATGCACCAAATGATTTTGTTCTACTCAGCTATATCAACACTTCAGACCAAAGAGGACGAACAGACACTTATCTGACAAACAGACCAGACTGTAGGGCGCTTTAACAAGGGGACTTAATGAAGATGCAAGGAAAAGGAACTTACCACAGGCGCTGCAGAAACACACTGTCAGATAACTACTCTTCTATCTCTGCACCACAGATGCAGCAATCCCTGTTAACCTGCAAAAATGGTCTTGGCTACACTAGGTATGTTGGTGTCAATCTATGAAAGCATCAAGCCAAACTGACTGAACACAGAGTTGATACACAGACATACTCAAAAGTATAACCAGTCAGATAGATGTAAAACGCATTCTTATCGATTCAAAGGTAAATTTTGGCAGGTCTTCGCCTTACACAAGTGAGTGATGTCTTTCTCAACTGAGAGGTTACAATATATAGCATGAAGGAAAAGACTTTGGTGCCTTCCAGAACAAGCGGCCTATACTGCATTAAACGCCTAAGAAGGAGGAAGTCCGCTAAAGGAACCATGTTGTGACTGTCACAAGTCTTGACTTTGATGCTTAAATCATATTAAACGTCACTGCAAAAGCATGGGTCGCTTTGTCTATTTGAATGACAAGGCCACTTCTCAGTGAAGTTCACGCAACTTGTCTGCTCATTAATGTAAAATGAAGAAAAATGGGCCACTTAGTGGAGACTATTTCATTTACGGCAATAACTCCTTGTGTCGACGCTTTTCTGTGCCACCTGGACTGTTCTATCCGCTTTTGCGCTTGGCTTTTGTCTTTTTCTGGCTTCTCAGGCCTTTCTCGGGGAGTCGCTGAGTTTCCTTTTGGCCTTAAGGCCTTTGAATTCCTTCGAGTCCGCACTTAAGAGCTCTTTCAGGCTCTCTTCAACTGTTAACCCATTTCCATGCATGGGCCCGTCCTTAAACATTTGAAAATCAACGGCTATCTCATCACTGTAAAATTGGCGTCCACAAGCCTGTCGCCATTTGAAAGCCAACGGCCATTTCATTGTCCTGAATTTGACGTCTGCGGGGATGTCACCGGACATTTGAACCTCCAACGACTAGTTCGTCATGCTGAAAGTTGACGTTCTCGGGCCCGTCATTATCTTTGGTAATTCCTTCGGCTTTTATGGAATGAACCTTCCCGAAGGGAAGGTGTCCCTTCGAAAAACTGGAAAAGATCCCTTTTTGGTCGTTGAGAGTCCCCCGCAAGGGCACTTGCCCTTCGGGCAAGAATTCCTTCGAACATTTTGCCCGAAGGAAAACTTACCTTCATGTCTCAACCCTTTCTTTCGGTCTTTTCTTTTCATAAATTCCTTCGGACAAAAGTCCAAAGGAATTCCTTCGGGCATTTTGCCCGAAGGAATTTTCCTTGGTTTCTTGTGAATTTCTTCGGACAAAATGTCCGAAGGAATTCCTTCGGGCAGCTTGTCTGAAGGAATTCACCGTTTGGTTCTTTCTTGGATTTCCTTGTCTTTTTCTTTGGATTTCCTTCGGACAAAATGTTCGAAGGAATCCTTTGCCTTTTGCCTTGTTCTTTCTTCTGAAGGAGAAACCCTTCGGTCTTCTCTTTGATCTCTCTCAAATGTGTTCCCTACCCTCCGCAAGGGCACCTTGGGTCAAAAATGTCCTTCGGAGCTTGCTTGAATGGCTCCATTTGCCCCCTAATTGCCCTCCGCAAGGGCACTTGACCTTTCGGAGTCTTTGTAAAGACTTGCATTTCTTTGCCGAAAGGCTTGTGCAAACTATCTGCCCAAAGCGAAATAAGCCTCTGGATCAGCCGGAAACATCTACAAGGCCCGAGTCACTTGGCTCTTTATAGAAACAGGGCAATTACAAAGGGGAAAAGGCACAATTGCAGTAAGGTGAATACATCAAAGACGGACTGCTCAAGACAACAAGGAAGGAAGGGAGATTAATTTTTTGGCCTACGGGACCAAAAAATGGTCAACAATCAATGCACAATGAAAAAAATGCAAATACAAACTACAAGATTTAGTAGCATTAGAATTAAAAAAACCGAAAGTTGGAGGACTATCACCAACCATGTCTGAAGATAGGATTCGCCTAACATTCATCATCATTAAGTCATCACCAATTTGGATCTCTAACATTTCCAAAAAAAATAAACAAACAATAAATACTTCTAGCAATAACTCAAAATATATCTTGGACCCCATAGACTTGACAACTTCACTTCAAACAATGCGCAAAAATATTAAGGACTTCATAATCAAGATCACAATACATAATGAACACTGAATGAAAGTGGGACTAGTGTCTTTTCCATTATCTTCATTGCCCTGCCCTTAACCTATTGGGGGTCTTAGAATGTGTGGCCAACTTAGGGCACACATAGCATTTGACTTAGTCATATGATCATTTCTCTATTTGAATATTGGTAGTAGTCGACTTATAGAGTCCCCGTAGCCTAATTAAGGTACATATAGAAGGTAGTGTTTAGTATTGAATCATCATATATTCTGAATTTTGTTCTTATTGTAAGGATTGCAGTGGTTGCCCACTCGAAATGGCTTAGTCCATATTTCAGTAATACGCTCTTCATTTCACTTATATTGCTTGGATCTACTCTTAGTATCCTCTACCCAGTGCTCTCTCGGTGGATGATGTACCTTTAGTTCTCTACCCACCTATGCATGACGGAGAACACTCAGCACTCTCTCTTGCTCTCTACCCACCTTTTTATAGTGTGATCCATGCCACGAGGCCCAGGGCCTTGTGCGTAGGGGATAACCCAACACTTACAAATAAGCCACATTGTTGTGACAAGTGTGCGCTATGTTAACTTGCAGAAAGTAACCAAACACACATTCAATTTAAGCGAGGCCTAATGCTTGCAATAATGCAACCTCTATCGAGTATGAACAAATAGGGAAAAAGTACAGAGATGTAAAATGATACAACAAGGATAGGAATGTGGGTTCCTGTCATCAAAAGAGGGATACACTTACTCTAATTTGCCTAGACAAGAGGTGTGAATACATATGCATATGAAAAAAATAGATACTCAAGGCATGATATCTATCACTATGATTATGTATGTCATCAACCTTAGGTCAAATGCATATGTTACATATTTATAAACAAAATACAAGAAGGCAATTACAACTACCGATGGTTACAAAGACAACAGTTACAAGTCATTTCATCTTCTTCCTATGCGACAATTGAATTTCTTCCAAATGCATGGTGGTTGAATTGTTCAGTCGGATGATTACTTTGATAGATCCCCTAACATGTCATAGACTTGATAAGTGCCACTTGGCAAGCCATGTGGAGGTTGTGCGGCGACAAGCTTTATAGGGCATGCAAGATGCCGCAAGGGTTCTACTAGGTGCAAGAGGCTTTGTTTAGAGGCGAAGTGTTGTGTGGCAATGTAGTGTTTTGCAAGGCACAAGGGGCTCTACACAGAAGTGCCGCAAGGCTTGTGTGCACACACAAGGGATGCAGCGTGAAGGACTCAAAGCTGGGTTGTGCAAGTGCACAAAGAAGTGTATGCGGCTACACAGTGGCGCACGGATCATAGTGATCGACATTCAACTGCAGTGCCCTCTACCCAAAACTCTTTGTTAAAATATGTCTTCACACTTTCTCAACACATTTGCAAGATACTCCTACTCAGATACCAAATGATGCAATCAATGATAGGGGGCCAAGTTATTGGAATGTCATGTCCCCTTTTTCGAATTGTATAAGTTAAAATACCCTTAGCCTATTCTCCATCTCCCGAAGGCTAACGGGGTGATGCAAGGGAAATAAATTAATAATTTAACTTAGGTTGCCCAAAAGTATTTTTATGTTATAAAAAGGCAACCTATGTTATTTTATTAAAAAGGTTATATATTTTTAATACATGTCAACAACAAAATAGAAGTGGAACATTTCTTTACGGGTGTTGTCACGGTAAAAGGTGAAAGTAAAATTATATAAGGGGTGTTGGTTTCCTTTGAAGAGTATCTTTTATCAATCAACCTTTCCAACTTATTTGTGAGTTGGAACATCGCGCTTCAACTTTCAATCTCAGAGGATGAAAATCCTCCTGCAGAGCATCAGACGATGTAAACCCTGCTGTGGAAAAGACTTGGAGACAAAAAACCTTATGTTTTGTGTGGTGGTTCAATCCAAGGACTACATTTGCACGTCAGAAATTGCTTTTATCAAAGATCAGCTAAATCAAATAATTAGAGCAGCGTGGAAGTTCCAGATCTACGTTAGGACATCAATATTATGGCTAGCGTCACACTTATTGAAGCGTTTCTAAGGCTAGCATCATATCTATAGGGCTGAAGCCATCATTGTGGGGGTTGATGTCACCATTAGGGGTTGTTTCTGGGTTAAATTCTCCACTTTCATGTTCAGTTGTGTCAAATAATTTCTGCATTTTGTTGTAACTGAACTTTGCCATTATTCCAATAAAATCTCTATTTTCAGCTGTTTATTAGAAAAAAATCAGAGTTTTATATTTTCAAATTTAAGGGTTTGTTGCAAAAATCAGAATTTGTTGTAAAAATGAGAAATTTACAGAATTCTGTAATTTCATCTACAAGGGTCTTAATATAAAAATTAGAGTTTGGTATTTTCAGTATAAGGGTTTGATGTGAAATCTAGATTGTTCTAATTTAACTAGAAAAGGGACATTACATGGAAGCCTTGTCCTTGCAATGCAAAATCAAATATTTTAGAAACCTGCAATTTTTGGTGTTATGGACATTTGAGACTACTTTACTATTCAAAATTTCAAACTAAAGCAAATACAATTGGAACTTGAGCTAACATCATCCCATGTCATTCACCAAACAAAAAAACTTCAATACCAAGATTCAAATACATGAACCATTCATTTCATTGACTTATTACAGCAAAGACAACATACAAACATCTTATCAACACTTAACTTCAATTTCAAGATCCAACATCTTGCTTCAAGCCTCTCAATGTCTCTAAGATCTTCATTCCTCCTCGGGATTAAACCATTCCTAGATTTCTCTAAGATCTTCTCAAGTACCACAACCTAAACACAAGCCTCTGACCCTTGTTGCCTTCTTCATGGAGCTTATCTCTATTCTGACACTCTTTTTGTGTCTTCTATCTTCTCCAACTACAAAGGGTGTTTGGTGGATTTTGGTTAGGCGTAGGAGAGTGATGATGGAGGAGACCACTCAGTGCAATTGATAGATTATTCATATTTACTATATGGGAGGTGCCCCAAGGGAAGCAAGGTCGAGATTCGATATTTTGTTGAGTGATATCTTATTCGGTAGTGCGCCATGGATGCACAAGTATATTATCATTCTACTAGCTTCATTTGTGGCAGTGGATACCAAGGGTGTGATTAGCGCATATGGTACGTGGGTCATTATTTAGGATCTAGAGATGCATTGGACTATGTATGCATGGGGGTGATATATGCTAGCCCATACGTATCGAGATTTGTATCGGTTTACGTGTGAGACTCATAGTGATGAATTAGTAGAAGGGACACTTGCAGGTATGGGTGTATGAGCATTTACCTATGATGAGGCCTATGGTTTACCTCTGATGGCATTAAACAAAGATATTCCTTATGAAAATTGATGGGTCGCACCGCTGACTAAAGGGCCATAGGAGACAGGTAATACCCGCTAGAGGAGGATACTGGATACATTACCAAAGGATGATGTCATTTAACGACCCTACTAGGATCATCCAAGTGGGATGAGAATGTGTGATAGTTACAATGGATTTGAGTCCACCAATGGTATCAAGACCGGATTCCTGAGCTAGTGAAGATGTTTCAATACAAGAGTAATTGAAAGTTTAGTATCAAGCAGGATATGCCCCAAGCCATATTCTCTTGGAGGAGATCATGAAGGTTAGGGGAGAAACTGCCACCAAGGCCCACAAATATGATACAAACTATTGATGATGAAGAGGACGAGCCACACCCCAATCACATAATTGATGATGTCGGGGTGGCGTATGAGTGGAGGATATGGTGGGCCAAGGCCTGTTCGGAACTACTGTTCCCACCAAGGTAGGTTTCACCTAAAGTGGAGTCAAATGATGATGTGTATGATGAGGTGCTTCCCATGGAGGGTGAGAACAAGGTAGGTGAGGCCAGGAAGAAAGCGTTGGTTTTAGTTGCACCACCGTTGGCAGCACGAGTTTCAATTAGGAAATGGATCATCCTAGTAATATATTGTCTATATGTGTATTTATCTATTTTGTGATTCATTTCCTTTGATTTGAAGTTGACTATTGCATGTGATCAATGTGAAACAGTGTCCGAGTATTGAGTTGCTATGATAGATGCATCAATAAGGTAGTTGACATGGGATGTCCCATTGGATCCATTTGGTATGCTTGAGCGAGCAAATTTCAAGGCAAGGAGGCACGCACGTCTCTTTGATCCTATAAGTAGGGATAGAGCAACATATCTAGAGGCATCAACATGGGTAGATGGGTTGGAGGCAAAGAATGTTTGTCTCCAAGCTCAAGTAGTGGCTCGAAATGAGGAGAGGGTGCCCAAGTCAGCAATTTCTATGCCGCCACTGGAAAATGATATAGCATTTAGACTATTTTTACATAGTATGTAGAGTTGCAGAAAATGTATGTGGAGGCTACGTTGGAGCTTGGAAGGCTACAAGAGAGGGATTCTATGGTGTCTTGATGAAGGGGGAGGTCTTGCAATAGGATGGCCATGTCCACCACGTTTGTTGCCCCTTGGGCTAATAGGGCTAAGCTGGGAGATTACTCACCTCCAAGTGAGGGTTGAGTATTATGGGACATGTGCCCCTTTAGGTATGATATAAACGATGGATAACTGAATATATTTGTCATCTTCTTGTCATGCTTCTTTTTCTCATGTATGGATATGTATGTTGGATGATGTGAACTAAACAAATGTGTGGCATGGATATATAGCAATCATGTGAATGTTTGATAATCAATGATGTAAATGTATGATAACTAAAGATTAATATAATAAAATAAATAAAGTTTGGTTTTGAAGCAAGAGGTATGTTAGCTTTGTTGGATGATGTGGACTAAACAAATGTGTGGCATGGATATATAGTAATCATGTGAATGTTTGATAATCAATGATGTAAATGTATGATAATTAAAGACTAATCTAATAAAATAAATAAAGTTTGGTTTTGAAGCAAGAGGTAAGTTAGCAAAGCTAACAAATAATGTTAGAATGCCTAGAAGAATTATCGTAAGTTATACGCATTAAAACACAGGACCTACTAGTATCATAAACAGAGGATGCATCTAACAAGGCAACATCATCAAAATTATAATCGATGCCTCCTGTACATTGATATGCATCATTGGATTTGAATTGTCTTCGAGCCACATTATGTGATACTTGTTCCTTCACTAAAATTGATTTATGCATTTATTCCTGATGTATCCTATACTTAGAAAACCATTTGATTACTTGATGTGATTCTTCTATAGGAATTTATTTGTCTTTATCTTTTGGTTTTGATAATGTTATATCCCATCAAATTGTAATGATTTGACCTTGATATTCAAATTTTATGCATTGATACACGATGAAGGAGATTGCTTTCACTTGATGTCTCCATGGATGTCCAAGAAAAACATTGTGTATTCCCATGGTAGGTACCACATAAAATAGTGTAGACACAACCTTTGATCCCACTCTAATAGGTAATGCAATAGATCCCAAATATGTAGCTCCAATATTAGCATATTCGGGAGTGGATGAAGGTATGTGAGCTTAGTCATTTGGACTAAAACCACGGCTAAAAATTTTTTTTTTTGTGCATATATTAAATCGTGCACCATTATCAATTGTTATTTTGATTCTTCTTTCCCTTCTCTAAATGTGTGAATAATTAGTGATCTAGTAAATGACTCATTTTGTGGTATGTCTTCTTCAATAAATGTGATTTGGATAGCTATAAATTTCTTCGTGCCAATACTGACTATCCCAATAAATCTCCCAATTGGATGTGGTGTTCATTCCATTGACACACTATTGTTATTTGGTTTGTCAAGCATGTGAAATTTTATAGGTTTCTCCTTATGAGTGGGTGTTTCAATTGTCGCACTTGGATTTGCATCCTCTATTTCAATATCACCACAATCAATGAAGTCTTGGATTTTGTATTTCAAACATATACATCTATTGGTTGAATGTCCTTTAACTCTATAAGAATAACAATATGTATTGGCATTAAAATATCAAGGCAATGGTTTTGAAATATCCAATCCCCTTACTGGAAGCAAAGTAATCATATCGTGTTTAATCAAATTCTCCAAGATATATAATGGACTTTCAATAAATCTTGTAAATTTCCTATGCTCCTTGGAAGGGGACACAAGCTTTTTCTGTGGTTGCTCTTTAGCACTGACCAATTTCTTATTATCTCTCTTTTGTAATAAATTGTCATTGCTTGGAACATTGCGACTTCATTTGTTTTGGATTTTTGTACCATGTGGAGCATGAGTCTCATATGTAAGCCTGTGTGATTCTAAGAACTTAATCTCAAGAGTTTTAACCGCATGACAAAGTTCAGAAAAGATGGGTAAGCATTGAAAGCCACTTTGTCTTTGAAAATTGATAGAAGACTATTGATGAATATGCTTTGAAGCTCACTATTTAGTGATGAATATTCTTTGAAGCTCACTATCTAGTGGTTGATATGTCATTCTATTAGTCAAGGTTTTAAATCTAGGCACGTAATCATTGATATTTCAATTCAAGGCTTATGTAACTTGAGCTATATGTGCAAAGGTGTACTATCCCGTTTCTAGATATTTGATAATCCAATGATTTTTTTTTTTTCCCAACTATCACAAATACGGAATAACAAATAATATGAATGGAAAAAGGTAAATTTCTGAATTATTTATGCAAATAACAATTCCTCTGAAATCCTTGTATTTATTATTCGTAAAAAAAACAAGATGATTATAATCAATGCTCAGAATAAATTTAGGATTTCAAAGAAACCCCTCTATATTTATTTTGCAGTCAAAATAGAATGATTACAATCAATTTTCAAAATGATTATAATTTCAAAGAAATTAAATAAACCCTTATTTCTGAAGCTTATCAACTGTTGTAGTTGTACAGCCTAGAGACTGATTTGTACGGCCTGATTTTCTGAATATTATAACTTATTTCTGAAACTTTATCAACTGTTGTAGCCGTACGGATTTCATTGTAGTAGTCTGTATTTACTGTAGCGCGGTTACTGTAGCAGTATAGATTTATTGTGGTGCGGGTACTGTAGCAATAGAAAAATAGAAAATCTTAAATCTGAACACAATATGATTCCTGGGAGGAATCACCATTAGGGGGATCAAAGGGTTTTTGTGCTTCAATCCTCTAGAACCCGGAGGGTTTTCATCGTCTAAAAAAAGATGAACAAATCATCCAAGATCTGCAAATAAGAGTTTTCATTTTGATAATGAATAGAATAATCAATCCTTTTGTAAAATTCTTCTATTATAGAGCTCTCCCATTTTAGGTTTACTTTTCCCTTCGAAAACAAACCTAATTTAATTAAAGTCTTTTAATAAATCATTAAAGTGACTTTTAATTAAAGCACTTAATAATAATAGTTAAGTTACCCTTTTTGATATTTTAGAATAAAGTACCAAGGATAAACTTAATAAATTATTATTAAAACATTTTCCACTCGAACCCCCTTAGCCTACAGGAAATAGAAAATAGGCTACGGTTTTGCCCCATTAAATTAATTTGGAAATGGGGACATGACAAAAGGTGACCTTAGGACCAATGGTGATTGAAAAATGGGCTAAGAAAGCATCTACCAATGTTGGAAAAGAGTAGATGGATCCACTTGGTAAGACATAAACCCATTCTAATGCATACTCTTTCAATCTTCTTGTAAAAAGCTCAAGAAATAATAATATCGTTGTGGGCATAATCCAAGCAAGATACACATAAGGACTGAAGGTGATGAGAAGGGCCTTCTTTCACATTGAATGAAGCGAATGTAGATGCAATGAAACCATGTGAAAAAGGATAATCCAAAACCTCGTGCTAGAGGGTTTAATAATAAGTCATGAGAATTGACCCTAGCATTAGGCTTTTGAGACCCTAGAGATCAGTTTTGAACTTGTCCTTGTAACTCACCTATTGCATTCATCATAGTAGCCATTTTGGAAGTTTGCAATGGTGTAGAAGCAAGTAGAATAGAACTCAAGAGAGGATGTACAATATTGGAAGAATCTAAAGGAACCTTAGATGGTTGGGGTTGAGAGATTTGTGAATCTCGTACAATAGGTAAAACATGAGAAACCACGCAATCATTGGAAACATTTGGCGAGTAGAATGAGAAGGATGGAAATCAATAGAAGCATTTTGAACATCATTTGAAGCATAAGGTTTTGGGAAGCAACTTCTTTCAACATGATTATAATTCTAGCAATATTGACAGGATTGTTCATAGCATAAGTTCTTATATTTTTAATTGAATCATAATCATCATCACAATCATACGTCTTGCACATCATTATCATCCAAAATAAGGAACATCATTTACAATCACATTGCTAGAATCCATATTGCAAGCTTTGAAAATGAGAGAAGGAAAAGGCACGATATACTATAATCAAAAGAGCACAAATATGGCCTAGGGTTTGAAACAAGCACAAAGTGATTAGGGTTTAAAAATATCTAACAAGAACCAACACACCCTAAGTGAAAACAATACTAGGAACAAGCAATGGCTAACCCCAATAAGATGGCACAACAAAGCAAGGGTTAGGAAACCCTAGACAAAAATTAGATCCAATGTGCAATACAACCATAATATAACCCTAAAGGGTGTAAGAGGGCACAAGTTCACCAAAATATTATATGGTAAAGTGGTTTTACATTTACATGTACTACACCTAACCATAAACAATGTTGCAATTCAAATAAAACAAATTATAGTAATATGACAGTAAAACGCAGGGTCAAGTGTATATAGGAATATTATAGAGTAATTGAAATGTGCAAAGCTAGATTCTAATAAGAATACTGAATTTTCACAAATTTGTACACAATTGGAGGTTGAAATCAGTTGGAAACAAGTCCAAAACCAAGGCAAACATAACCTATAAATTTTGAAGAAAACTAATAATTATAGAAATTGACCAGGAGTGGACTACTATACCCCTGATTAGACCATGATTGTACAACCACGCTCTTTGTCACTGTTCTTTCATAAAATAAATTTGACAACTCTACTCCTAGGCTCTAAAAACCTTTCTTGCTTCTCTAGAATTCTCTATGAATCACCAAGAAATTGATCTCTTTTATTGAAACCCTAATCAGCTTTCAACACCTTGCAAACCCATCAAAACAAGAAGGGTAATTCAAGATCGTGTCTCAATCAGACTCTCTTTGGAGAACATGACTTGAAAACATCACACAAGTATAGATGCAACTCAATAGGCACTCCAGTGAAATATGAATATCCCAACCCCTATCCTTATAAGTGAATGCAACAACTACTAGATGATATATGCTCTTTCACTGATACTTGAATTATGCTTTTGGTATAGGGGTGTTTCTCTAATAAATACAATCCTTTTCTTTTACAACTTCAATAGATAAATCTTGAATCTAGCTCCTTGTCCTAAATGCACTAATGCACTCATGTACTTATAGTCTTCTTGAATTCTGTTGGACCCCAAATTTTGTATTGATTTATTCGAAGTAATTTTCGAAGACGGCATGGAAGATAGAGGGGCGTAAGTGAGCCAAGGTGCGGGAGAGATGACGCGGAAGGTCTTGGCACGAGAGAAGCAAGTCGCAAGGAATAAGGATGCATAAAACACGAAGGAACCGAGGCCGCAAGACTTGGACAATAGCATATGACTTGGACAAGGGTGCAAAAAGCAGAGATGGTTAGGAAGCGGTTCGTGCGAGCATTGGAGGAGAATAGTCAAGCGCGAATCTAGCACCGGTTCGCAAGAAGATAGGAGCACAACAATGAATATATAGCATAGAGAGGGTATATAGGGGGAACTGGCAAGTCATCATTTTAATATTAATATTGTAACGGAATGGTCAGGGTAAAACCATGTATAAATACCCCCGAGTTTTACTTAAAGAGGTGATTTTGTAATGGTAATCTTGTAATTGTAATCTTGAGCTTAGTCGTGACCCTGATATGTGACGCGACCTGTATATGGTGATCTTTGATATGTAATGAGATAGAATACTTGTGTTGTTAAAATACCTTTTGTAATCTTGTTATGGAATCAATGTTACTATTGCTCTTTTTCTCAATTTTTACCTATCTTTTTCCATGATGATTAGTTTAAGTATGGAATAAGATTGTTAGGATTAGATATACTATGATGTTTATGGTTAAGAACTATGTGCTTGTTCAAGCACCCTAGTATAGATAGCTCAATGCATACACCACCGCGTGACAGAACCAACGAGAACCGGTCTTACGTTGCATGCCTCGAGTGAGCACGCAAGGTTATTTATCATGTGATATATCAATGCGCTAGTTCGTTGGACTACTTATTCTCTTTAGGCATGCAACTAGGATAAGTCATGTTAGACTAAAGGAAAAGAACCCAACAAATTCAAATTAGGGTCCTAATAGTGTGCAAGCCAACAAACAACGAGCAAGAAAAGTCAACAAAACAAGAAAACAAACACCAGATAATGAAGAAAGAAAGGGCTAGGAACATAGTGGTACACTCCTAGTTAGACCTAGGGAATAGTTAGAATAGAGTGAAGAGAGAGAAAGCAAAGGAAAAGAGAGAAAACAGGGAGATGAGAGAAAAGCCATGGCCAAATAGAGAAAAATAGAATCTTGCAAAAAGAAACATATAATTGAAAGTGTCACAAGTCAAGTAAATAAAAGGGAAATGCTAGGCCAATAATCTATAAGCACATAGATATACTAATATCATAGCAAATAACTAGTCACATACCAAAATTAGGTGTCTACAAATAGCAACTAATTACTTTACAAGGTGGTCTAAAGTTGTGGCATTAAAGGATGCCAATGAAGGGGTGATTATTGAGTTCTTGGAGACTATCATTACAAGTCTTTGAGTTCCCTCTACTATCATTATAGAGAATACCAAGGCTTTACTTGCAACAAAAGTAACATGCTTTGCAAGCATGGGATCTATATGAAGACCTCATCAAATTACTACCTTCAAGGAAATGGTTTGGATGAAAGTACAAACAATAATCTAGTACAGATCATCAAGAGAACTACTGATGATAATCAAAGACAATGGCATAATCAATTGAATAAATACCTCTATGTTGATAGTTTTACACCCAAATAGGCTATTGAGACTTCCCCGTATGCCTTAGTTTATGGAAAGGAAGCAAGGATTCCCTCTTATGTGGAGCTCCCATCTTTAGATTTCATGCACCAATTGGAACTTGAGCACAATGATGCCATGATTGTAATAATGGCAAAGCTTTCTAGGCTAAAAGAAAATAAAGAAGGCTTATTAGAGGTTCCAGACACATCAGCAAATGATAAAGAGATTGTTTGAGCAAAAAACAACACCACATTAGTTTAAAGAAAGCGACAAGGTCCTGAAACGGGACGAAGATAGAGCAAAGCTTGGCAAGCATTCAAAATTTGGCTCCCTATGGAGAGGACCTTACCAAATCACCAAATGCAAGCAAAATGGTGAACTTGAGCTGCCAAGACTTAGTGGAGAAGCATTTCCCATCCTGGTTAATAAGATGTATTCGAAATACTACCCCCTAGGTATGTGTGTCATTTGTAAATACTAATACATGTTGTAACATAGTTTTTTTTCCTTTTGGTATGTAAATATGCATTATAAGAATTATTAGAGGTTTCAGACACATCAACAAATGATAAAGAGATGGTTTGACCAGAAAGCAACACCACAAGAATTTAAATAAGGTGACTTGGTCCTGAAGTTGGACAAGGATAAAGCAAACCTTGGTAGGGATTCATAATTTGACTTCCTGTGGGTTGGACCTTACCGGATCACCAAATGCAAAGCAAAGTGGTGCATTTGAGTTGTCAAGACTCAGTAGAGAAGCATTTCCCATCCTAGTTAATGGGATGTATTCGAAACACAACCCTCTGAGGTAGGTGTGTCATTTGCAAATAATTGTACATTCTATAACATAGCTACTTTTTCTTTTTCTTTTGCTTTTGCCAACATGGATTTGTTAATTCAGCAAAAGGATTTCTGTGAAGCTTTGCAACAGCCATAGGCTATGCAATTACATACCAATGGACCTTGCTTTCGATTATGTTACTTATGATCTTGTTTGATGACTTCAAATGCTCCTCACAAATACATCTTAAATTGAGAGGGATGGCTATAAGTAGTGAATCAATAATCAATTGATTTTCATTATACAGCCTAATTGATTCGGGCTTTTATGTAATAGGATATTACTTGTTAAAGTGTGAATTTGTTTTCCTGGTAACAATTCAAGATGCTATCCTTGGTTTTCTTATATTATTTGATTATATTATCATGTGTATCATCTGGTCAAGTGAAGGACAAGTGTTTTATACATGATATGATTTAACATAATTTAAATAACTTTAATCATAAAAATAAAAGTGTTTCTCTTAGGATCAAAAAATAAATTTACTTATCTAAATCAGAACAAGATATCATCTCCACCTGCTGATTGGTTGAATATTCATCTATTTTCTTCAAACAGGAAAAAAACAAGAATAAAGAAGCATATGTAAAAACTTACGAAGTTGAATTGCGCTCAAGCAACAAATCCAACATATAAAGCAAGCGTGAGAAGTTCCAACCCATTTTTGGCAATGTCAAAGGCAGCCCATCAAGTCTTAGAGGTTGGGGTTGGGTGGTCAATGTAGAGACACCAGAAATATTTGCAAGAGAAGATTGATTTGATGTCATAACTTTGAACATATATGAAGAGATAAACGTAGCTTGTCTAATACATAATTTGGTTGCCTTTAGTAACACCAATCTCATTGATGGAGAGATAGTCATAGAACATGCAAATAGGCCGACCAAGAACCCCTGCACAACAAAATTGACAGAACTGTCAATTAGAAAACCTGTCTACATTCATCAAATGAAATAGAAAATAATTAACAATACTAAGATTACTATGGCAAAGTGAATTTAGTTAAGCAGAGATTGAAGGGAGAAAATATACACCATAAGTGGAAAAACTCCCTCAATAATAATTCACATTTTATCATATAGAGGTTGTTCATGCATATTCTTGGTTTCTTAATACAATTGTTACTCAACACAGTACTTAATTTTTGGTAGAAACTAATGATGCCAAATTTATCCATTTTATTCTGGCCTAGTTTTCTAGGATATTCATCCGATACATATCACCAAAAGGAAGAAAGAGATATCATCATACATATACAACAGACGAGATTCTTAATTACCTATATATTAATATACTAGTAAATGTGTATACATATTATGGAAAGAAAGAGTCAAACGTCAATGACTTGAAAAACATATTGATCTAATCTATAACTTTTACCTAATTCTAACTTGTCAATCTGGAAAATCCCTTTTAAGGCCAAATAAAACAATTCTGAAATTTGTAGAAACCTTAACCAAAAATTGCAGAATTCTGAAAAAGATCTACTTAGGCATAAAAATAAAATTCAGACTTCATAGAAACCCTCACAAAAATATGGAAATTCAATCAATTCATTTATCACATCAAATCTGATTTTTTTAAAATAATTTATAGAACTGAAAATCAGAATAAATTACAGTTGATTGTATGAATGTCGAAACACAAAAATACACCAACTGAACATTCCTCCATCTGTGATTTGACCCCTCTAGTGAGGTCACTTCCTCCAAAAGGCCTCTATGCACTACATCACACATCAAAAGGCAGCCCTAGCTGCTGCATCAGCCTCCCAAGGCTCCCAAACTGCTGCACCACACTCCAAATGTGCCCTAAATGCCTGAAATGCTGATGTTTTGTCCAACTATGACCCTTGAATGAAGTCACTAAGAAGAATTGAAGGTTTTTGTCCCCAAATCTGAAAGCTAATGAGGGTTTTCATCCTAAATGGCTGAATGTTCAAGAAAGCATGTTTAACTCTAAAAAAATAATTGATAATAGATGATGGATGCCAAAAATGGACCTCTCCACCTCCCTTTATACCTTTTTCCCTCCAAAACAAAGTAGCTCCATGTTGGCAACTTTTCTATTTTGAAAGTAAAAAGAGTCACTTTTATAAATATGTTATTTTAACCCTTGGAATGTTCTACTTTTTAAATGGCTGAATGTGCAAGAAAGCATGTTTAACTCAAAAAAAATAATTGATAATAGATGATGGATGCCAAAAATGGACCTCTCCACCTCCCTTTATACCTTTTTCCCTCCAAAACAACTCAAAAAGTAGGACGTTCCAAGGGTTAAAATACCATATTTTAAAAAGTGACTCTTTTTACTTTCAAAATAGAAAAGTTGCCAACATGAAGCTACTTTGGCAACTTAGAAAAGCAAAGAACAATGTTTGTCTTTTTCCTTCACCCCTTAGCCGACGGGAAACCAGAAGTAAAAGGTTAAGGGTCTTCACCATCTCTAAACCCAAGAAGCGGACATGACAATTCTCCCCTCTTGAAATTGCTTGTCCTCAAGCAATTGCAATCTACAATGCTGCAAAATCGCTGTCCCTTCTAAAGTAGCATCCTTAATGGGCAAGTATTTCCAACAAACCAAATACTCCATGATGCTCCTTCTCCTTAGCTTCCTTTACCGAACCTCTATAATAGACTCTAGGATCAAAATCAGCTTGCCCTCATGATCTAAGGGTGGTAATTCAGCCGAAGGGGTGATATGCTGTCCTAGTGCCTTTTTGAGGCATGAAATATGAAACGCGTTGTGGATCTAGCTATGCTCAGGCCACTCTAACTCATATTCAACCTCTCCAACCTTCCTCTGAATTTTGTAAGGACCATAGAAGCGGGGTTTAAGTTTTTTTGTCTCACCATGCTCGAGAGAAGACTACCTATAGGGATGTAACCTCAAAAATACCATATCACCCACCTCAAAAATCCTCTCCAACCGGTGCTGGTCTGCATATAACTTTTGCTGGTTTTGGGCATGTTGGAGGTTCTCCTTGAGCACTTCCAGTATGTCATGACTTTGTGGTGCTAAATCCTTGGTCCCCGACACTCTATTATCTATCAAGACTAAATCCACAAAAGAAAGTGTTATGCCCATACAAAGCCTTAAAGAGCGACATACCAATGGACATGTGATTTGACGTATAGTAACAATGTTCACCTATGTACAACCACTTAATCCAAACTGATTGCGGCCCTGCAACGTAGTTCTATAGGTATCCTTCAATCCATTTATTTATTATCTCTGTGTGCCCATCAATTTCCAGATGATAGCTAGTGCTAAGAGTCAATTTGGTGCTTGTTAAATGGAAGAGTTCTTGCCAAAACAAACTCAAAAACCTGTTGTCCCTATCACTCTCAATGTTTCTAGGCAGCCCATGAAGTCTAAAAACTTCCTTGAAAAAAATATCAGCCACTAAAGGTGCATTCTACTTGGCTAGAATAGGGAAAAAGTGAGCATATTTAGTGAGCCTATCAACCACCACATACAACTCTTATCTTGAACCATGGGGAGTTCTGTGATGAAACCCATGGTGTTACTTTCCATTTTTGAGTGGGAATGGGCAGGGGCTGCAACAAGCCAACTGGGAAAACTTGTTCAACCTTATTTTGTTGGCAAGTGAGGCATTCTCTGATGTATTGAAGGACCTCCCCCTTGAGTCCCTTCCAAAAGAATCTTTCCTTTACTTGTTTGTATGTTTTGAAATACCCCAGATGTCTAGCCAAGGGCATATCATGAACAACTCTCATTATTTTATGTTTCATCTTAGATTTAGGGGCCAGAAAGATCCTTTTTTTGTAAAAAATCAGACCATCTATTACCTTGTACCTCATATCTTCGCTTTTACCTTCAAGGACAACAGTTGTAGATTCATTCTTTGCATACTAAGCTGTTATAAAATTCTTCAAATCCGCTGTAATTTCAGTCATGGAACAAAGAGTACGCTTCATAAACAATGCATCAGCAACTACATTGTTCTACACTTTGACATACTCAATATCAAAGTCATAGGATTGAAGTTTGCTTACCCACTTTTGTTGCTTATCACTCAAATCAGTTTGACTAAGAAAATATTTCAGACTATTGTGATCCGTTTTAACCACAAACCTGTCATAAATCAAATACTGCATGAATTTGGCCAAAGCATGCATGATGGCTAGCATTTCCTTATCATAAATGGAGAACATACGCTCCACTTCTTTGAGTTTCCGGATCTCAAAGGCTATAGGATGCCCTTTTTGCATTAAAACAACCCCTATACCTTCACCTAAAGCGTCACATTCCAGCAGTTAAGAAATGGAGAAATCTAGAACAAGTATCAAGCATGAACTCATCACTTCCTTGAGTTTATCAAATGCTATTTGGGTTGTTTTAGACCAGCTGAAAGGCCCTTTTTTAGTTAAATCCATCAATGGATTAGCAAGCTGAAAAAAACCTTTGACAAACCGTCTGCAATAGTTGCACAAACCCAAAAACCCTATCAAATGTGTCATGGTGGTAGGTGGAGGCCAATCCATGATTGTTTGGATCATTTGTTGATCCACATGGACCCCTTGGGCATTAATCACATGTCTTAGATATAAAATTTTAAACATTCCAAATTCACATTTATACTTTTTTGCAAAGAGTGTTTGATGCCCCAAAATTCCCAACACTATGTCCAAATCTTGTAGATGTTCCTCCCATGTTTTATTATACACTAGGATGTCATCAAAGAAGACCAACACAAACTTCCTTAAGTGTTGCCTAAAGATATTCATACAAGATTGGAAAGTAGCTGGAGCATTAGTTAATCCAAAGGGCATGATCGAAAATTTATAGTGCCCATAATGACATCTAAAAGTTGTATTTTGAACATCCTCTTCTCTTTCCTGAATTTGGTGATATCTAGTCCTCAAGTCTATCGTGTAAAAGTAGATGGCCAATTGTAGCTTATCAATCAATTCATTGATCCTAGGTATGGGATACCTATTTTTTATGGTCTTTTTATTCAAAAGGCGATAGTCTATGCACATCCTTATAGTTCCATCATTCTTCACTAGGACAACCAAAGAAGCAAAAGGACAAGAACTAGGCCTTATATGCCCTATATCCAAGAGCTCTTTCATGGCTTTCTCAATCTCTTCCTTGTAGACTCTAGGATGGAGGTATGGAGTGGTTATTACCGCTTTAGTTTCAGGTTCCAACTCAATGATATGTTGAAAACCTCTTTCCAGTGGTAATCCATCTGGAATGCTACTGAAAACCTTGGCATGCTTATCAAGGATGGGCTGGATATCCTTATGATGTTGTTATTCCAAATTCTGATTTGTAGAACTCACAAAACACTCGGCTGCCCAAACAATTTGCCCTCTATGAAAAGCCCTTTCCATCCTTTTTGTTGTTACTACCATAGGGGCTCCATTAGCCATACCACACAACATTAGTTCCTTACCTCCTGATTTGCACTTCAGCTCCACAATTTGGTAGTTTTGAGTAAATTATCCTATATAATGCAGCCATTGCATCCCAAGGACTAAGTCTCACCAATTCCAACCACATAGAAATCATCTTTAATCTTATGCCTTCCCATAATAATACTCAGATTCTGAATTTTCTTTGTGCATGGAATGGTATAGCCATCCACCACGGTTACATTGAAGCCTTTGAAATCTACATCTTTTAACCCACATCTAGATGCTAAGCCTTCATCAATGAATTTGTGGGTTGCCCCACTACCAATTAACACTGTTATTTTCTTACCTTGCAACACTCCTTTCACTCTAAAAGGGTGATATCTAAGAGCACCAGACAATGTGGCAAGGGTTTCATCCATGTGGTCACCCTCTTCTTTCCTTTTTTACTCCTCTTCATTAGGGGCTGCCCCTTCTTATTTTTCTTCTTCTTCTCCATCCGATACCACCTTAATGTAATGAACTTGCCCTTTGCCAAGGCAACGATGACCCAGTGTCCAAGGATCTTTGCAAGTGAAGCACAAATTTCTCCTTCTTAACTCATTCCTTGATTCCACTTCTTTGTTTGTCTTTGGCAGCTCCTTTTGCTGTCCATTACCTTGCTGATATGGCCTTCTTTGCTGTCCATATGGGGCTGTCCTTGGCTGCTCGGAAGGTGCAGTCTTGGGCTGTCCAAAGGAGGTGTCCTTTGTTGTCCAAAAGGCATAAATTTGCCCTTAGGTGATGTCGATTCAAGATCACAAGCCTTTTTGATGGCTTCTTGGAGGGAACAAGGGTTGAAATCCTTGACCAAACGCTTGAGTGGGTCCACCAATCCTTCCACAAACAAAACTACAAGCCTTATTTCAGAAACATCCGGTAGCATCACTAAAATTCTCTAAAAATTAGTTACATAATCATCCATAGAAGTTTTTTGTCTCAGTTGCGCTAACTCTAAAATGGACTTCCGGATCATCCCTATCAAACCTCACAATCAACCTCCTGCTAAACTCATCATAAGAGTTGATGAGGTTGTGCCCTTGTGTGACCAAACCATGGCACCATCACTCGTGTTGTGCCCTCAAGATGTAAAGTAGCAAATTTGATAGCTTCATCTTCCATCATAGGTCAAAGAAAAAGGTATGTATCCACCTTTTGGATCCAAGCTCGAGCAGTACTCTTGATAGATCCATCAAATGTAGAAAGTGTGAACTTTCCCAGAATTTGTTGAAGATCCCTTTGATTATTTTGAGGTCTAGGATGAGCCCCAGGTCCCTCTTTGTTTTGCTTCAACTACATGAAATTAGTGAGGCTCATTTCTCCATTAATCTCAGGTGGATGAGACTTGTATTCTACATAATTGGCAGCAATATCATCCATTAATGAAGGTTGCATCTTCACCTCGATAATGGCTTACTCTCTACGAAATAAGTTAGGCTGGAAAGACCTAGCTATAGATCCAACAGTCATTCTTTGTGGAGGAGGGTGGGCTCTTGAAACACTCACCTCACCATTGGATGGAAGAAAAGTATTCATGCCCCATGTGCGAATCATTTCAGCCATCATCTCTGTCATAGGCTCTTCATTTTGAGCAAACTTCTCAAATCGAACATGATCTGCATCTAAATCATCCATTTTCTTGTGCCCTAGTTGTTCAAACCCTTCCCTTTGCTAGTCTGCCCTTTTTCTTTTCTCTCTTTCGTAATATCTAACCTCTCTGTCATTGTTTGGCATGTAAGGCAACCCTAAAAACAACTCAATCCCCACCTCTCTGAAATTTGTAGAAAACCTAACCAAAAATTGCATAATTCTAAAAAGGTCTACTTAGGTACAAAAATAAAATTCAAACATCATCAAAACCCTCACAAAAATATGAAAATTCAATCAATTCATTTCACATCAAATCTGATTTTTTTTTAATATTTTATAGGCCTGAAAATTAGAATAAATTATCCCTGACTATATGAATGTCGAAACACAAAAATCCACCAACTGAATAGTCCTCCATCTATGATTTGACCCTTCTAGGGAGGTTGATGCCCTCCAAAAGGCCTCTATGCACTATGTCACACCTCAAAAGGCAGCTCTAGCTACTACGTCAGCGTCCCAAGGCTTCCAAACTATTGTGCCACACTCCAAATGTGCCCTAGATGCCTGAAATGCTAATGTTTTGTCCAATTGTGACCCTCGAACGAAGTCACCAAGAAGAATTGAGGGTTTTTGTAATGTCTCCTTCTCAGGCCTAGTCAGTTGGGTGACCATTAGCCTATTCCCCGAGTTCCTATGGGCTACTTGGTATTGACAAGGGGACTCCAAAGAGCTTGGAGAGATGGTATTGGTTAGGGGACTCCAAAGATCTTGGTGAGCACCAATTTATGTTTAATTGGTTTTTATTTGTGGCTTTGAGCTCAGTTGGCATTACGGATCACAATGATGCTTTCAGAAGTGTTTTTGGCCTCCTGGTTGGTGCTCCAAACTTCTTGGAGATCAATCTATTTCTAGTAAGTCACTGGCTTGGCTCCGATCATCATCTTAGATCTTCAGTATCATCCCATTGTGATTAGAGTTTGATTCCGATTCAATTTCAGTACTTTCCACAACTTGGGTGAATTATTGAATAATTAATTAATATTTCACAATGTGGTCTAATGTTGAGAATTAATAAAAGGACTACTTAGTGTAATGGCTCGTTGGAAAGGTTATGAAGTGTTTGAAAAATTAAACACCTAGTTAAAGGGGGCCTTTGCACATGAAATGTTATTATTATTGCAAAAATGGTCAATTTTGAGGGAAAATGAATTATTATAATTTTAAATTGCAAATTCCCACCAAAATACTATAAAAGGAGGTGTTGAGGGTCATTTTTGGGGATGCTATTGATTTTAGAGAATGTTATGCTGTTGGACTGAGCTTTGGCTCCCCAAGAACTTCTTGAGAATGAAAACCCTCTCAAAGAATATCATCCACGGTGGTGAAAGATCTTCCTTGGGTGTTGCTAGTAGTTTCACACAGAAGTTACATTTGTGCTATTATTTGTAGATGTTGGAGTTTATGCTGAAGGGTTTGAAATGTCAAAAGTATTGAGGTTTGAGGAATATTAATTTGTTGTTGTTTGGAAGAGATCAGAAGGGACAAACTACAGATTGTAATATTCTTCTTGCTGGCCATATATACCACATCATAGACCGTACTCATGCTGGTCGTACCTCTTCAAGGGCAGGGGTGCCATCATTCCAATCCAAGCGCTTGGCTTTGGGGATCTATTCCACATTGTTTGGAGATGTAGTGAAGCCTTTTGTTTATGAAACATGTCTTGGAGGTGGAGGAACATACGGTGGTGAGCCAATGATATTATTTTCAGTTGCTATAATGTTGTTCAGGGATTTTATCACACCGGCAACACACAACACATGGGTAATTTGAACTATTGATTATTTGATGATTTATCCATCTGAGTACTTGAGAAAACTAATCCATATTATTGCACTCATATATTTGTCATTTAAAAAATAATATAAGAGCAATTCAGCCACGTGTATGATGCATTTATGTGTTTTCCGAATATTTGTGTTAGCTGCTATATCTTGTTTTCAACAAAAAAAAAAGTAGGGTTGGTTATTACAGTTTTCGTCCCAAAATCTGAAGCTAATAAGGGTTTTCATTCTCAATGGTTGAACGTGCAAGCAATCATGCTTAACTCAAAAGAATTATTTGATAATAGATGATGGATGCCAAAAATGGACCTCTCCACCTCCCTTTATACTTTATTCCCTCCAAAACAACTCCAAAAGTGGGATGCCCCAAGGGTTAAAATAATATATTTAAAAGGTGACCCTTCGTACTTTCAAAATAGAAAAGTTGCCGACATGAAGCTACTTTGACAACTTAAAAAAGAAAAGATTTATGTTTCCCTTTTTCCTTCACCCCTTAGCCGACGGGAAACCAAAATTAAAGGGCTAAGGATCTTCACCCTCTCTAAACTCGAGAAGAGGACATGACATAATCACTTGCAGATTACATATTTACGTCTTCCTTCAAAACGTTCTACCATTACTCAATAACTTGTTACAACAACCAGCTACACCAAACTATAGGCCTAGTGTGACACCTTGGGTTTAATAGATCTCATGAATGACACAATGGAAACAATAATTCCAAGGCTTGAAATATGTCAATTCACTTAATACAATTTGTTTCACTAACATGACCCTTCACCCATAATTCATATCTTGCCTCACTATAAGGTGAGCTATGATGTGTAACTTAAAGGTCCATGGTTTGATTTTCACAATGTCTCTTTTTGTATTGAAAAACATATCAAAAAGTTTGAATGTCTTGACACTTCCCTTGATCCAGATCCCAGAAGGTTCAGGGGACAACATTCTAGATGAAGATCTAGATGGGTTGTATGAGTATGTAGAAGCAATATTGAATAAGATGGAGAATAGAGAAAGCAATAGAATTGGAACAAAAATTATATTAATCTTTGCATTCTATACTTGGCATACTCTTGATAAAGATGTATGGTTGTCTGTATTACTACCATTTGGCTGCTAACTAATGCTACAAAGTTATATAGAAAGATTGCAATGCCACGAAGGCTAAGGAACCATTATGGACAATAATGGTAGCAATGGCAATAATGGCAACAACGGCAATAATTGTAATAATGGAAAAAATGAAAACAACTCAGCCAACAATAGAATTGCTCATCATGGGACTTTCAGTGGATCAGTTAACTCTAGACCTCTCATGCCTAATTTCATTTCAAGGAATAATCCTCTAGAAGGGATTAATGAACCAGAAAACGATCGAGAAGTTTATAGACAAGTAATAAGGGATTGGAGAGCATTGGGAGCAGAGTTTCAGGTTGAAATGTCATTTCCAGAGTTTCTAGAATTTAAGCAAAGGCATAGACCCCATAGAGGTGGAAGACCTTAGAATCAGGACTTGCAGAGAAAAGTGGGTAAATTATCCATTCCTTATTTTGATGGTTCTGTTAAGATACAGCAAGAGCTTGGGTTCAAAAACTTGATACTTAATTTCAGCTCAAACACTATGGCTGAAGATGAGGCAATCAAGTATGCAACTCTCCATTTGGATGGTTGTGCACATGAATGGTGGTACCATGGGATGGTTACCTTGGGCCATGATCAAATCAACTCTTATGATAATTTCACAGAAAGGTTGATTGAGAGATTTGATAAGATCCTAAGTTGCACTTCAAGGAGTTAGCACAGCTGAAACAGCAGAGTTTGGTAGACACTTATATTGTTGATTTCCAAAGATTATCAGTGTTGGTGACCGATATGGAGTCAACCACCTTTAGAAATAAATCTCAGTCAAAAGGGTTCCAACATAAAAAGGATGGGGACAAGAAATATTTCCAAAAATATTCAAACCAGACCAAGAAGGTGTCAACAAGAATGGATGAAGACCCTCTAAAAGACCTCAGAAGAAAGAAATTGTGCTTCGACTGTAAAGAACCATGGGACCCAAATCACAAGTGCTCAGTGAAGGCCAAAGCTAAGCAAATTAAGTACTACTTAGCCAATGAATCAGCTTCAGAAAAATAAGATCAGCAATCTGATATGGAGGAGAAAGAGGAAGAAAGCTCATCAGAAGAGTCAAAAAAGGAGCATGAAAGTGGAGGCACACTTGCCCAACTCTCTAGTTTCCAAAAGGTTGGATCGTTTAGAGTTCGGGGAGTATTATGTGGACAGCGCATAGTCACTCTTATTAATACAGATGCCACACATAATTTTATTGATGAGGGAGTTGTTTCTAGAAGGGGAATCAAAACAAAAAAAATTGATGGCTTCAAGGTGATGGTAGCTAATGTTTTCACCCTCACATGCATTAGGAAGATTCCTAATTTGAGCATACAGTTGTGTGATTACGAAATCAGAGATGACTTCTATGTGGTGAGCATTGGAGACACATATGTAGTGCTTGGCATGCAGTGGCTGCGATCTATAGGGGAGTTTTATATGAATTTGCAGAACGTGGAGATGAAGTTTGAAGCAGATGGTAAGAAAGTGTTGCTTAGAGGAATGTCTATTGGCGGGCCATGTGTAGTCACTTTCAAAAGGATTGAGTGGCTTATTAGACATGACCAGGTTGAATGGGCAGCAAAGTGCATTATTAAGCCCACCATTATTGAGCAGCAGAAGAGGAGTTACCATCCAGATGTTCAGGTCTTGTTGCTTAGCATAGCAAAGTTTTCAGTAGCATACCTACAAAGATGGGGATTGAGCACATGATAGAGTTGGAGGAGGGTGCAAAACCCAATATCCCCACCCCTTACAGGCATCCGAAGAGGCACAAAGATGAAATAGAGAAGGCCATCAAGGAACATCTATTTTCCTTTTATACCCAACCTCTAAGTGTAGTGCCCAAAATTAGGAGGGAGAGTTTCCACCTTTTTTTTTTTTTTTAAAGAAAGAAATATAAAAGCTTCCTTATAAAATTCACTTTAGGCCTTAAGTGCCCATGACCCTCGAAAGGCCCCAATTGAAAATTAAATCATAAAGTGCTTTTATATTAAATGCTCTTGAAGCTCTTAGATGTTCCCTTTTTACCTCCAGTTTCCTTAGCCCTTGGGAACTAAAAGACTACGGATCTTCTCCCAAAACTAGCTCAAAAAGGGGGGCATTATAGTTTTGGCCAACTTGTTAGATGGTGTTGATGAACTAGGTTGATCTAGATGATTCTTGGATTGACTAGCCCCACCAAAGGCCCTCTTTCTTCATTTTCAGCGATGTTTGTGTTGCACTCATCTAGGTCAATGTCTTGTCCACATGAGTGACATCGTCAAATTTGATGTTATTTTCACGGGTCAATGGAGTACTCAAGATAACTCCTAAACGAGGTGATAGCTTCTTCAATGCTTCACTAAACAATGGGTTGATTATCTGCCAAAACTTCCCGACAGAAGTGTCTCTTGGAACTAACTTGAAGTCTTGCAATGGAGATTGAGTCGGGAGCATTTGTCTAAAATAACAATGTCATGGGTTCCTTGGAGACTCAGGGAGTTTGGATGTCTTGAGATTGAACTTCTTGGCCAATATGCTCTCAACCTTCCCAAAACAAGCATGACAAAAATCAGAATTTGCTCACTTACCGATTGCCTTGTAGAGGGTTCTAATTTGGAATAAAGGGGTTGCATTTGATGTCTAGTGGCAGCCTTTGTTTCAATTTTCCTCATGCTCATGAAATATCCTCCTAACATGCTATTTGCAGAAGAAGGGGCCTCTCTATCACTTAAACCATGCAAAAAATCTCATTACTTGTCACTTTGAATTTTAACTCCATGGTTTGGTAGTTTTGATTGTACTCACCAAGTGAGTGCAACCACTGAATACCAAGGACCATATTGGTCTCCCCTGTGCCAACCAAATAAAAATCATCTTCTACCACATGCCTTTTCAAAGTGAGACTAAGCTTTGGAACCTTAATAATACAAGGGATGGTCAACCCATCCACCACCGTGACTCTGAATCCTTTGAACTCCACGATTTGTAGACCACATGATGCTACTAGCCCTCTATCAAATAAATTGTGGGTTGCCCCACTATCAATAAGTATGGTGATCAACATACCATTCAATGATCCCTTCACTCTAAAAGGATAATACCTAGGAGCTCTCGAAAGTGATGCCAAGATGCCACTCAACTCCTCTTCTCCCTATATCTCCAAAGTGCCTTACTCATAGGTGGTTGTCCTAATTTCTTCCTCCCCATTCTCCTCTTCGGGAAGTACCTCAATGTAGTGTACTTGCCCTTTACCACAAAAATTGTGGTCCTCCCAACGATTCTTGCATGTGAAACAAAGACCTTTCCTTCTCAACTCACTTCTCACATCAAAGCTACTATGTGGTAGCTCCTTCTACTACCCCAAACATGGTTGATTTGGTCTAATCAAGGGACCCTTGTGATTGGCCTTTAGAGACCCTATATAACTACTCTTCGGCTGCCCCAAACCGCCACCTCTCTGCTGCCCTGTAGGTGGGAAAAACGTATTTTTTGGCTGTCCCATAGGTGTGAATCTGCCCCTTGGAGTAGAAGACTCCAAATCATAGGCCTTTTGGATGGCCTCTCTCAACAAAGGTGGATCACATGCCTTGACCAATCCCCTCAAGGAATCAACCAAACCCTCGATGAACAACACCACCAATCTCCTATCCAAAATATCAGTCACCATGACTGAAAGTCTCTGAAACTCTGTAACATAATCAACCACTGAGGCCCTTTGCCTCAATTGAGCTAAATCACAGAAATGAAGTTTTGGACCTGCTTTATCAAATCTCTCTATCAATCTCCTGCTAAACTCCTCATAGGAGTATCTGTTGGTGTCCCTACATGATCAAACCATGGTACCACCAATCGTGGGCTGCTCCCTCTAAATGCAATGTAGCAAACTGAATAGCCTCTCCCTTTGCAATAGGTCGAAGTGAAAAGGTGTCCACCTTCTAAATCCAAGCCCTCGCCAAGCTCCTTTATAACCTATCGAAAGTGGAGAGAGATAACTTCCCCAACGCATGTTGGAGATCTCCCTAGCTGCCCCTCTGCCTCTGACTGATCCTAGGCCCACTCTGCCCCCGTTTCCAAGCTGAAAACTCGAAAAAAGTCACAGCCCCTCTCACTATTGAGGATAAGGTAACATACTCATCCATTTCCCTCTCCAACTCCTCATGTGGGCTAGGTAACCCCTCCCTCACTGGTGCAAACTCCTCCTTATGAACAAATGTAGGTTGTGTGGGCTTACGTGTGGCTACTCCATTCCCCAAAGGAGGTGTATGCCAATCCGGCCTGCTCCCTGAAGCACCACCATCTCCATTGATGGCTTTAAGCCACCCATATCATTGAGAAAACAAAGAAACCCCTCTATCATGGCTATCATCCACTCCTGAGTTTGGGAATACTTCTCAAACCTCTCCTTGGCTATCATGTCTCTCCTCTCACTCTCTATCTCCCAGTGATCCATGTCACCCATGACTTGTTCCTACTCAAGTGATCCAACTAGTGGAAGCCCTGATTCCCTCCTACTCCTCAAATAATACTTAATCTCTTTATTTCCACTTATATATCAAACCCTTCACCTCACAGTATAGCCAAGATATAGCTCTGATACCACTGTAATGTCTCCAAATGAGACTACGACAATTTTGGGTTTTCCAACAAACCATTATGCAAAACTAAAAATAATATGAATGCTGCCCTAAAAACCAGCAAACCCTAGTAGCAATAGGTGTCCAAATTTCAAACAATAACATTCCACAAAAACCCCAACAATTACTGAATATGCAACTACAATAAAGTATCTCTTTTTGTGGCAAGATGGAATGACGATGTGGCTGAAATTTTCTCACAATAATTCTGATTTTTAAAACCCTGGTATAGCTGCGTTTTCCCTTCCAATTAGCCTTGAAACCCTTGCATAACTCACAAAATATATGCCAAAAATCCGTACAAATTATTAGAACTTCCAAAGAACAAATTAGGGCTGCCAATAGTCAATTTAGCCCCTCCAAACAAGTCGCCACACTTAGAAATGTTGGAGTAAGTGTTAGAAATGTTGGGAGAATGGCGACCCCTCTCAAGAGAGCTAATTGGTTTCAGAATCCTCTTCTAGGTTCAAAAGGTAGTTTTAATATTTTATTCTAGCATTAGCGAGTTATTTGTGGATCAATTCCAGGTCTTGAGGGCCATTCTGTACCTTAGGGATATTCAGAAAACTAATATAATATTTTGCAACTTAGGCGACTTGCTTGGGAAGGTTCAAGAGGTTGGTGGAAGGGTAAATTCAAAAGATTGAATGTCAAGTTTATTTCCCTGATTTTTCCTAAGTGTGGCGACTCACTTGAGGAAGTTTTAAGGGTGTTTTGCAAGTGGAAACGCGACTGTTCTTTCACACAAAAATCTGAATATTTGTAGGGTTATTTTTCAGCCTCTTCGCCACTATATCTTGGCCAAAAAGGTACCTTATTTTCAATTTATTGTTTAGTTATTGTTGTCAACCTGGAGCTACGCCCTGATTCGAGGACGTGCGCGAAACGGCCAGTCCTCTATCCAGCTGAAACAATGGGATCTTCTCACGATGGTGGGTGCCTCAATAGTGAGAAGAACCTCCAGAGAAGGCTGGTTCTTGTATGATGTATCAATGAAGATTCCTACTCTACGCTGCTGACTGTCGTGGAAAAGGGAGAAAGAAAACTTAAAGGGGAAATCCTACCTAAAAGGGGGTGATACACCAGAATTATGATCCTACTCAGCTTGGAACCTTGAACACTGAACGAACAAGAGAGAAGGAAGACCTTAGACTTCAATTAATCACTTATGCATAAGTATTTCATGCAGAGGTTTGATCCAATGACTAAAACCTGAGGGAAAACGTGGAGAGAGGTTTGATAAAAGACACTTTGCAGCCGCCTAACATCCACTTACAGTCTCAGGAAAAGACAATAAAGAACACTTTAACATGACCTACACAAGGACGATATAGCAACTACGTATGAAACAGAATTTGGGAAGGGAGAGAACTCTACCACTTATGCAAATTGTTGAAGAAATATACACTATGCCACGCTTGAAATCTGAAAGTACAGTCCTTATTGATCGAAGAGGTTACCCAACTCACCAATGCCAGAGTCTGGTCTAACCAAGAGAGATTGGATGATTTTTTAATCAAGGCTGAAAGCCATTATATAGAAAATTACAAGAGGCCAAAGATAGGCGTAGAAACTTGAAGGGAAAGATTTACTTTTGTTAACTCCAAGCTTTACTTGGCCTTAAAATAAAATATATTTTTCTCCTTGTCCTTGCATGAAGCTTATTCGTTTGATGAAGCGCACTTATCCTTGTCATGAACCGTCCACCTCTTTTTTGCATGAAAATCCACGCAGATGTCAATTTTTGAACTCCACGTGAGCTGCTTGATTGCCAAGTTGTAGCGTCTAAAAACTGAGTTGGACGAAGAGATCATTCTCTTTCGCATGGAAAGTTTCTAGTGGACGTGGCGTTTAAACCAATTAGTTAACTCTAAATCTGGAATAGTCAACTCCTCGCTCGAACTCGGAACTCTTGCTGAAGCTGGATTTAGTCTTTCGGATGCATGCGCTGAATGAAGACGAATAGGTCTTTAATAATCGGTCAACTGAAACTTTGACCGTTTATTCGAAAATAGCTCTTATGTTTGAAAATAGCCCTTGCTTGCATGTATTTCATTCTAATTCTGATCGAGTCTATTTCTGGCAGGATTCCGTATTCAACTCCTTCGTCGGATTATCTATTTTTTTATTCTTTCTTGCACAGTCGGCCTCCATTTATTTCAGATTTTCTGCTATCTCCTTAATCTCAACGATTACTTCCCACAGGAAAAATTTGACGGCCTGCGGGACGTGACCGGAAACTGTCATATTTCCTTCGGCTATATTTCCTCGAGCTTATTTTTGTCATTTTTCTTTACTCTTATTTGCTCGGGCCTTTTCCCGCGGTCTGTTGCTCTGTCGGCTCTTTTGTATTGGTCGCTAAGTCATATTCCCACAGACTTCTTTTGATGACATGTCTTTGCCTCTTTCCAGCGAGTTTATTTTCCTTGGCTATTTGTCCGAAGGTCCCCTTCGCTTTATTTCTTGTGGCCTTTTTTTTAATTTGTCTAAGCTTCTGAATTCCTTTGGACAAAAAGTCCGAAGGATTCCAATTGTTTTTTGCCTTTGCTTTTTGAAGCGTCCTTGGTCTTGTTTATATATTGACTTATGCCATTTCCGAATTCCTTCGGACAAAAAGTCCGAAGGATTCTTTCTTTGCCTTTGCTCTAAAATGTGCCCTTCGGCAGCCAGTGCAAGTGTCCTCCGCCAGTCCAAGTGTCCTCCGCCAGTGCCCTTCGAAAAAATTGGAGGGCACCCGGGCTTTTTGCGATGGTCTGTGAATTTGGTCTTTCTCCTGCCCGAAGGGTAGATGCCCTTCGGAAAAATTGGAACTGTCTTTTCCTTGCCTTTTGCAACTTTTCCGAATTTCTTCTAAGTGTCGGGAGAGTCCGTAGAATTTTTTTTCGCTGAGTGAGTCCGTAGAAAATTTTTGAGTCCTTAGAAACTCTTTTGAGTGAGTCCTTCGAATCAGCAAAGGAAAACAATGAATTCTTCCTTCCTTGACTAGAGACGAGAACTTTCCAAGTGGCAAGAAAAAAATTTGACTCGTACAAGATTTGTCAACAGTTATTTTTTGAGTTATTTTGGAGTGTGTTTTGCTTGGAAATTCTTCAAATTTTCTAGCTAGGGTTTGCTGGTTTTGTGGATCAGATTTTCAGTTGATTAGCAATATTTTATAAGGGTTTGTTGGAAGACCCAAACTTGATCTAATTGTCCCATTTGGGACATTACAAGCTCAATGGCAGCTCCCTGATGAAGTTGCCTCAAGAAGAATTAGGGTTTTTGTCCTCAATTCCAACATCTTGAAAGTTTTCGTCTTCAAAGTGAACAAACAAAGTATTTCATGCTTCAGCGTGAAAATTCAATATCATAACATAGTCTAACCTTTCAAATGAACTCCCCATCCCTTTTTATAATCTTCCCTCCAAGAGGGGCGTTGCACTTTTGGAGTGAAACTCAATTTTTAAGAAAGATTAATCAAATTATAACCCTCACTTAAGGTCTTGCGTGCCCATGACCCTTAAAAGACCACAATTAAGTGAAAGTTAGATAATAAAGCAACTTTTTGACTTTTACAATGAAATCAACATGTTTCTTCTTTTTTAACCTCCCTTAGCCCTTAGAAACAAAGAACAATTAGGCTAGGGGTCTTCAAAAGCTTCATGTCCAAAAGGGGGACATGACAAAAGCTAATTGGGCCATCTATGATAATTGAGGGAAAGTTTACAAATATTATTTATGAACCCAGTGAGAGGATTTTGTAGGAGAGAGCTAGTGCACGATGTGCCACAAAAAGTAAATGTTTTGCAAAATGCCAAGCATGGATGGGGAAAGGGAAGAAGATAATTGAAGGAAGCAATTCCAAGAAATTGGGGAAGAATTGTAAAGATATGCTTTCTAAAGTTATAGATGTAGACCACCACCTTTCTAAAAATAGAAAGTGGGTCCATGAACAAAGTGTAATTGACTTTTTTGACAACAATCAATCATCGGGCCAAATTTTAAAATTTTAAGGGAAAACTAACAGGTATGACATTAAAATTTCCCAACAAAATAGATAATTTTTTTTAAATTTACCATACATCAGGAAGTCATCACAAAGTGGGACATATGAAATAATGAAAGAAACTCTAATTTGAGTGTCAGCACCAACACCAAACATGAAGAAGATTAAAAATCTAAGTGTCATGTTCCCTTTTTGAAATATTTAATTATGGAAATAATCTAATAATAATATTTTAAATTATCCAAAGTCACTTTATTTTATAACATGGAAAAAAGACACTTGTGTATTATTATTATAAAGGGGGTCAAAAGTAATATTTATTAAGTGGGCAAAAAAAATAATATTTATTAAATGGGCCAAAAAGTAATATTTTTAAAAAGCAATATTTTATAAAAAGTGTTTTAAAACGCTTTTAGGGTTTTTGAAATGAAAAGTGAAATTATAAAAAGAGGAGCTGGGCTCAAAAGTGATTATTCATTGTTCATCTTTAAAATCAAAACCATATTTTCGGGTTGGAGATTTCGTGTTCAATTTTTCTATCAGATGACGAAAACCCTCCGATGTACAATTGTAGAGGACGAAAACCCTCTTACCTATTAAGGGGGTTCCATCCAAGGATCACAATTGTGCAGATCAGTCAAGTTATTTATAGATTTCATTTGTGTTGAAGGTTGTTATCAATTCCCAATTTTGTGTGAGGGTTTGGTCTATTGTTTCTCTTCACTATTGTGTTGCACCTTGCAATTGCATTAGTTGCTGTATAGATTGTCATATCTATAGATGGAATAACCAGCGAGTAACCGTCGGTTGGTTGGTTACTCGCCAAGAATTCATCAGGGGAATACTCGCCACTCAAAATTGCCAGCACTAGAAAAATAAGTATATAAATAAAATAAACATTTAAGGACATCTAGTTTCTTATAAGTTTACATTTAGATAAGGACGTCTAGTTTCTTATACTTCAAGTTATATTTTATTTATATATTTTTAGGATGTTTGAGAGTGGTTACAAACCTCTAGGAGCTATAATGCAAATTCTAGGTTTTGGAGGATCCTATCATATTTCAAACTTAGTCAGGTTTTAGGGTTTTAGACTTGGCCATATATTAGGGTTTCAAAATTTCAAGGAGACATCATAGGAGGAATAAAAGCTGCATGAAGGGATGTAGGTATGATAGAATAGTATGAGAACATCTCTCGCAAAGTGCCACAAGTCCACCCCACCCCAATCCTTGTGCATAGATTAAAACTGATACAATGTTACTTATAGAAGAATCTACAAGTACAAATTACAAGAATATATATTTTTCTCTTCCATGCTCTCTAAAAAACTAAGGGAGACTGAGAAAGTCTAGTAATCTATGCACAAGGAATGGGGTGGTATCTACTTGTGGCACTTTTCAAGAGATGTTCTACTACTCATATTATTCTATCATACCTACATCCCTTCATGCAGCGTTCATCCCTCCTATGATGTCTCCTTGAAATTTTGAAACGCTAAAATATGGCTAAGTATGAAACCCTGAAATCTAACTAAATCAGAAATATGATAGGATCCTCCAAAACCTAGAATTTACATTATAGCTCCTAGAGGTCTGAAACCACTCTCAAACATCCTGAAAGTATATAAATAAAATACAACTTAAAGTATAAGAAACCAGACGTCCCCATCTAAATGTAAACTTATATTTAAATGTTTATTTTATTTATATATTGTTTGCTTCAGGCGAATTTCAATTATTTTTTGCCTTTGTCGGTTATTCGACCAAGCGGGTCAAATAACTGTCAGTTGCCCATTTTGGGACCTTGGCGAGTACTCGCCCCAACCAATTATGCCAACTATGGTCATATCACTTAGGACAGAGGTATTTATTAGAGTTTGTGGCTGTTGGACGCAATTGTAGTCTTTGGTGACTACTATATGTCAGTTTGAGGTTGTTTCACCTCTTAGCCAACTGGGTTACCTTCAACACCGCTTTCTTTAAAGTCCCTTTTTGTACCTTCATCTACAACAATCACAACATTAAAAATCAGCCTTCAAAACCCAGCCATAAGCTATATTGTCTAGCGCTAATAGTAAGTACCTTGTTGTTGGGTATTTGTCATTAAACTTGAATTTTATGATATAACGGTTTACTATTGTATTTTCATGTGGTTGATCAGTTGTAACAACCCTAGTATTTGATATGCACTTATGTCAATGAAATAAAAATTAGAATTTGGGTTTTCAGTATTAAGTGTTGCATGTGCTAGTCTAGTATTTGCATGTGAATATAAAGATCCGAATTCAAAAATTTACCAAATGGGTTTATGGAAAAATCCAAAATTATTGTTTTTTGTCCAAAAAGGGGCACTACAATGGTATCAGATATGGACCTTTCCAACATGTGGATCAGAGAAAAAATCATGGGGAAGTGTAATGTCCCCAAATTGAGACAACAATGCAAAAAAGGGCTTTCCAACAAACTCCTAAACAGATCTGAGTTTAAATCTAAAACAAGCAACAAACCCTAACTGTTGAGTTTGCACCAGCAACTAAAATTATCACACCTTTAATCACTCAACAAAGTAATAGAAAAGTACCTTGTGACGCTAACCAAAAATGACTCACCGACATGAAGAAGAAGCTAGATTTGTATGTCTTTCCACTCCCAAACCCACAATGCCACCAAGTTGATTTTTAAGCCCTCTTTCCATCACCAAATCCTACTCAATTCCTCCACAACTGAAGATAAAATTCAGATAAATTCCATCATGCATATCACACAGACATTAGTCAAAGTTAGGACCTTAAACATGATCAAACCCTCTCCAAACCAAATCACCAAAATCAAAAATAATTAGAATTAAATCAAAAAATCAGATTTGTAACCCTGTCAAACTTGTTGAAAATAGGTCATAAATTCCACCAATAATAGCAACAATAATTACACAATTGTTAGAGCCAATCAAGACACTCAAAACCCTTGCCACACTTCCTTCAACTGAATCACCCAACTCAAAAATTAATGGCAAAATTTTTAGAATAAAAATTCCTTGCTTTAACCCTCCAAAAATCCTTCAAACCCTTGTGATTTTATTCTCAAAAATTCAAAAATAATATTATAAATGCACCTAGTCAAATCGGAGTCTAAAATCCCTCCAAAGATATCCAATTCTTCCTCAAACTTATTCGCCCCCACCTCAGAAAAATATATAAATAATTCAAAATGTCAAACTTACCAATGGGTCACCAATTGACCTTCCAAACACTTTTATGCATATTGGTCAATTGGAGTTGAAAGTTCAGCGTTTATCTTGTCTAAATCAGTGTTTTAGGAGCTCTAATTGAGTGGATCAACCAATCATTTAAGTGTATCACCATCATTAGATAGGATTTTCGTTCAAGTTTCATTTCTCTCTTTTCCCGAGTAGTTTGTAGCGTAGAGAAAAGATCCTAATTGATACACCAAAGGGAGCTAGCCCTTAGAATCTAGAGATTCAATTCACTGATTAGGTCACACACAGCCTAGAATTGTTTCCATGTTTCAGCAAACTGTGAAACCCTGAAACTATCTTCACAGGGGTGCAAGTCTGATTGACAAGAAGTAACCTCTCCCTCACTGGTGCGGGCTCCTCCCTCTAAACAAATGTAGGCTACATGGGCCTACGTGTGGATGCTCCATTCACCGAAGTGGGTGTATGTGCATCTGGTCTATTCCCTGAGGCACCATTGTCTCCATTAAGTGGCTTTAAGCCACCCATCTCACTAAGGGAACGAAAAAACCCCTCCATAACTACTGTCATCATCCCCTGAGTTTGAAAATACTTCTCAAACCTCTCCTCAACCAACCTGTCTCTCCTCTCACTCTGTCTTCCGGTGTCCCATGTCACCCATGACTTGATCTTGCTCAAGTGAACCAACTAGTGGAAGCCCTGCTTCCCTCCTACTACTCCTCAAGTAATACTTAACCTCTTTGTTGTCACTCATATATCAAACCCTTCACCCCACAAAATAGCCAAGATATGGCTCTGATACCACTCTAATGTCCCCGAATTGAAACAACAATGCAAAAAAGAGTTTTCCAACAAACCTCTAAACAAATATAAGATTAAATCTAAATTCTGAAAATAAAAACTAGCAAACCATAACTGTTGAATTTGCACCACCAACTGAAATTATTCCACCTTCAATCACTCAACAAATTAATAGAAAAGTACCTTGTGACACTAGCCAACAATGACTCTCACTAGCATGAAGAATTTGGATTTGTATGTCTTTCTACTCTCAAACCCACAACGCCACCAAGCTAATTTTTAAGCCCTCTTCCCGTCACCAATTCCTACTCAAAAATCCTTCACAATTTAAGATAAAATTTAGATAAATTCCAGCATGAATATCATATACACATTAGCCAAAGTTAGGACCTTAAACATGATCAAACCCTCTCCAAACCAAATCACCAAAATCAGGAATAATTAGCATTAACTTAGAAAATCAGATTTGTAACCCTGCCAAACTTGCTGAAAATAGGCCATAAATTCCACTAATAATAGAAACAATAATTACCCAATTGTTAGAGCCAATCAACACACTCAAAACTCTTGCCACACTTCTTTCAAGTGAATTGCCCAACTTAGAAATTAATGGCAAACTTTTCAAAATAAAAACCCTTGCTTTAACCCTCCAAAAATCCTTCAAACCTTTGTGATTTTATTCCAAAAAATTCAAATATTATATTTGCACCTAGTCAAATCGGAGTCTAAAAGCCCTCCAAAGATGTCCAATTCTTCCTCAAACTTATTCACCCCCACCTCAGAAAAATATATTAAAAAATTTAGAATGTCAAACTTACCAATGGATCACCAATTAACCTTCCAAACACTCTTAGGGCAAGTCGCCTAAGCTGGAATAATATGCAAAGTATTTATAGGTATTATTTGGCTTACATCAGCCCTCTCAAGATCTCAAAACCAGCCCTCAATCCAAGTCGCCAAAGCTAGAAAATAATATAAAATATTATGGAATATTTTATGCTTCCATAAGCCCTTCAAATCAACTCGCATAGCCCTCTAGGCAAGTTGCCTAGATTTATAATAAATTCACCAATGTTTCTTCACCCTCAAGGGTCTCTGTGGAACGCAGCCCTCACAAGAGTGGTCTTCTTCTCCCAATCAAGTCGCCACCCAAAGAAGTGGCTCTAGACTCTCCGAACAAGCTCCCAATACAAGTCACCACTCTCCAAGTCCTGCAATTTCTTCAAAAACCAACTTTCTAAATTGTTTGCGATATTCTTCAATGAAGGTGGTGTCCAAAAATACCCTTGTAGATCCACTTGCATGTAAACATTGAATTTTGAAGCTCAACTACAACTCTTAAATAGAGCTACCCAAGTAGTAGGAATAGAGGTTTTTGTCCCCAACCCTTAACACTCTTGAAGGTTTTCGTTTTCAAGATATGATGAACAAGCTTGACATACTTGATCAATGATTCAATATCAATATTAAGCATACATTTTCAAATGACTTCTCAATTGCTTTTTATAATCATCCCCCAAGGGTGGCACCCAAGTTGGAGGAGTGTGTCTTTTAAAACATAAGCAACTTTATCTTTTAAAACTCCCTTTTGAAAGTTTAAGCTCTCATGACCCTTAAAAGTCCTCTACTTAAGTGAACATTAGATTAAAAGTACCTTTTTGCATAACTCAATTGAAAACTAAAATACTTACTTTTCACCTTTTTGCTCATAGAATAGCCCCCTCAACGTTCCCTTCTCTTTGTTTCCCTTAGCCTTGTGGAAACAACCGGGCTAAGGGCCCATAAGCAAGTTTAAGCCAAAAAGGAGGACATTATACGAAGAGAGAAAAGAGGATTCCTACAAATGAGATAAGTTTTTTGCAGGAAACGATCAGCCGAGGTCAAGAATATCTAGAAAGAACAATCTAGATGACCGTGAAATAATCCATATTAGAGTTAGTTTGAGCCTTATAGGGTATTAATCAGAATAAAGTGAACCAAAGGGAAGGAAGATCTTCAGCTAATGAGAGGATCTTAGCCAACCCCCCTTCCAAAAGTTTTCGAGCAACATTCCTGCAAAGAGAAGCACAAATGAAGAACCCAAGTTTCAAGGATCAACTGTTGGAGCTGTTTTCTATTAGCTTCAAAGCTTTAGATTCATTTGGAAGAGCACGAAAGAAAGATCATATTCAGGAGGCATGGTTAAAAGAGCAATGTGAAAGGGATGAATGCAAACTTCTTGCCTTTGACACATGATAAAAAGTTTAACATCTACAAATCTTATAATACCTTTGAAGAATTCTTGGAGATATACGAAGAAAATAGAAGTAGAAGGTTGAACAAGAAAGAGGGAAATCAAAACCTCAAAAGATTGCTAAAGAGAAAATCAGGAAGCAAGAAGAATAGTCAAATTTAGATCCACAAGACATCATTGAGCAAGAACATGAGGGATCTAACATGCAAGGTAAAGATTCTTTGATAGTAGATGTTTTGACTTCTAATGATTGCATTTAAGTCAATGAAGTCAAGGAATAAAAGGCATCACTAACTAAATTCAAAGAGCAGAAGATGGAAATAGATGTGCCAATCCATGAGCTACCCAACAATATTCTGAAGAGTGAGCCACTACCATATAAGACTGAATTTCAGAATAATCTCTCAAAAGCTCCTACTTTAGCCAAAGAGGGTAAGCACTCCGATAATTTGAGTTCAAGATATGGGAATGATAGCACAGATCTATTTCAGTTCTGTCAATGTTCTAAGAAAGGTAAAAGAATGAAAATAAATCATTTGGCTCAAAATGCATTTTGCATAACGGTATGCAATCCAAGTGATATTTTGAGATCTATAAAGGATAGAATTTTTGATTTCAATATCATTGTTGTTGATAATTTCATTATTCCATACAAATGGAAAACAAAAAAATCAGAATCGACCTCAGATGAGCATAAGATAAATACTATGAATGACAATAGGATTCAGTGGTTGAAGCACAAGGATCAAATATCTTAGCTACAAGCCACAAATCAACAGCTACAACAACAAAACATTCAATGTCAACAAGATATGGTTCGTGCATGGGAACCACAGAAAGGTATGCCCAAACATTCAATTGTTGTTTTGAAAGTTTGGTTGATTGATCCTCTACTCCATCCTTATCCCAAAGGATCAGATAAAATTGTGTTAGTAAGACTAACAAGAAATCAGATTTCTAATTGGTCCACAAATACATGTGTGTGCCTTTTGGAGGAACCAAATGATGCATTCAAGTTATCTACTTGTAAATAGAAAGTATCATGGATTACAGGTTATGCTCAAAATAATTATAATGAAGAAACCCTAAGACTCATAAGTCAAATGCGAGGTTCAAAGGCATGTCACCTCACATCCGATAGTGCTCTCAAGGGAAGTGACAATGGAGCAGTGCAATTACAAGCTAGGCACATTCACACATATACCATCTTGGTTAGATTCAGATTTGATAATTGGATAGAGAGTGCAATTGTCCGAACAATAGTCATATTTGCAAATGAATGTGTTATAATATTTGACATGGTGATTGGTGATAAGTTGGCAAATGGTTGTCTTCTATACAAGGTCCATGGTATGATAGATAGGGCAGCAACAGTTTTCTCTTCTTATATTGGTTTTGATTCAGTTGTTAATATACCATTCAACACTGGCATGATATTCTCCATATATAATGAGTTGTATTTGTGTAACTGGTTGTGTGTGCATCATCATGATCTGATAGTTGTAGTCAAAGGTCAAGAAGATAAGTCACAAATCTGCCTATGCATCCTAATATGGGATTCCGTAGATATTTCTAGACATGAGCAAAGTAAACATCATGTTGATATTCAAATTTTTTAGAATAAGTGTAATGTGGTGTTTAGACATTTGATCCTAGGGTTATGGAAGGACACAAAAGATCAGCACATGACATGTTTGGAATCAAATTCGAAGCATGTTCACCTTTCCAAGATACATGGAGAAGAATCTCTAGAAGATGATAATCACATTGATGAGAACGTCATAGCTCCTTATGAGATCTCTTACTACAACACTATACACACTTGGAAGAAGAATCCATATGCAGATTTGAATTTATACTAGAAAAGGTATGAAAGTGATGGTCAAATTTCAGATTTGTTGCTTCATACTATATTACAAGATTCTTATCATTGTGGAAAGCATTCTAAAAATAGTGATAGAATAAAGGATACAACTTAAAGCATAGGGCATATAGATTCTTTGATGCAAGCTCCAAATTGTTTTTCATAAGGGATCCGGGTGACTTTTTGAGGTATAAATGAGATAAAGGCTTTAATATGACTCTAGTTGATGGCTTCACCATCCCATGTACCAAGAGGATTCAGCAACTTAAGCTTACCTTGGAGAGAGCTTTTCATAAAACGTGGGCAGCCCATTGTTTGGATGAAGGTGTTGAGGATATTTCAACAATTTCTAATGAGATAAAGGGAAACACTTTGATTACAGCCCAAGCTACATACTACAAAATGGCTTCACCATTCCATGCATCATGATATAGAATTCAGCATTCAGCATTCAAAATTTGAAATTCCGCACTTGGAGTGGACACAAGGTGCATTGATTCTTATATCATGGGTTTAGGTGAGAAGCTAAAATCCATAGAAGAGAGACATTTTATTGAAGCCTCAAATGATGTCAATTCAGATTATGAAAGGAATGTTTTGATCCAAGAAACATATCAGATTGACTTTCAAAATGATTCTACTGATAAGCATGCACTTGAAAAGAGTATTTTAGTAGAGGTAGGTGTTGAGTTCACAAATTCAACGATTGGTTACATTCTACAACATGGTTCTTAGGATGATGTATTGAGACATTTCAAAACTTTAGTATGCCAAAAAAATGAGTTGAAACATGATCAGAAATAGTGTGGCAATGCATATGAGAAAGGTGCCAATGAATGTAAAAATTGGGAAAAGCTCTATGACACTGGAGATATAACTTCTCATCATTTTTTATATCTCATGGAAATTTATGCTAAGGCTGGACAGCCTATGAATTCTTTGGAGATTTTCCAAGAAATGCAAAAGCAAGGAGTTCCTATGAGTGTGATTGCTTATGAGAAAATTATACAGGTATTGTCAAATTCTCAAGGAAAATGGAACTCAAGCTTAGGAGGGATAGCTAATATGACTATAAGTTTACCGCAGGCATTTGTGCCCATAACAAAAAAATAAAGACCTCAAGCTCTACAGAATTGCTAAGACCCAATACTAGAGGTAAATTCCAAGTGCAATTAAATGAATTTGGCAGTCATTCTAACTTCACGAGTGTTGATTCACAGTTCGGTTTCTGATTCTCTAAGGCAACTAGAAATTGTAAACAAAAAGCACCTGATGTAGGTGATGAGACTGCAATATCAGAAGGGGCCATTATAGGTAAGCAAAAACTAAATGTTTTAGAAGTGCAAGAGAAACAATTTCATGCTAGTTCTCAGTCAAACAACCTGATGAAGCAAAGTTTATTCAAAACATGGGATTGCAAATTCCCAAGGATGAATTGGGATCCAGGGATTACAAAGATAACCATTTGAGAAGAGCTCGAACAATTGAGCTTGCAATTGCTTGAGGACAATCAATTTTGGGAAGGGTGGACTATCATGCCCTGTTTTCGAAATATTTAATTATGAAAATAATTTAATAATAATATTTTAAGTTGTCCAAAGTCACTTTATTTTATAACATGGAAAAATGACACTTATGTATTATTATTATAAAAGGGGCCAAAAATAATATTTATTAAGTGGGTCAAAAAAGTAAAATTTATTAAATGGGCCAAAAAATAATATTTTATTAAAAGTGTTTTAAAACACTTCTAGAGTTTTTGGAATAAAAAGTGAAATTATAAAAAGAGGAACTAGGCTCAAAAGTGATTATTCATTATTCATCTTTAAAATCAAAACCATGTTTTCAGGTTGGAGCTTCTGTGTTCAACTTTTTCATTAGAGATCAAAAACCCTCCAGTGTACAGATGTAGAGGACAAAAACCCTCTTACCCATTGAGGCGATTTCATCCAAGGATCACAATTGTGCAAATAAGTCAAGTTATTTCTAGATTTCAGTTGAGCTGAAGGTTATCAATTTTTTATTTTATATGGGGGTTTGGTCTACTGTTTGCTCTCCACTATTGCATTGCACCTTGCAATTTGGTTGTTGTATAGATAGTCGTACCACTCAAGAAAGAGGTATTTATTGGAGTTTGTAGTTGTTGGAAGCTATTGTAGTCTTTGGTGACTATTATATGCCAGTTTGAGGCTTTCATTTCACCTCCCAACCAACTGGGTTACCTTGTTACCCATTGTTATCAGCGTTGATATCAACGCATTTTTTTTAAAGTTCCTTGTTGTCGTACCTTCATCTACAACAATCACAACATTAAAAATCAGCCTTCAAAACCCAGCGGTAAGTTATATTGTCTAGTGTTGATAGTAAGTACCTTGTTGTTGGGTATTTGTTATTAAACTTGGATTTTATGATATATGTATAAGGGTTTACTGTAGTACATGTTGTGATTGATCAGTTGTAACAACTCCAGTATTTGGTATGCACTTATTTCAATGAAATAAAGATTACAATTTGGATTTTTAGCATTAAGTGTTGCATGTGCTAGTCTAGTATTTGCATGTGAATATAAAAATTAGAATTCAGAAGTTTACCAGAAAGGGTTTATGGAAAAATTTGAAATTGTTTTTTATCCAAAAAAGGACACTACACAAAGCTAGTGTGATCCCAATACAAAGGAGAGAATGTGTTAGCCAAATGGAAACTTCAATAAAATTAGAAAACATATAAAATTAGTGAAGAAATTGTACTTAAGTGTATATTTCCCCTATACACAACTCCTAGCACCCTACCCCCAATCCCCTTTGAATTATCCCTTTCTAAAAATTTCTGAGTTGACTTTTTATTTGTATTTTAGGGAACTATTCAAAACTGAAATTTCATGAATTAATAACTAATAACACAAGCAATCGCTACATGGATTACAATTAAAACCCTTTATTTACTACTTGCAGATGCAATTAAAAAAGTAAGTTGAATACTAAGTTTCTTCCCCTAAATATACCAAAATCTAACCATAATAGACCTACGATCTCCTCCTTGGAATGGTATGACACCCTGCTTGTGTGACATGGGCAGATCTGAATGGTACGGTGGAGTGCGCAGCAGGCTTGAATGCTGGAAAAGTGACTCCAGCCCACAAAAATGGTATAGCAGCAATGAGGAACAAATCTAAGTTGTATGACGGTTGTGGATAATACCCTAGAGAGTGACGCCAACCTACTAGGTGCACAAACAACAAAAAAAATGCTCCGAAGTGGGATGCTTCTGCCCTATGGGCAGCGATTTGACTCTCCAAGAGTAACACTGTTGTATGGAAGCCCTAATATGCTGAAATCATGTGTTTTAGTGCCCTCCACATCCTCACAAATCCTTGGAATTGATTATGGCATCCGGCCAACACAAATCCGAATGTAATCCTGATGATCGGAACAATTGTAACCCCTGTATGAAGTCGTCTTTGAAGATTAGCGAGTTTTCTTCCTCAAATATAATTGCAATAGAGGGTTTTTGTCCTCAAAAGCAGAAGTTGAAATAATTCTAAATTCAATCGAAAATATTGAAAAGTGAATAATGATAATCAATAATGCCTTCCTTTTTTTGCCTCACTTGTCTTTTTATTAGTTTCACTTTTCCAATTTCACCCTAACCCTAAATGCTTTTAAGACACTTTTAGGTAATTATTACCTTCTTAGCTTTTTAATAAATATTTGCTTTTGGCTATGTAATTAATATAGTTTTTTTGCCCCTTTTAATAATAATACACCTAAGTGTTATTTTTTCATATTATAACATAAAGTAACTTTGGACAACTTAAATGAATTATTATTAAATTATTTTCTTCATTAATTCCCCTTAACCTGCAGTAAATAAAAGATAGGCTCCGGGTCCTCTGATTTATTTAACTCAAAAAAATGGAATTTACTATAATGTCCCCATTTTTCTAGCCATCTCAGAAGGTTCTTAGCCTTTAGTCTCCGAAGGCTAAGTTGAGAAATAAAAAGAAATTAATTAAATTAATTTCTTATAAAGTTATAAAATAAATCAAAAATTAAAAGGGTGACTTTATATTTAATTAATTTAATTAGAATGACTTAAATAAAATATTAAAACATAAAATTCACTTAAGTGAAATAATATTATTTCTAAAAGCTTCTTGAAAGGGTGAAGAAAAGTATAAAAGAAGATCAAGTTAAGCTTCTAATCATCCAAGAATTGATATCTGTTTTTGATATGTCCATTGTGGAGCCAAGGGTTTCTACAGTTTCTACATTCGATCATTGAGAACGAAAATGCTCTTTGATTGGCATAACTAAGGTGATGAAAGATCCTCTGAAGGGTTGCAAAGTTAAGGAAGTTACTTTAGACTTTCTACTTGTTCTTCATTGGCAAATTTTGGAGTTTGTTTAGGACAATTAAGGAGAATAAATGGTATTACTTTTCTAGCTTGGCATTGGCATTGGCATTGGCATCGATTTTGGCATTTGAGAAGATGTAATTTTAGACCTTATGTCAGCATACCTGGGAGCTGCGATTTTATTCATGGAGGCCACAAAAGGTAGGGATTATATTCCCTAGGTTGGGCGCTCCATTCTTGGGGGCCCTACAATCATTTTCAATGCTTGAGTGGGGTCTTTAAAGCTGCAAATTATTTTATATATTCATTCCTATTTTAGAACATGATAGTTGGTAGAGGGCTTCGATTTGAGCTTGGAAAAGGTTCTTTGCATTGGATATTGGTTGCTTCTTCATCTCTAGCATAGGACGATTTCATACTTAGGTTCCTCATGTCATAATTTACATTGTCAATTGAATCATTATGTTGCATGTTGTAGATGGTTACTTCATATCAGACTTGGCATTGTATTTGCATCTTCATTGTGCGCCAAGAGTCTTGGCGAATTCATGCTATATTGTACTTGGGTTTACATTTGAATGAAGTTACTACAAGTTGGGAGCCTTAGATTCAATGTAATGATCATTTAGAATAGCACATTGGTATGCATGCCAAGTGTTTGTGAAAATGACGGTTGTAGGTGCATGTTTTTAATATAAAGTTCATATATATGTATTTGAAAGACAAAAAGAGAATTACATCTTCATATTAGATCATTGTTTAGACTCTATAGTGATAAGTTACCAGCATTTATACTCATTTGAGACCATTTCAACAAGCAAAGCATACTGAAAACACTTCCCAGCGAAAAACAAGTTTACAAGAAAAGTGTTTGACGAAATTACTAAGTGCCCAAAACAGAAAATTAAAGGCCAATTCAGCAGGGGTCTTTACATTTACATCCTTACCTATTTTAATGCCATAACTAACTCATTTAACCCTTGCACCATCAAACTCTTACTCGATCCATACACCCATCCTAGCCCCCTATCCACACATCCAAATGCAAACATTTCATCCCTCATCCAACAAATTTCAAAAGGAAACCGCCCAAAACCCAAGAAGACACCATGTACCAGTCAAGAGTAGGAATCAGTTGGTCAAAGGAAAGAAGTTACCTGTCAGAGAAGAAAAGTTCATCTAGCTATCTGAGGTTTGGAAATGCTCATCCAAGCAGGACTTCATGTCAAAGAAAGGGTGGAGCCCGCCCAAGAGCCCACTTGATCCCTCACAACTATTGAAGAAAAGGAACAACCCATCAAAGCCTACGAGGGGTTAATTCATGACAAAATCAGACCTGTCCAAGGCAGGAAAAGCAGTCCAAGAAAAATTAGACCCGTCCAAGAGCCTAAATTGTCTATCCAAAAGGGAAAATCCATCCAAATCATATCTAAATCAATCCAAGAACCAAAAGATTATGTCCAAGGCTGAAACAAAGCCATCCAAGCTTTTACAAAATCTGTCGAAAAGAATTATGTGGGCATCCAAGGTGTGAGAGGAATCGTGGTAAAAAATGAATGATTCCAAGGCCAAAAACAGCTAATCCAAGCTTGGGGGAGACAAATCAACGAAAAAGAAAAACAATTACTTTCACACAACAAAGAAATTAATCGATTTTTGGCAAAACAGATACTAAAGGCAAGCTTAATGAAATCAGAAAATTGAATTTACAAGAAAATCATCGGATTAGTGAAGGAAGTGCAAGCAAGACGGAGTTACAGAAATTTGATAGTGGAAGTCAACAAAAACAGTAGTGTGTAAACAATTGTAATTGCATCGTAAGAGAAAGACTTTGAAAGAAAACAAACAGTTGTTTAGAGGAGTCTGTTTTCAAACCAGCAAAAAGGAAGATGTTAATACAAAGGTGCCGAGTGTAATAATCTACGTGAAACAGAATTGGGGCAATAAACCAGTCATACAACACATATCAAGAGTTAATAAGCATATTTTGAAGCATATAGAAACAAGAAGGCAGCAATTGAGCAAATTGTTTTACAGAGAACCCAGGGGATTTAAGAAATGGTAATTTGCATGCAAACATTTTGATGAACTGCAATACATTGAGCATTTTATCAAGCAGATATGAACAGAATTAGTCCTATATCCAAAAGGATGAAACTGCTATAAGGTTGGACAGTAACTTTTTGGAGAAACATCGCAATTATCCCCCTCGTTACTTTGTATGACAAGTGTTTGACGGAAAATCAAACTAAGTCCTCTGATAGAACTGGTCAAGTCGAAGCACTCCATGAGGATGTTTGTACTGTCCCCCTTTTCGAGCAAGTCATTGGTGTGAGACCCTCAGCGTGTGCATTCCCAAGGGCTAAGGATTTTAAAGTCAAAAGGGGAACATTAGTAAGCTTCAAGGATATGTTTGATAAAGCACTTTATTATCTAATTTTGGGACCTTTTTAAGGGTCATCCTAAAAGTGTTTTTATAAGGAAGCTTGTAATATATCTTTTTATTGAAAGGAAAAAGTAACTCTCCCTCTCTATTTTGGGTGCCACAATTGGAGAAAGAATATAAATGGAAAGGGAGGCTCTTTTGAAAAAGTTATGTTGAATATTGATTTGAAAATTTAATCAAGTATGTCAAGCTTGGTTTCCACTTCTTGAGAACGAAAACCTTCAAGAAGTGTCTTAGGTTTGAAGATGAAAACCTTCATTCCTTCTACTTGGACAACTCTATTCAAGGGTTGTAAATGAGCTTCAAATTGCATGTGTTTATGCAAGTAGATCTACAAATGTGTTTCTTCACACCACTTTCATCGAAGAAATATTGCAACTTCTATCAAAAGCTGGTTTTTGGTAATTTCACAGGTTTGGAGGAGAGCGAATCATATTGGGAGCTTGATCGTGTTGCGTAAGATCTTCCTCAAGGGTGGCGACTTGCCTAGGGAGCTGGGTGAACCACTTGGGGGGGGGGTCATTGGATGCCAAAGAAGGTTGCACATTATTTTATTGAATTTTCCAGCTAAGGCAACTTGATTGGTGAGCGAATTTCGAGGGTTTGAGGCTAATTGGGAGTGTTTTGTGGTGTATAAAATATTGCAAATATTTTATACCAATTTTTCAGCTTGGGCGACTTGCCCTAGGGGTCATTTGGAGGCTATTCAGAGGGATTTTGGGTGAGTAAAATATTTTGATTTTTATTCCTATATTTTCTGATGTAGGGCGAACCAGTTGGGAAGGAGAATTGAGCATCTTCGAAGGGTTTTTAGACTCCGTTTGGCAAGGTACAAATTCTATTTTTTTATTTTTGGTGGCAAATTATTATAAGGGTTTGAAAGGATTTGGAAGGAAAGATTAGGGTTTTATTTTGAAAATTCTCCCATTATTTCATGAGTGGAGAGATTTACTTGAGTATTTTCTGGGGTTTATAGGGTGATTTTAGGCTCTAAAAAGTGGACAAATAATAATATAATTATTTTTGTGTTTGGCATATTTTTCGAGGTCTTTAACATCATCTTGAGAGTGAATCCAAGGGAAAATTCTGATTTAATTCACACATAATATTATAATTTTTTGTGTGTTTTTGGCATATTGTTCATGGTCTTTGACATCATCTTGAGAGTGAATCCAAGAGAAAATTATAATTTAATTCACACAGTAAATTTTTGCACATAGGTGATTTGCATTGAAGGGTTTTTGGACGCTTTGGAGGGCTAACATTAGAAATATTTCATTCTGAAATATTTCTATATTTTGTTATTATTTTTGGTGAGTTTTGCAAGGGTTTGAAGGTTGAATTAACAAGGGGAAACACAATTGTAGTTTCTAGAAAAAAATCAGAATATTGCAAGGGTATTTTCCCAATGTACAACCACTTTTCTCACACATAAGCAGGTATTTATTACAGCAACAAATTCAGGGATTATGTATGACATAATATGGATTAAAGGTGAAAATTCAGTGGATATATGCTTCAGTAGTATTGGAATTAAGTGTGCAACATTGGCACCTTGAGTTTGTTTCTATTTGAAGTGTTTTGAGCATTTATATTTCGGCTAGGGTTTGCTAATTTAAAATTTTCAAAATTCAGTTTGTTTAGAGTGTTTAAGTGTTTTGTTGGAAAACCTTCTTTTTTCATCATTGTCCCAATTTGGGGACATTACAATGTTGGTGAACTCAAAGCACCCCAAAAAGAAGTTGAAGAAGGTAGTTGGTCCAAGTACACAACAAATTTACCATGTTGTGGGAAAATTAAAATTTTAAAATAAAGGGAACTTTTTTGTAAAGCCTTTAAGGGTGAGATAACATTGTCCTAGAGGAAAGGCAGCACTTGAACTTACAAGTTGCCATCAAGTAGAGCAAGACTCACATTGCTCGAGGAAGAATTCAATTTATAGAGAGGATTCGGGTCATTTGAGAGCAGTACAAGAGGAATGCATGGTGAAGAAGTTTAGACCTACAATTGCCCTAGAAAAGGGAAGGCAAGAATAATTGGTAGATTTCAAGAGAAGTGCATACCACGAGCACAATGAGAGTCATATGTGACTCTTTGAAGGTACAAAAGTGCCACACTACACCCCCAAGGGAAATTTCCCAACCCCGGTGAAAAAGGAAGGGGCCTAGCTAGAAAGGGAACTAGGAGGAAAAGAAGAGCAAGACCAAGACAATGGTGGGGGAGCTATAGTTCTACCTCCTCTCCAAGAACTAGATATGTCATTGGTAGAGAGAACGCGAATCCCACCATGGCCAAAAAGCTTCAAGTGGCAAGGGTCCATCACATGGCCCAAATGTCATTGTTCAAAAAGAGGAATGCATTCCAATGAGAGTTGTTGGTTGAGTTGTTTAAAATGTTTATTCCAACCACAACCAGGTCAAATTTCCATGTCATAAGTCACAACATAGAGGTTTTCCTTCGATCCCAAAGACTGTCACAAAGTACTTGGATCTCTTTACACAAGGCACAAGGTGGAGTAAAAAACAGTAACAATGGAGGATAAGTGATTCATTGATATATGCTACAAAGACAATGTTCCTCGAGTGTAATGTCCCCAAATTGGGACAAATGACCAAAATAAGGGTCTTCCACAAATCCAAATAATTAATTTTGAACATGCACAATATTCAGCCCAAGAAGAAATCTGAAAATCAATGCCATAATTCTGGAAATGAATGCCAAAAATTTTGTTTGCTTCCCTAACCCTAGCACCCAAGGTTTTTTATCATAAAATGACTTTGATCCAGCCAAAATGCATGAAACCACTTTCAAATTTTTGCAAATAATTCTCTCAATCCGATTTCAAAAAAGAATGAAATTCAGAATTCAAAATAATTAGTTTTTTTCTAGAATTTGTTGAATATGAAGAAATACAATATCTCCCTCAAAACATAAGATCTCCAACTAAATAATAGCTCAAATCGAAGCTAAAAATATAAACTTTCAAATGAAATACAAATCATAATTTTCTGTTGGGTGAAAGTCACCTGAAACTAAGTCCAAACCCTAAAAGTATGTAGTCAATGTCCTAAATGAAATCCTGGAAATGCTCACAAAATTCAAAATTAAATATACCGCAATTGGCATCAAAATGACCTCAAATCAATGTGATAAATATTAAAAAAATATAACAATAATTTCAGAATTATTATTATCAAATTAGGGAATACTTTGGCCACTCAAAAGGCCTTACAATCCTTCCAAACCCAATCCCCCCAAATTGGAATAAATCAGAATTAATAACCAAACCCTAGGAGAGGGTTTCCTTGTAGAGTAGCCATCAAAGAGGGGTCTTCATACCTCCATGCAATTCGCCACTCAAAGGATGACCTCCAAACCACCGCTAATATACTCCCAAACCCTTGTCAATTTGCCCAAGTGGTTCGTTGCCCTTGGAGAGGGCTTATCATTGCAAAATCAGAATTTTAAGCGCAAGTATAACACTTGAAATAGTGGTGCTAATTCAAAATTCAACCATTTGAGTTTTGAAGGTTTCCGTCTTCAAGCCCCATTACCAAGCGTTACACGCTTAGTTATAAGATTCATTATCAAAACATTCATACCTTCTAATGAATTCCAAACTCCCTTTATATAGTCACCCTTTTTAAGTTATGAAGGTAGAGTTGAGTACATAAAGGTCGGTTAGCTTTTAAAACCCACTTAAAGGTACTTTATGTCCTTCAAGTCACAAAAGGGCCCTCCTCAATGCAAAAATAGAACTTAAGTGACCCCTTCACTTTTACCTTTCAAAGAGGGTAGTATGTGCTTCCTTTTTCTCTCTCTTTCCCTTAGCCTAAGGGAAACACCAAAAAATAGGCTAGGGGCATGTCCAAGGCCCTTAGACCAAAAAGGGGGACATTATATAGAGATCATAATGGCACCCAGGAGGAGGAAACACATGAAGAATATCAAGAGGGGTCGAAAGAGATTCATGCAATCCAAAAGAGCAGAGGAATATAGATATTGCACTTGAAGAATAATGCATTGAAAATCTTGTTGGACCTCATCTTCTATACTTTAGTCGAGGAAACAAGAATTTTTGACCTACCCGTATGGGTCATTCCTTACATGCAAGGAATAGAAGATGAGGAAGTTAACAATTGGTCAAACTACCTATCTGCAAAGATAGAAAATTCACTTGCTTGCTGCTCCAAGGGTTTCTACTTCACCAAGGGCATACCACTCAGTATAGAAGGGGAAGGTACTAATTATTTCTCTGAGTTGTTGAGAGACCCTAGACTTCCCTTGTCTTCAAATGGGAATATTTGGGGATTGATGTAACCCAAACTAGAGCAAAGTAGAAGCCTTCAATAAAAATTAAGGACATGACTTCACTATCAGCCTACAAGGAGAGGAATGCCCTCTTAAAGGCTGACCCACAATAGACACATATGGAATGGACTCAAAGGCAGGGAAATAGGGGGATTGTGTACTCAAGAAAGTGTCCAATAATAGTTCCATATTTGCACATAATTCAATATGCAAAGCAAAACACTTCTATGGGAGAGGAGGCTGACTTGCCTGAGAGGGAGTTTGGAGCAGGTTCTTCTAAAGAGGAACAAAAGCATGGGGAGGGAACCTATGAGGAGAGTTCCAAGAAGGATTAGGAGAGTGGAGATGAGCAGGATTGCCAAGACGATGATGAGGACAGTGATGGCCATTCAAATGAGAAGATAGTGTTGCACATCCCAATGATTAGAATTGGAAGAAGTGGATCAAGCCAAGCTTTGCTAGTGCATGAGGAGACCACATGAGCATTATCTCCTACTATTCCCCTGACTCCATTATTTGCACAAACAGCTCCTGGAATGAGCCCTACTGAGTTATTCGTGTGGACTACTCCAGTCCCAAGTTCTAGCACAATTCCTTCTTCAATGGAATAATTTGAGAGCATACCACAGGTGTCATATACATATGAAGCTGACATAGACTTGGACTTCTAAGAGGCACGTGCAGAGGTTTGGAGAGGGAGAGAGAGCATGTAGCAAACAGTGGGGATCATGAGCGTGAGTGTTAGTATGAGATAGAGATTGATACATAGGGTCCTCCGAACCCCAAGGAGGTGATAGATGGGGACACACTCCCCAAGGGTAGCATGGGAGAGCATGGTCACTCAGAGGAGGTACTAGTGCATTCAAAGCACCATCAAGGGGAGACATCCATACAACACGAGTCTGAGGCACATACAGAATAGGACAACACCACACAACCCACTCAAACTGAGAGTACAAGGTTGGGCCAGAAAATAGTAGTATTAGTCACCTCTTTTTCCAAATGGTGAGGGTAAGTCGAGCACCAGTAAATGGACTCCTATTTAGGAGAATATGATATAGACTCATGTGCAGGTGTTAGAGTAGCTGAAAACCTCCAACTTTGAGCAGTGGGAGACAAGAGCGAGCATCTTGATGTCCAAAATTATAGAGGCCTGTGAAAGAACCAAGTCTGAGCATCATGCATACAAGATGGTATCCCACTATGAACAGTACACATCATTGTGGGGGAATGTAAACAAGACAGAGCTCAAGAGGGATAAGGTGTCACCTGACTCAATGGAGGATACATCCCTCCAACCCACACTTTACCAATTGGCCTACCTTAACAAACAATCAGATTGGCATTTGGTAATGGCACATGTAGCAAAGAAGGCAACCTGAGGAGTGTAGAAATCTCAAACGATAGCATGCCTTGGCAGAGAGTCCACAAATAAACAGAAGAAAACCACTCTCAATCTGTATTTCAGAAGAATTATAAAACCACTCTCAATCTGCACTCCAGCAGGATTATAAATCCACTCTCAATCTGAACTTCAGCAGGATCATAAATCCACTCGCAATCTGCATTTCAGCAGGATAATTAAACCACTCTCAATCTGTATTTATTAATCCTCTGTGCATTCCCTTATATGATCATAAAACATCATTAAATCTGTTTTTCAGCCAGATAATGGGAATTTATACACTCGGACTTAGTTTGGACCCTGCAGTGATGTTAAAGAGTAGGAGTAAGCCTAGGAGTTGGAAAAGACTCAGCCTAAAACTCAGAGAACTAAAAATGCATAAATTGCCGATGAAGACGAGATTTCTCAAGAATATTCTTGAAAGATGCTCCCTGCTAGTAAAAATAAAAAACAAAAAAATCACTGTGTCACAAATGACATTCTCCCTCAGCCCAAGATCTGAAATTGTTATCCAAAAATGAAAAATCCAAACTCAGTAGGATGGAACGCGCACTTCATCAGCAAAAACTCCTGCTACAACAAATAAACCCTCACTCTGGAGTTGTAGAAAAGAAAAACGAGGGCCTTTTTCCCTTTTAGGCCTTATATATGCTGTAGAACATACTGGGGGCCCACCAGCGAGTCTGGTGCTACAGACTCAAAAGTATTGCACAGACTCAGCTAATCTGTAAAAAAAAACTACTTGAATCTTTATTTCAAACTCAAAAAAATTGACTCGAACTTGGAAGCAAGAGTAGAATTTAATAACTACACTTCTAAATTCTAATAATGATGTATGTCCATGATGTTTATGTAAAACAGTGGTCATCTCCATTTGTTGTTCTGTCTCCACTCGTTATCTTTGAGTTGACAACCTGGTGGCTAGGATTGTTGAGGGTATGTTGGCGCATTATGGGCCATTTAAAGTAGAGATAATAGTGGATTAAGAAGATGAGGACAGCCACAAGGAAAGAAGAGATGGATGTGAAGTAACAAATAATTATTAAAAGTCCTCTCACTCACCCTTCCTCTTCATCATTAACAAGGGGATAATGAAACAACTTTTGAAAACTTTTCAAAACTGGAGATAGTTGAAGTTAGAGTTTGGTAAACCTTGTAAGGACTCTTTCTGGTTAATATGCGGTTTTCCACTATTACACAACTTCGACATTGATTTTAACCAACTTTAAAAGAAGTAGAAGGTGTAATGATCTTTATTGATCTGTACTGTTTGCAGAAATCCTCTTTATATATTTCCAGCAAAACAATATATTGATTTTTCATGTAAGATATGTTTGTAATTAGTTTTATATTTTTTACCAATTTATATATTCAATAAAGTTATGCTCTTTAAAAGGCAGGCCAAACATCAAAGCTTCAGAATGTTATTTTTTCAACTTTGTCTGATAAGAAGAAGATCTTCAATGCTTTGATTCCACCCTCTCATACCCCCAAAGAAAATTGAGGTTCCTAGATAATGCTGTAGAACTGAGAGTCAGTAATTCACATCAGTCTCTTGCAGATGCCTAAAGTAACAAGAGTAATCTACCACTACCACAAAAACGAAAAAATTTAGAACTTTGGTTGAAAATGTATTAATAGATGTGGACACGGCAAACTTCAAATTTCAATATTTTCAATACATCACAAATACACATTCTATCTCAAGGGTACAAACAATAATACTATGCATGGAATGGGAAAGCAGAAATATAGATAAATGAAAGAATAATATAACCAATTTAATGAATCAACAAAACAACAACCAACTTTCATGAATTCTTGAATGTGGCCTGTTTGCATCAAACTTATGTCAACAATTGGCAGCACATGCATCCCAGGGTCGATATCCTCATCCTTCATGACCCTATCAGATGTCAAGTTACTTTCAAGCTGGTCTCTTCTACTACAGCTATATTGCACAATCCTTGGAGAATTCCGAGAAACATTAAATGATGTATCATGTGAACACCAGCCATCCTGAGGTCTCTGATTGTTTACCTCATCTCCTGCCAAAAATAAATCTCACATTGCAAATATGTAGTCAAGAAACATTATTAGTAATGGCGAACATCCAAAGAAGATAAAGTACTTGAGCTTTTGATGCCTACTCAATCAGCAATCAGAATTAAAGTATGATATTAAAATCATGTCATTTTTCAGACTTTAATTGTACATGTCAACTGAAATTTGCGAGCTTCAACATTTGTTTATTAAAATAAACTTTTCCCCAACAAGGCAACAATGTTAGGATTAGTATTACAGCAAAGTATGTTATTTATAATATATTTGGTTTAGGTTTGTTTAGAGTAGTTTTGATCCGAGGCCCAGTGGACAACCTACTTAAACGGATTTAAGGCAGTTATATGCAGAAGTGATTTGCGAATAAACAGATTTGCAAAGTGTTGAGCATGTAATGGAGTCTAAGACATATGCGGAAACAAATATTACACATTCAACATGGGAGTTTGGCAAAATAGCCACTTCTACTCAATATAAAGAACAGGTAAAAGTACATATGCGTACAATGTGCAGCAAGACAAGGAAGGCAAGTTCCTGTGATCAGAAAGGAATAAACATCCTGACTGATTCCTCTAGACTGCAGTGTCATCAGACAAAGCGGGGAAAGCAAGTTTATGTGATCAGAGATGGGTAAACATCCTAAGTGATTTACCTAGTCTGGAAAGAGATCATCTGATACGAGATGCTCAAAGCGTACAAGTATTCAAGATGTTGTAGACATGACCGATTAGGAATGAGGACAATGGCCACTCACTTGGTTGTTGTGTGAGTCTCTTATGTCTCTCTCTGTCTGTCTTATAGTATAGAGCAATACAAGGTAGCAATTACAACAGATGGTTACAAAAGTAGGCAATTACAAGAACGGTTCATCTTCTGTCTGCATGATGGTTGGATTTCTTTGCTGGTGTGACAATGAAACTTCCATCAGTGCTACATTGCTGATAGGATCCTTAACATGGTGCAAACCTAGAGAATACCACCTAGCATGCCACACGGTAGAAGAGTCCCTGTACATGGATGCTAAGTCATGCGCTGAGCTAAACTGATGTGTGGTATGATGCAAAGTGTTGCGGAAGCACACAAGGATGCCGTGTGTCTGTATGCTTTGGTGCGAGATGCTGCGAAGGTGCTGAGTCGTGCGCAAAGCTAGAGCATTGCACGTTGGTGTTAAATGTAATGCAGATGCTACTAGTGTTGGCACAAGGCTAGATGAGCAACACCAGATGAATGCGGTAAGATCTGGTGTCTTAAATCCTCCTGGATCAATCATCCCCCTTAATGAGCGATGGTCCTGTTGTCAACCTAGAGTTGCACCCTGAATCGAAGATGTACTGAAATGGCCAACCAATCCTCTCTCTGGTTGAAACAATGGAATCTTCTCACAAGGGTGGGTGCCTCAATGGTGAGAAGAACTTCCAGAGAACGTTGGTTCCTGTAAGATGTATCAATGGATCTCTACTCTGTGCTGCGAATCTACCATGGAAAAGGGAGAAAGAAACTTGAAAGGGAAATCCTACCTAATGATGGTGATACACCAAAATGTTGATCCACTCTACTTGGAACCTTGAACACTGAATCAAACAAGGGAAAAAGAAGACCTTTGATTTCAATTGATCACTATGCATAAATTTTTCATGAGAAGGTTTAATCCAATGACCAAAACATGAGAGAAAACGGAGAGAGGTCTGATAAAAGACACTTTGCAACCACCTAACATCCACTTACAGCTTCAGCAAAAGACATATAGAACACTGAACATGACTTGCATAATATGATAAGCTAGCAACTAAATACGAATCAGAATTTAGAAAAGGAGAGAAATCTACCACATATGCAAATCGCTGAATGAATATACACTATTCCAGCACTTGAAATCTGAAAGTACAGTCCTTCTATTGATTGAAGAGGTTACACAACTCACCAATGGCAGAGTCTGGTCTTGCCAAGAGAGGGATACAATTCAAGGCTGAAAAGCCAACTTATATAGAAAATTACAACAGCCAAGAGTTGGCGTTGGAAAAATAGGGGAGAGGCTAAATCCGTCCAACTCAACCTTTACAAAAAGTCTATTTGTCTTGCATGAAGCTCCTTGGCGTTAGAGGAAATGGACAGTGAGTTTGTTGAAAGTCAAACTCTTATCATGCAAAAATGCTACGCCCACCTCCAAATATGGACTTCCTCTTGAGTCGATTGATCGTTTGAAAGCACGAGATAACGAGAGCATGCATGAAATCCATGCCATGCTAAAATTAGAACTCGAATTGAAATGTTGGAAGCTGAGTTGGAACGTTTGAAAGCACGAATTGATCCGGAGATGAGCTTGACTTCAACAACCAATGAACTGAAGCTTTGACCAGTCAATCGAAAATAGCCTTTGCTTGCACGGATTTTCACGTTGACTCCATCTCTTGTTTTGGTCTGCCTGTTTGTGTCGTGTCTATTTTTGGTGGGATTCTATATTTGGATTTATTTTGTCTATATTAGTCTATATTTCCTCGCATTTCTTGGCTAACTCCTTAGCCTTTATTTCTGGCTTTTTCGTTGACTTTATGCTTTTCTCTTTGTTTTTCCTTCGGACTATCCCCTGTCGACTCATCTTTTTTCTGCAAACTTTTTGGACGCTGCGGACTTTTGTCTTGCAGACTTTTGTGTATGCAATTTTCCCAAACTTTATCTTGGCTGCATTTCCTTCAAACTTATGTTTTCTCACTTTCCCGTGGGCTTTTGTGTCCTTAGGATTTCTGTGGACCTTTTCCTTGTCCTTTCCTTCGAGCTATATTCTCTCAGGTTTATTGTCCATTCCTTCGGGCTTTTATGTTTTGCTTTACCTTTGATTTCCTTCGGACTTTTATCAATTTGCATTTTTCCCGAATTAATCCTTCGGACAAAAAGTCCGAAGGAATTCCTTCGGACTTTTTGTCCGAAGGAATTCCTTCGGACTTTTTGTCCGAAGGATATCCTTCCTCCAATTTTTTCTATTTGCCTTTAGTTATTTTCCATCGGGTTTTTCTTTGTCCCGAATTTCTTCGGACTTTTTGTTCGAAGGAATTAGTCTCCTTTGTCTTTATTCTGCCACCGGCCAAATGCCCTTTGGGAAAATTGGAAAGGACCTGCGACCGACCAAGTGCCCTCCGCAAGGGCTTCTGTCTCTCCAGAACTGGTTTTTCGAAAGAATTGAAGGGCATCCGGGTTTTTTGTAGGGCACTCGAGCTTTTTGTAGGGAACCCGGGCTTTTTGTTTCCTTAATTCCTTCGGACAAAAAGTCTGAAGGAATTGAATACTTTGTAAATTGTCCCTTTGAAATTCTCTCGGACTTCTAGCAAGTCCTTTGAAAAATCCTTTCCTTTGGACAAAAAGTCCGAGGAAATTGTCCATCTCTTAGCCCGACAAAATTTTGAGAAGACAACACTTTGGAAAGAAAACATTTGGAAATAGTCGTTGTAACTCTAAAAAACAAACCTATATTCCATAGGTGTCTGAAAGAAAACACTCGCCTTCATTCATAAGCAAACCTATAGGCTTGTAGGTTAACCTTAAAGATGGTTGTAGGTGGAAATTGCCAAATCTAAAAAACGAGAACGCCCTTCGAATCCTTTGAATGACCAAAACTTTACCTGGTTGTAGGCTCTTTCCTTGGCTGATACCTTGTTGTAGATGGTTCCTTGGGTGGCTGTAGGTATGCATTTAGGCTTGATTTAACTTTGCAAAACCTTTTCCTTTTCATTATTCAATACCCAAAACTGATTCACAAGACAAACTGGCACAATATGCAAAGTTTTGAATAGTAGGGATGACAATTTGAACTGTGGGGCAAAATTGTCAACAGGTCCCCATCGTTAACTTTGGGTTCCATGATAAGGGTGTTGAAACAATGGTCTTATTAGAGAAGCTAGTGGCGTGGCGATGTTGACCCTAATTCCTGAGAAGGAATGTAGGATGCCAAATCCTTAAAAAGAGATCTACATCTATTGTTGTGCTTCTTGTTGTGATGCATTCCATGGGATGCCAATGATCCTACAGGTGTTAGAAAAACTGAACCCACAGTGCTTGGGAGTGTGTCGCTGCTCCTAATAGAAAAGTATAGAATCTGCTATGGATGCCAGTGAATGCCAAAGGATGTGTGTGATCCTTGGACTCTTAACACTGATAAGTGAGAGTGTATGTATTCATGCTACCTTCTCAAGGAATGTGAAGAATTCCTATATGCAAAAGCGGATTTAAGATGAAGCGTATCCATGTCAAATGGATGATGCATGCTCAGGGACATAGCGAACTCTGAAGTCTGATCCAATGATCTCGATGTTGCAATGGTGCTAATCCCAGTGATCTCTACATTGTTAGAAGGTTGAATTATGATCCAATGACCTCGATGCTGCAATGGTGCAATGGTATTAATACAACCATTGCGGTTATAATGGCTGCAAGTAACTGGAGAGTGCAGTATGTCTCTGACGAGAGCATCTTCGTGGTTGGTGCGGTTGAGTTGTCTGATGTTCTTTGCATTGGTGGTGCATAGACTGTCATAGAGGCGTATGCCTTGGTTAACATTGTTGCTTTCATGTAGGGTTCTTCTGCTTGGAAGTTTGTGCATGTTCTTGAGGGTGGTTCTACACTAAGTGCTACTAATAAGCTTGCAATTTGGATTGTGTGCAGAGTCTATGTCCAGATGTATGCCATCTTTGGCACTACGGTGGCTGCTACATGGAGTGTGGCTAAGAAGCTTTCACTTGTTAACACAGTGACTTGTGCATGGAGTGTAGCTAAGATGCTCGCACAGATCCTTCAACTTTCTTAGAGAGATGTTGGGATGAGGAACCCAGTGTGCAAGTGGAAAGACTTGGACTGTCTTCCACAAAGTGTGATGTAGAAACATTGTTGGCACGTGACTACCATGAGAAGTGTATGAAGCCTTCTTTAATTGTGCTACAACCGGTGTATCCAAGACCCATGTTGCATGGTCTCATCTCTATCTGGAGGGGATTGATGACGCCTTGGACCTTCTTTCCTAGGCCTTGGCCTTCATAGCCCATTTGCCTTAGCACTTGGAACCAATTCCCTTGGTGTGCTTCTCGAAACTGCCAAACAAGATTGCTGATGAATCAGACTGCAGTGAATGAAAGGGACTTGCAAAGTTCTCTTTTGTCATGGTCTCCGCATTGCATGTCACGATTGGGAATGGTGTTGCGCTAATAACTATAGGATCGAGCGCTTGAAACATTGTGCACTCATATTTGAGTCGCTCAAGTTCTTTCTCCTTGGCAAAGATCTCCTACTGTAGATTCTACATGACAAGAAGACATCTATCCTTGGCTTGAACAAGGTCACGGCGGACAAGTTCAGCAAGATTAATGCTATGCTTCACGAGAATTGTTAGTTGTTCAATGACAAGACTGAAGCCTTTCTCCTTGGTCTTGAGAGCGACTTGCAACTATTGATTGTGGTGATGGAGATGTCAGATCTCCTTGAGCATGTGTTCTCTTCCAGAGACTTTGAAAGAGATTCCATCTGGGAGTTGTTTGTCTTCTTGCTTGCTTTGCCCATGACTGCAACAAAGAAGAAAAGAAGCACGTGTCTAAATACCATTCAAAAATGATATGAAAAGTGTATGTTTTGATGCCACTGATCTGGGGCCCAGGAGAAGACCCGATGCACAACCTAATTAAACAGATTTAAGGCAGTTATATGCAGAAGCAGTTGTGAATAAACAAAGTTATAGAGTGTAGAACATGTTATGGATCCTAAGACAAATGCGGAAACAAATATTACATCTACACATTCAACATAGGAGTTTGGTAGAATAGTGCCACTTCTATTCAATAGAAAGAATAGGTAAAAGTACATATGCGTACAATGAGCAACAAGACAAGGAATGCAAGTTCCTATGATTAGAAATGGTTAAACATCCTGACTAAGACATCTATATTGAAGTGTCATCAAACAACGTGAGGAAAGTAGGTTTCCGTGATCAAAGAGGGGTAAACATCCTAATTGATTTACATAGTCTAGGAAGAGTTTATCTAATACAAGATGCTCAAAACATACAAGTATTTAGGACGCTGTAGACATGGCCAATTAGGAAAGAGGACAATGGCCCCACCCTTCGTTTTTATGTCTCCCATGTCTCTCTCTTTGTCTTACAATATATATCATTACAAGGAAGTAGTTAAAAAAGATGATTACAAAAGTAGACAGTTACAAGAATGATTCATCTTCTACCCATGTGAGGGTTCAATTTCCTTGCAGGTGTGACAGTTACACTTCCATCAGTGTTGCGTTCGGACAAGATCCCTGACATGGTGCAAACCTAGGGAATGCCACCTAGCATGCCATGCAGTGGAAGAGTTATGGTACGTGGATGAGTCATGCGTTGAGCTAGACTGATGTGCAGTATGCTACAAGGTGTTGCAAAAGCACGTAGGGATGTCGTGTGTTTATATGTTTTGGCCAAGAGGTGCTAAGAAGGCGTTGAGTCATGCGCAGAGCTAGAGTGTTGCGGGTGTTCATCTTGATGTTGTACAAGTGCACAAGGATACCACACATCACCACAATGATTCATCTCGGTGTTGCAGAAGCATGAAAGTGCAGAGAGTCTTTACAAGTGCTAAAGAGATACATAGGTTGCACTGACCACATGAGCTTATGTGGAATTGTGTGATGTGCACGATCTTTCCTTAGTGCCTTGTGCCAACTTGGGATGAACCAGACAATTTACCCACATGCCCACATGCCATACACAAACATATCCAATTTCCCACTGATACAGTTGTCAGTACCATCATTAGAAGAAAACTTGAGTGGGAATCATTTTTCTATATAACGCCAAGGCATGAAACTGATAGTAGAGAAAGATGGTGGAAAACATGTCACGTATTCCAAATCAAATGTCTATACAATCCTATTGATGACAATGACCTCTTGACAAAAGCGGAGCTTAGTTTGGCCACTATAACCTCACAATGAATCGAAGGCATGGTTAAAGTGTTATGCGTGGAAGATCTTCAATCGCGGGTATTTTGAAGACACCACATTGTTGGAATTTCTCAAAGTTCTGAGGATCGGTATCGCCTTGGATTGTGTAGATAGCTCCTAAGTAGGAAAATTCGACTCATTGGCATACAATAGAAGCTATAGCCCCCATTCAATGAGTCCAGGCCAGCCAAGCAAGATGTTATAGGAAAGGGGAAAGTTTAATATTGTGACCTTCACCCTAACCATTCTAGGAGGTACTCTAATAAGAAGTCAAATGCATCCCATGGGCAACACTTGCCTTCGGTCATATCCTTGGCACGTGCTGCAAGTGGTCGTAAGGTTGCTTGTTGAATAGACTAGAGATTTAAAAAATTCTAAAGAGGCAACACAAGTGTCAAAACCTTCATCAATGAGAGCTTTCGTGACTTGGACATCGTGAATTCAGATGCTTAATAAAAAGAGGAGGATCATATGCATGAAATAGGATTTCGTCAGGAATCATGGATTGTATTGGAAATTTTGGAGACAAATTTTAATCGGTGGTTTGATCGATTTGAATAGACAACTCTTCACATTGGTGCATGATACTCTCATTGGAACCGTGCAATGTAACTTCTTACCCCATAGCAAGTGGTTGAGGAATATTCATGTCAAAGAGAGTTTGCATCAATCATTTTTAGTGTTTAGGAGAAGCAAGCATAAGCTCAAGAAAAGCAATCTTGCTTGGAAGATTAGAGAGTTATTCAATGGGATCTCACTCCTCAAAGTTAGACTATGTTCGAGCTAAGTGTAACTAAGAAACAAAATACTGGATGAGATCAGATTTGGCCTTGGGATGGCTAAATCCACATATAGGTAGATTCCATCAAGTCGAAGCCAAGGGACAAGCCGGGGAAAGTAAACAAAACCAGGGGAGAGAAAAACCCATTAGAAACCGAGTGGGAGTTGTTCGCCCTCATGCTAGCAGCCCTATGTATCTATTCGTATTTGGCATTGTTTTTTTTTTTTTTTTTTGACATGCTAAGATGCAATGGGAATGACAATTTGCATGTGAATGACCCCAATTAACGTGAAACTAACAGAACTTTTGTGTCATTCCATTGAGGTGTTGGGCATGAAGGATCAAGATCTTTTGGTTGATGCCAAGGAAGTCTCTTTCTAAGTTCTTCACCAGTTAGGGGTTGGTGAGTGAAGTTGTCGAAAGGAGGTAACACCATCATCAGCACTCTTGTTTTTTTTAGGTCGCATAAGAATTTGTGTTTTGCTAGGGTGAGGAATCTCAAATTTTCACATGAGATGGTCGTCTTTTGGCTTGATTGAAGGCTTCTTCCAAAGTCTTAGGAGAGAAGAACCTAACTTTATATTACAATTTTGATTCTTAGGCGATTGTAAAAAACTTGAAGGGACTCTCTTCGCTCATGTTCTGCTCGGCTTTATCAGCCAAAGATTTTCATTGTTTGATGAAATCATGGGCCGGCTTATGATTGGATTGTTTGCAATTGACGAAGTTGCCAAGTTGTCCTCGGTTAAGTCAAGGCATTGACATTCTTGGACCGATGCATTAACTAAGCCTTCTAATTCAGTAATAGAGCTAGGCTTGAGTTGATTGTACCATTCTAAAGCATCATCAGTGAGGATTCTGGCTAATAGTTTGGTAGTTGCAGAGGTGTTAAATTTGAGTCAATCTTTGTAAATGTAGTCATTAAGATGCAAGGCAGGATCGGTAAACCTGTGATAAGTGATGGTTGGGGTGCTTCACCCAATGTCCATGGCTGCAATATGAGTCACTAAGGGTTCATTTTGCAGGTTTTGAAGAACTTTTTTGTGAATGGGAGGTTGCAGGATTAGGTTCCTGCGATGATCCTTAAGAGGGTAGGGGCATTGATTTGGCATTCCCCATTGAAATTGTTGAGGTCTATTGGACATTTGTAAAATTTGATTTTGCATTTGCATGAATTGTATTTGCATGTGGATCATTTGGTCCAAGACTTCTAAAATCATCTATGTGGGATCGGTTGAAACATTTTGATTTGATTGGAACACTTAAGTAGCGTTTTGGTTGGATTGAGATGCTTGAGATGTGTTAGATATTGGATTGGTGCTTTGATTTGTATTTTGATTTGAGATACTAAAATTAGTATTGGCCATACTTGTAGCTATGTTAGGAAGTGTGAAGGAGGAAAGAATGGACCAATTCACGGATTGACTTGTCCCAAACCCTGAAGGGGAGCCAAAACTAGGAGTCCTGAGAAAAGCTGAAACTGTAAGAATATGGATTTATTCTTGATATTGTCCTATATGTTCAAGATGTTTGTTTAACAAGACTAACATTTTGGGAGTGTATTAATTGTAATATTCTTGTTCACCCACGGATTTGGATTCCTCGTGAGGTAACAACTTTTTAGGTCTAGATCATATGTTGACTATGGGGTTGGTAGGAATGTGCTTGTTTTTATTAGTAATGGTTATGGCTACGTTGCAATCATTGTTGGAAGGAATTTCTTGGAAGAAATGGAAACTGTAAGTGGTTTCACTTTGAGTATTGTTGATTTTCTTAGTGTTGGTCATGGTCACAGCACAATCGTTGTTGCTAGGGAATCCTTGGACGGTAGAGAAACCTTAGTCGGCTTCATCTCGAGTGTTGTTGACTTGATATACTCCATCATGGGAATGGAAAGATAGCTTTTAAGGTTGCTAAAGGAGGAAAAGGAAAAGAAATTTGGCAAGCAAGGCATGCTTGACAAATTAATAATGATAAGAAGCTAAAGGAAAACCATGGAAATGACCCAACACAATGGTGGGGCAACATTCACGTCAAGTTCACCAAAATGTATGTAAGCTAGATACAGTCAACAATATAAGAATCTTTGAATATACGAAAAGGTAGAAGACCATAGCAGATCCAACATACATACCATACGTTGTTCCACAAAGTGATATGAGGCTATAGACAAGGGTTGTGTAAAGGAGGTTGTAAGGGAGTCTACACATATAAGAGGCATGCATAGGCCTAACTAGATCCAAGGTGTCATTAAACACTAACCAAGAGGCGTAAACTAATGTTAATTAAAGTAAATACAATGCCATTAGGTAGTAACCATGTGGTATCTAAATTAAGGGTTGTAAGGGTGTCACTAGACGACAACCATGAGGTGTAAATAAAGAAACAAAGAAGCAAAGATAACAATATACTAATATAATATAGCCACCAAAGTAATAAAAGAAAGAGTATAAGGTTAGAATACTTACTTTGGATTGACTTGTCAACATCTTAATCTCCCCCTTGGCTCAAGTGGCACTTTGTGAGAGATCGTTGTAGGTGAAGTCATGATAGAAAGAAGATGACCTAGGTATCCTTATTTTGGGACACCAAAGACTAGGTGTACCTTGCTTATTCAAATTCTCTTCTTGATATCTTCAATTCTTGTGCAAACTAATCTTCCTCAAGTGTATGACTACGCTCCTTAGCCCTAACTCCTCTTTTTATTACTATAGTGGATTTGCATGTGCAGAGAGAGCGGATTGGATGTTTTTCTTATGAGAAATGACCAAGGGGAACCATATAAATATGGCTTAAAACCCAAAAAGCCACAACTCAAACTTTGTCGACTTATCGGCTCAGCCAATGAAGTAGAAAAAGTATCAGCAAATACAAAACTTCATCAGCGTGGCCAATGACATCATTCAAGGGAGAATGGAAAATATCGTTGGACAAGCAAGCTGATGACAAGGCATATATAGCAGTTGATCATCCAAGAAACTCTCACAAAGCACCATGAACTGGCTGACCTCAATCCGAATGTACTCCTTACGACGTACACTCAGGATGATTGATGCACCGACGAGTCCTGCAAGAGAAATTGTCAGTAAGTGAAATTAAGGTGTATATACAAATGGTTTAATTGCTACACGAGTTTATGGTTCAACATCACGAGTTCCCCAGATCACCCTCAAACAAATGGTACAGTGCATTCTTTTAATTAGATCTTGCAGAATATCTTGGTCAAGGTGTGTGATATAGGACATATAGATTGGGCTGAGCATGTGCATAAAGTGTTATGGGCATAGTGAAACACATACAAGAGATAGATCAGAAAACACCATTTCAGTTGGTTTATGGTAAGGAAGGTGTGATTCCAATTGAGTTTAATGTTTCCCAACTTGAGGATTGCAAATGCAACCCAAATGAATGATGATATATCATTGCATGCCAAAATTGATGAGTTGATGCATTTGGAGGAAAAGAGGTTTCTAGCATAATAGGGCCGAGGTGTGGAGAAGCAAAGGCAAAACTCATGGCATGATAGACACATTAAGCTGAACTTTTTCAGTAAGTAGTCAAGTCTTGATACATGTGACCCCAAGTATAAGAAACACCCTTGTAGGTTACATGTGTAGTGGCTTGGGCCATTTTTGGTTGAATAGGAACTTCTTAATGGAACAATGAAGTTGACTTGCCTTGATGGCACGTCAGTACCAGGGTTTTTAAATGGGGATCAACTTAAAATATACTTCCAAAACTAATGCACGACTATCAACAAGGCATAAGGTCTTTATGACCAAGTAGGAGTAGGGAAAGGAGTAGAGTTATAATTTTAGTAGGAAGGAAAGAGCACGAGTATACAAAGCATTAAGTCATCAGAACATCAATCAAATTGGTACAAGAGCTTCATAAGGAGGTTACATGATATAAAATGAGATAGCACAAAGCAAGGTGTAAACCGGATGAAAAACAATGATAAAAGACTATAGGATACATATTTTCTGTAAATTGTTGGTCACGCACGAGGAAAAGGCAACCACAAGTTACAAATTGTGGAAGAATGTGATAATGTGCTCAAGGGAAGCTAGTATCAAATGAAAAAGTGTAAGAGATGAATATATTGAGATTGAGAGTATTTTGTGCGGAAGGATAATTTGTGCATCTATTCTGTGTGGTGTACCATGCACAAAATGCCAAGGGAAAGCGTGGGGATGCTTGTGTGATCTTCCATCACGATGTGTCAAAAAAATAGAAAACATTGGCGAGAGCATTTATGGTGATTTTCAATAATAAAAGGAGTATTGCATGGCTTTCATTTGCACCAAACATTAGAGGATTTTAAGAGGAACAAGAGAGGAGTGGTGAGTATAAAAGGCATGGTGATTCTAGTCTTCTTGTTAGTATTTGTGTGCACACGTGAAAATATGAGAAAGAGAAATGGCACCGAGAACGAGACTCATAGTTGGCAGTCAAGCAAGATCTACAAGTGGTGCCACCAGCCCAAAAGGAGGTGTTGCAGAACTCAAAATACAAGGCGGACGGGACTGCAGTGCACCACAAGTGTCGTTGGAAGATATATCTGCTCGTGGAGGTGAACAAATGGGAGTGTATCGCAGACTAGGGACAACTAGTGAGTTAATGAACACACCCGAATAGTTTGAGGTAGCATGTAATGTTCCCCTTTTTTAGTTAGTCCTTGGATGAGACCCTTAGCTTGAGCGTTCCCTAGATTTAAGGATTTAAAGGCAAAAAGGGGGAACATTAGTAAGCTTCAAGGTTATTTTGATAAAGTATTTTATTATCCAAATTTGGGGTCTTTTTAAGGGCCATTCTAAAAGTACTTTTATAAGGAAGCTTGTCGTATATCTTTTTATTAAAAAGAAACCCTTCCTCCCTATTTTTAGGTGCCACAATTGGAGGAAGAATATATAAAGAAAGAGAGGCTCTTTCGAAAAGGGCATGTTGAATATTGATTTTGGGAAATTGAATCAAGTATGTCAAGCTTGGTTTCCACCTCTTGAGGACGAAAACCTTCAAGAAGTGTCATAGATTTGTGGACGAAAACCTCCATTCCTTCTACTTGGGCAACTCTACTCAAAAGTTGTAAGCTTCAAATTGCATGTTTTCATGCAAGTGGAACATTCAAAGTTGTCTTTAGACGCCACCTCATTAAGGAAATATTGTTACTTCTATCGAAAACAAGTTTTTGTTAATTTCACAAATTTGAAGAGGAGCGAATCATCTTGGGAGATTGTTTGTGTTGCGGAATACCCTCCCAAGGGATGGCGACTTGCCTAGGGAGCTAGGCAAGCCACTTGGAGGGGTCTTTGGAGGCCAAAGGGAGTTGTTTGTGTTTTCATGGTATTTTCCAGCCAAGGGGATTGGTTTGGAGAGTGGATTTCGAGGATTTGAGAAGGATTTGGAGTGCTAGCAGTGCATAAAATATTACTAATATTTTATACTAGCTCTTGTGCTTGGGCGACCTGCCCTATGAGACATTGGGAGGCTATTCGAAAGGATTTTTGGTGAGTTGAACATTCTAAAAATTTATTCCCTATTTTTCTGAGTAGGAGGAATCAGTTAGAAAGAAGAAGTGAGCACATCAGAGGGTTTGTAGACTCCATTCGGCAAGGTACTTGTGGTTCTCTATTTTCTGAATTTTTGTGACATTCTCATAGGGTTTGAACGGAATTTGGAAGGAAAAATACTAGGGTTTCATCATAGAAATTCTACGATTATTTTATGAGTGGGGCGATTCACTTGAGGAACATTTTCTGAGTTTTCTAGGGTCCTATTAGGCCCTAAATTGTACACATAATATTAGAATTATTTGGGTATTTTTAGCAAAATTTTCTAAGGTCCATTGACATCTTTTGTGTGTGAATCCAAAGGAGTAATCTAAATTATTTAACACTAATTTTCTACACTTGGACGAATTGTTGTGAAGGGTTTTTGGAGGTTTTGAGAGCGCTGAACTTAGAAATATTTCAATCTGAAATATTTCTATAATTTATCATATTTTTGGTGAGTTTTCGAAAGGATTTGAGTGCTGATCTTGCAAAGAAAATGCAGATGAACCTTCAAGAGGAAATCAGATTTTTGGCAAAGGTATTCACCAAGGTACATGCATCCTTACTCACACATACAAAGGAATTTATTACAACATATGCATGACATATTTGAGGATTTGAGGTGAAAAATTCAATGGCTATATGCTTCATATTCTTTGGAATTAATTGTGCAATATTGGCACCTAGGGTTTGTTATGCATATGGTGTTTGAGCATCTATATGTTAGCTAGGGTTTGTTATACATATGGTGTTTGAGCATCTATATGTCAGCTATGGTTTGATGATTTTAATTTTCAGAATTCTGTGTTTGGAGTCGATTAAGGGTTTTGTTGGGAAACCCTCTTTTATCATCATTGTCCCAATGTGAGGACAATACAGTGGTATCAGAGCCATATCTTGGCTATTCTGTGGGGTGAGGGTTTGATACATGAGTGGCAACAAAGAGGTTAAGTGTTATTTGAGGGGTAGCAGGAAGGAAGCAGAACTTCCATCAGTTGGTTCACCCAAGCAGGACCGAACCATGAGTGACATGGAGCACTAGGAAACACAGGGTGAGAGGAGAGATAGGTTGGTTGAGGATAGGTTTGAGAAGTATTCTCAAACTCATAAGATGACAGCAGTGATGGAGGGGTTTCTTCATTCCCTCAATGAGATGGGTGGCTTGAAGCCACTCAATGGAGATAGCGGTGCCTCAGGGAGTAGGCCAGGAGCACATACACCCCATTCGAGGAATGGGGCATCCACATGTAGGCCCACACATCCTACATTTGTTCAGAGAGAGAAGCTTGCATCAACGAGGGAGGGATTATTCGACCCCCCTGAGGAGTTAGAGAGAGATATGGATGAGTATGTTACCTTATCTGAGACAGTTAGGGGGGCTATGACATTTTTTGAGTTTTCAACTTGGAAACGGGGACAGGTTGGACCCAGGATTGGTCAAAGGCAGAGAGGTCGCCAAGGAGATCTCCAACATGTTTTGGGGAAGTTATCTCTTTCTATGTTTGATGGGTCACAGAGGAGTTCGTCTAAGGCTTAGATTCAAAAGGTGGATACCATTTTTTCACTTCGATCGATGGCAGAGCATCTAGTTCGCCACTTTACATTTAGAGGGAGCAGCCCACGATTGGTGGTATCATGGTTTGATCACATAGGGACATTAGCACATTCACTCCTATGACGAGTTCAATAGGAGATTGATTGAGAGATTCGATAGAGCGGATCACAAGCTTCACTTTCGTGATTTAGCTCAATTGAGGCAAAGGACTTCAGTGGATGATTACATCACGGAGTTTCAGCGACTTTCAATCATGGTGATTGATATTTCAGATAGGAAATTGTTGGTATTGTTCATCGAGGGCTTGATTGACTCCCTAAAGGGATTGGTCAAGGCTTTTGATCCACCTACATTGAGGGATGCCATTCAGAAGGCCTATGATTTGGAGTCTTCTACTCCGAGAGGCAAGTCTCCACCTTTGGGACAACCAAAGGGTACTTTTTTTCCACCTACTGGGCAGCAAAGAGGTGGCGGTTTAGGGCAGCCCAAGGGTAGCTTTTCAGGGCCACCTAAGGCCAATCATGTGGGCCCTTTGATTAGACCAAACCAACTAGGTTTGGGGCAGCAAAGTAGCTACCACTAAGTAGCTTTGATGTAAGGAATGAGCTAAGGAGAAAAGGTATTTGTTTCACACGCAAGGACCCTTAGGAGAAAGGCCACAATTGCCGTGGCAAGGGGCAGGTTCACTACATCGAGGTTCTTTCCGATGAGGAGGAAGTTGGGACAACCAACTATGAGGAGCATACTTTGCAAATAGAAGGGGAGGAGGAATTGAGTGGCACTTTGGCATCACTTTCTTGGGCTCCTAGATACTACCCCTTCACAGTTAAGAGCTCATTGAAAGGTACACCTATTACTATACTTATTGATAGTGGGGCAACTCACAATTTCATTGATAGATGATTGGTAACATCTTGTGGATTACAATTAGTAGAGTTCAAGGGTTTCAGATTTACAGTAGCGGATGGATTCACCATCCCTTGCACAATCAAGATTCCAAAGCTTAGCCTCACTTTGGGAAAACATGTGGTTGAGGATGATTTTTATGTAGTGGGCATAGGGGAGACCAATATGGTCCTTGGTATTCAATGGTTGCATTCACTTGGGGAATATACACAAAGTTACCAAACTATGGAGCTCAAATTCAAAATAATAGGTAAAGAGGTTGTTTTGCATGGTCTAAGTGATGGAGAGGCCCCCACCTCCAAGGCCAATAAATTGATAGGAGGATGTATCATGAGCATGAAGAGACTGAAAGAGAAGGCTGCCCCTAGGCATAAAACGCAGCCCCTTCATCCAAATTTTGAGCCTTCTCTCAAACAATTGGTAAGCATTGCAAATTGTCATTACTTTCATAATTTATTTGAAAGAGATGTGAAAGGAAGGAAGTACCTATGGCAACCCACAATATGCTTAGGGCAGCACCCTATTCCCTCTTGCACAAAGGAAAATAGTACGGCATGGGGAAGAAGAGGACATCCCATAAATGTTGAAAGAAGTATGTTTAGCAGCTGTATAAAGGATCCCAATGGCACAAAAAGAAAATCCTCTTCCTTGCAAAAGAAGGACGAACATGGAGGGACTTACCTATGGGACATTGGAAGCATCACAACCTATTTTTTCTTCACATGGCAACCAAAAGAAAGAATAGAAAAAGGTGGTAAGAAGTCTGAGATTCTTTGTTTCTTATTTTCTGAGTTAGAAGGGCAAGTTCAGCCACATATGGAAGGGAAAATTTGGTAATTTATGGTCATGTTACAACCCACTTTGGGAAAAATTGTTGTCAAGATGCATTCAGAAAACGATCACACGAAGAATTCTGATTTTAATGATCAACTACAGCAACATATAAAAGGCAAAAAATCTGAATTCTTTGGTAAAATACAGCCAAGGGTACAATGTGGAAATGCATCTGGGAAAGCATACTCTTGACATAATGCAATTAAGAAGGTACAATTTCATGTTGAGGAGTGGCATAGGCTTTTCCTTGATCAAGGCTACATCTTTCCTATGTAGGAAGGGAGTGATATAAGACTCACGCAGGAAAAGTTGTGCATAAGCACTCTAATCTTTCAAGGTATGTGGTATAAAGAGGTTTTTATGATTAATTTCAGATTGGTGAACATTGTCTTTGGAGGCACATCATTCACTTTGGAGTACTATACCCATAGCAATCAAGTATGGCACATCTTTGGGGGTTATGAAAGTTGGTTGGAGAATGAGTTTAACCTCTCAAAGCTATGGGGGTAGCCCACAAGGTATGTGTTTTGCAAACAAGGAATACAAATTGGAAATTCTTTGCAATTGAAAATTATTTCAATAAAAAGATGTACTACGAAGAAAATAGGGACAGCACCTTGGCTTTTACAATTGCTTGAGGACAAGCAATTTTGGGTAGGGAGGACTGTAAAGTTCCCCTTTTTGAGCTAGTCATTGGATGAAACCCTTAGCTTGAGTGTTCCCTAGAGCTAAGGATTTAAAGGCAAAAAGGAGGAACATTAGTAAGCTTCAAGGTCATTTTGACAAAGTACTTTATTATCCAAATTTGGGGCCTTTTTAGGGGCCATTCTTAAAGTACTTTTATAAGGAAGCTTGTTGTATATCTTTTTATTAAAAAGAAAGTAACCCTTCCTCCCTATTTTTGAGCACCACAATTGGAGGAAGAATATATAAAGAAAGAGAGGCTCTTTCGAAAAAGGCATGTTGAATATTGATTTTGGGAAATTGAATCAAGTATGTCAAGCTTGGTTTCCACCTCTTGAGGACGAAAACCTTCAAGAAGTGTCATAGGTTTTGGGACGAAAACCTCCATTCCTTTTAGTTGGGCAACTCTACTCAAGGGTTGTGAGCTTCAAATTGCATATTTTCATGTAAGTGGATCATACAAAGGTGTTTTTAGACACCACCTCATTAAGGAAATATTGTTACTTTTATCGAAAATAGGTTTTGGTTTATTTCATAGGTTTGAAGAGGAGCGAATCATCTTGGGAGGTTGTTTGTGTTGCGGAATACCCTCCCAAGGCGTGGTGACTTACCTAGGGAGCTAGGTGAAACACTTGGAGGGGTCTTTGAAGGCCATAAAATATTACTAATATTTTATACAAGCTCTTGTGCTTGGGCAACTTGCCCTATGGGACATTGGGAGGCTATTCGAAAGGATTTTTGGTGAGTTGAACATTCTGAATTTATTCCCTATTTTTCTAAGTAGGACAAATCAGTTGGGAAGAAGTGAGCACATCGAAGGGTTTTTAGACTCCTTTCGACAAGGTACTTGTGGTTCTCTATTTTTGAATTTTTGTGACATTATCATAGAGTTTGGACAGAAATTGGAAGGAAAAATCCTAGGGTTTCATCATAAAAATTTTGCTATTATTTTGAGTGGAGAGATTCACTTGAGGAGCATTTTCTGAGTTTTCTAGGGTGTTATTAGGCCCTAAAAGGTCCGCAAATAATATTAGAATTATTTGGGTGTTTTTAGCATAATTTTCTAAGGTCTATTGACATCTTTTGTGAGTGAATTCAAAGGAGGAATCTGAATTATTTAACACAGTAATTTTTTGCACTTGGACGAATTGTTGTCAAGGGTTTTTGGTGGTTTTGAAAGGGTTGAACGTAGAAATATTTCAATCTAAAATATTTCTATATTTTATCATATTTTTGGTGAGTTTTTGCAAGGGTTTGACGACTGATCTTGCAAAGAAAATGCAGCTGAACCTTCAGGAGGAAAATCAGATTTTTGGCAAAGGTATTCACCAAGGTACATGCATCCTTACACATACAAAGGTATTTATCACAGCAAAAATTTGAGGGTTTATGCATGACGTATTTGAGGATTTGAGGTGAAAAATTCAATGGTTGTATGCTTCATATGCTTTTCAATTGATTGTGCAATATTGGCAGCTAGGGTTTGTTATACATATGGTGTTTGAGCATCTATATGTCAGTTAGGGTTGCTGATTTTAATTTTCAGAATTCTATGTGTTTGGAGTTGATTAAGGGTTTTGTTGGGAAACCCTCTTTTATCACCATTGTCCCAATTTGGGGACATTACATAGCAAAGGACTTATGTGGCAAGCTTAAGCAATGCAATATTGACGAGTACAATCACTATGATGAGAAATTTCAAGGAGATGGGGTGTTCCGCATCACAAAATCATTTGTGACACTGATGGGACAACCAAGGTCGAGATAAAATGTGCACGGATAGGCACTATGCACAAATGACATCCTACGCAACCTCCCTTTGGGAAGGCAAAAAACCTTGTCTGGTTTATTTTAAATTAATTTCAAAATGTCGTCATTTATTTGGGCATGCAAAGCCAAATTCTTGTTAACCCACACACCATATATGAGCTCATGGGGCTCAACTGCTCCACAATGAAGCATCAAGAATACCCTCCATTTGTTGATTTGGCTATTATCCTACACACAACTTGGCAATTTGAGTCGATGCACAATCTAGTGCAGATCTAGAGTAGTGGTCGAGGCATTGTCATCGATGAGATGTCAATGTCAGAGTTTGTACAATGAGTCGGCTCTTAGTCATGACAATACTGAGGAAGGCATGTAGGGACACCACAACAATAAGCACCGCCTATGCCAATTACAAGGAAGGCATGTAATGATGTGTGCTTTGATTTTTCAGAATATTTAGCTAATGAAATGATTGAGCCAACATATTCTTCCACTATACCCCGTTGCCTCAATTGATCCAACTCTCTGAAATAAAGCTCTCAATGATCTGTTTTCCGAACTTCTCATAAGACTGTAAGAGTTAGTGTGCTTGGTTAATTAACCCATGATACCACCACTCATGTGCAGCTCCCTCTAAGTGCAAGTGGCAAACTGAAATGCCTCCTTTTTCACCATAGGTTTAAGTGAAAGGTAGGTATCTACCTTCTAAATCCAAGTCCTAGCCGAGCTCTTCGGAGAGCCATCAAAAGTATAAAGAGAAAGTTTTCCCTAAGCATGTTGGAGTTCCCCTTGGCTGCCCCTAGGTCTTTGGCCAGCCCCATTGCCTTTTCGTTGTCCATACTTCCAAGATTTGAACTCGAACAACTTCACTTTCTCCCTAAAAGGAGTACGATAAGTCATGTACTCCTCAAAATACCCCAACAAACTATCCCGTAAGGTAGGTTGCTCCTCCCTTTCTGGAGTGGCTTCTTTTCTTTGCAAAAAAGTAGGTTGGTTAGGCCTATGCTTGGATCCTCCATTCCCTTTTGTGGGCTGATGTGTGAGGTTGTGACTTCTTGAAGCACTACTATCCCCATTGGATGGCTTATCACCTCTCATCTCTTTCATGGTGCGGAAAAATTCCACCACAACTGTTGTCATTTGTTCTTGGGCTTGTGTGTACCTATCAAACCTTTCCTCTTCTCTATCTTCCCTTTCGTTCCTTGGCTGATCCAAGTTTTCCATTTGATATTCTAATTCTTCAAATGGATTTTCAGCAACTTTCTTCTTGTTTCTAAGGTAATAACTTGGTTCTTTGTCACTCTTGGGCATGAATCAATCCTAGAAGCCCCATGGCTAGCCAAGTTAATGGCTCTAATACCATTGAAATATCCCAAAATAGGATAAAATGCTAAAATCTGGAATTTTGGCCGAACCCTAGTTATTCAAAACCCTTACAAATTTGGAATAAATATTACCAAACCCTAGTAGCAATTTAGAAAATATTCTAATGAATTTAAGGCATAAAATCATTCAACCAACTCAGCGCTATTGGCACCACATACAATAAAATTACAGCGAATTAAATAATGATTTTTTATGTTTTTTTCCAATCTGAAAATGCTGAAAAATATCCTCGAAAATAAGGATATATATAGAATATATTATAGGAAAATTCAAAATATTATTTAGACTTGAAATAGCCTATCAAACCCTCAATTGGGCCTCTCAATCAAGTCACCCTACCACAATTAAATAATTAATTGCTTATGACAATACACCAAACCCTAGAAGAGGGTTTCCAAGCTTCCAAATGCAAAGCAACCCTGGTGATAGGGGTCTTCAACACATAAACTTGTTCGCTTCCCTGGAAATGGCCTCAAACCCTTGCCAAATGGCCTCAAACCAACTTGCCACACTCCTTAACCTAGTCGCCACACTTGCAAGCAATTCACCGCACCTTAAGAAGGGTCAAAACTATATTTTATGGATTTAATGAACAATTGCAGCACCCGAATTAATGTTGCCCTCAATGAGGATTGGAGGGTTTCATCCCTAATGCCTCTTTAGCCTTGAAGGTTTTCATCTCCAGGTCTAAGATTAAGCTTTTCATGCATTAAGACCTCAAAAATCAAATATCATAAAGGCATGCCCTCTAAATGATCCTCCACTCTCTTTTATACCAATTCCTCCAAGGGGTGCATTCCAATTTGGAGGGAAGATCATTTTTTTAAATATTAAAAGAACACTCCTTATAATCCACTTAAGTGGTTTGGGCACCCATGACCCTTAAAAGACCACAGCTTAAGTGAATTTTATAACAATAAAGTACTTCTACAAGTGTTCTTAAGAAACCCAAAGTGTTTCCCTTCTTCCTTTTTCCCTTAGCCCTTGGGAAACAAATCAAGGCTAAGGGTCTTCAATGGATCCACAATCAAAAGGGGGATATGACAATCCTCTATTTCGCCTTGGTTCATACCTGTTTTCGAAGATTGAAGGGGGTGCAAAAGCAAGTGCCCAAGCTGAGGGCAACGTAGAGCAAGTGCGCCTAAAGAGAGATCAAGTGGGAAAGGAAGGGGCACAATAGAAGGTCTTTGGGGAGTTGCATGTAGAGAAAACCAAGTGGAGGCTTCATAAAGGCGAGATAGAAAGCAAATTGCAAGCCCTGTCTGCAAAAGTTGATTTTGTGCACTCCCAGATTCTTAGTGAGCACCCTAAGCTTACTGCAACAAGCCCCCTTACACCTAGTTCAAATGAAGCAAAGGAGAAGGTGCACCTTCTTTCTATAATGATATAGCCGTTATAGCGTGGAATTGCACCCCCGTGGGAAAGTTTTTCAGGCTCTCCCACTTCCGGCTATAAGCATGGAGACAACCTCAGGTTGTAGGTATCATGTAGTGAGGTTGAACCTCTAGGCTTTGTAATGAGGCTAGTTCCTCAAGGGCTTCACTTCAGCTCTTGATTCCCACACTAAAATCTACTGTTGACAAAGGAAAAGAGAGAGAAAGATAACATAAAAAAAAAACTGAGCTAAGGGAGGTGATGCACTAAAATTATGGGTTGATCTACCTTGCTCGACTCTTAGAACACTAATGAAACAAGCAAAAAACAGATTCATGCCCCCAAATATCTGTCATACATCAGTGTTTCATGAGGAGGTTCACCAAACGATTTAAGCTGAGGGAAATGAAGGGGTAGGTCTAGAGTAAGACACTAACCAGTCACAGTATCCACATACAAGCTTCAATCGAGAGATGTAGAACACTAAACATAACCTGCATAACAAGATGAGCTAGTAACTAGGTGAGACTATAATTTGACAAGGGAGAAAACTCTACCACATGCGTAAATCTGACATGTACACACTATACCAGAACAATGGAGTCTAAAACACAGTCTTTTATTCATATCAAGAGGTTACAAGCTCTGTCTTGGCAGAATTTGGTCATGCCCAAGGGAGGGAGCAGAGAGAATACAGAGAGCGATCCCCCCACCACCTTTTTGGCTTGAAAGCCTCCATTTATATGGCTGAGAGAGAGAAATCCCATAATTGCGTGAGAGCAAGGAGAAGAGAAGTCGTCAATGACTGTCGATTGTACTCGAGCTCCCTTTTGCATTAAAAGCATGCAACTGCTTGATCGTGAGATGTACCATCCAGAATCACCACCCATCTCCTCGAGCTCCTTATGCATTCAATTCTCCTGTTTGGAACTGAGCGAGCCATACCGGTGGTAGCTGCATATCCCTGCCAAGTCCGAGTGTTTTGATCTTTGCATTAAAGTTTGGTGTGTTCTTATTACAATTTGGATATCCCAATTGGTCCTTGCATGTTTGTTGCTCCACCTAGATGCGTCTAAACCTTGTTTGACCACTTTGCATGTTATGGAAGTGAGTTGTATGTACTTGTGCCACTTGTCCTTGACTGATTGGGCCTTTGGATTTACGCTTGGAGAGGACTTGTCTTTTTGAGAACCCGAGAAGCACTTCTAAGACCAAATAGGACTTTTGATGTCTCATTACTTATTTCGGGTTTCTAAATGCTAACAACTTATGAAGCAATTAAGTGGTGCTCCTTGGAGAACCCGAAATACACTACCTAAACCAAATCGGGCTTTCCAAGCCCCACTACTTACTTCGGATTTATCATTAGTTGCAACTTATAAAGTGAAATAAGTAGTGCACCCCCAGAAACCCGAAATACATTGCCCAAACCAAAACGGGCTTTCCAAGCCTTCTCACTTGCTTCGGGGTTTCAACTGTTGATTACTTTTAAGGTTTTTTAAGTAGTGATCCTCTGGAACCCGAAGTCTAAATACTTTGCCATTTTTCTTCCTGAGTTATGTTCATTTTCTTCAAACTGGCAAAATTTTGGTATGTGGGCCAAAAATGGCCAACATTTCTGATGACTCGTAGGGAAGCATGCCTGCAATGCTTGAAGAACTTAGACCATGTTGCCTCGTCAAACCCATCCATTGGGCATGGAGTCAAGTCACTTTTTCACTGAATCGGAACCTCCCTTTGAAGCAATAAGGACAACCAGAACAAAACAAAACTGTGCCCAAAGCACTTAGGGAAGGGAAACATAGCTGACAAGAATGTGCACAGGGCACTTTAAGGAAAGCATGAAATCTATCCTAATATGTACAAGGTTACACTTTACAAGTACTCCCTCTTGGATCAAATGGGAAAGTATGAGTATCATTCACCTGTAACAAATCAAGATGAAAGATACATTGCTTTAGAGGTACCAGAATTGTTGAACTAGGCAGCGTTATGTTCAAACCTTTCGTTGTGCCCTCTAATGGAGGAAATGGAACAAACATGTCCCCAATGTAGACATACTGGTTCATGTCCTCCAAACTTGGTTCACGTTGGACTATGGGGGCTCTTGCAATCCCCTTGATGGCTCAAATTTGTGCTCTGAATTAAGCACAACATGTGACGGCTCCTTTGAGTTGATGCTTGGTTTGATGTCTAGACTTAAGCAAAAAGCTCTAAGTCATCCCAAAAGGCAGCTTCTTCTTGGTCATTCGAGACAATGCGAACTTCAACTCCATATTTGCTCGGCTTGCTTTGAAGGGAGCCGTATGGTAGTTCGTCAATCCATCCAAGGCCCAACACGTTGTATCTTTGTGGCTCTGGATCTGACCATTCTCCTTTATTTTGAAAACATCAGTACTGTCTTCAATGGACAATTCATCTTGAGATTGGTCAGGTTCTTCAACCTGATTGGCAAGTTCATCCTCAAACTCTAGAAGAGGCATAGGCTGATTTAGAACCTCTACCTGATCCATGAAGTTATGGTACAACTGCTACCATACTTCATCTTGATCCTCTTTGCTCTCAACTGCATCTTGAATACACTCCTCCTTAAGTATGAAGGCATCAGTACTGCCTTCAAGCTCTAATTCATCAATGTCAAAGCCATGCCACAAAAGCTGGTCCAAACCTGATTTCTCCTCCCTTTTCTGGAGTGGACTACCTATCATGATTTCTTCATCATAGGCACTTGTGTTGTCTACTTCAGGCTCAAACTTGACTGTAAGCTCCTCCTCTATTCCTTGCAAAACAGGGTCTTCCTGCAAGAGGGAGATGGTGGGAGGGTGAAAAAGTTCACCTTGCTTGCAGCTTGAGAGAGTGTCTTTCCAGCTAGGGACTTTGGGTGGACTTTTTGGTGGCTCTTGAGGGAGGGAGAAAAAGCCTCAAAACTCTTGTAGGGCAAGCTCATTGAGTTGAACTAACCTCTCTTTTTTATATTCTTCAACCACTAACTCCTCTTGAAGTGGCTCTTGGATCACCACAACCGACACCTCTTCCTTCTTCTCTTGAACTTGCTGAACCGATTTTCAGGATGGAAATGTGTAGGAAACAGCCACCTTTTCCTCCTTTTGTACAGGTATAGGAGAGGGTGGCTTCACAAGAGAGGGCATGACATAGTTAGGGTCAAAGGTGTAGGAGAAGATCCATGGTGGGATGGTTTCACACTCTTGAGTGGGAATGGGAGTAGGGGGTTGATTTGAAAGCTTTGGAAACTGAGATTGAGGCTCTTGGAGGGGAGAGGACACATAGAACTGATTGCATTGAGTCTGCTGATCTTCATAAGACGTCAGCACACTTTCTGAATTTTGTACCATGTTTCTCAACCACACCTTATTCTCTCCCTCACAAACTGCTGATTGTTCATCCTCACAAACTGACTACCTATTCTTGACCAACTAAAGAGAACTCCTTGCCTCTTGTAGAACGTGGATAGGGATGACTAGAGAAAGCTCTTAACCCCTACCAATCTCCCTTATCAACTTGCTATAATTTGATAATGCTTGCTTGAATCCTGACAAGGATGTAATAGGATAAACATAGTCTTAACAAGAGAAATTAGTGGATTGATTTGAATGAATAGGAGGCTGATCTTGGTCATATGCAAGGGTGGGAGGAGGGTAAAGACCATGATTGGGATGAGAGGTTGCTTGAGGGCCACATGGGGGGAACAAATAAACATTATTAGCTTGATAAGTGTGATGCTGAGGTAAAGGATACGCATGTTGGTCAAAAGATGGTTGATTATACATACCAAATACGTTGATTAGGCACTTGGATTGCTTAAACCAGCTGATAGATGCTCGGAGTCGCCATTGATATTTAAAAAATGCCTCCAAAGGCTGATATGTAGAAGGATAACACCAAAAATCCTTCCACTGCTTTGGACCTTAGTCCCACCAGGCATGCCAGAACTGTTATAGTGCGGAATTGCACCCCTGTGGGAGAGTTTTTCAGGGTCTCCCACTTCCAACTATAAGCATGGGGACAACCTCAAGCTGTGGGTATCTTGTAGTGAGGTTGAACCTCTAGGCTTTTTAATGAGGCTAGTTCCCCAAGGGCTTCACTTCAGCTCTTGATTCCCACACTAAAATCTACTGTTGACCAAGGAAAAGGGAGAGAAAGATAACATAAAAAGGAAAACTGAGCTAAGGGAGGTGATGCACCAAAATTATGGGTTGATCTACCCTGCTCGACTCTTAGAACACTAATGAAACAAGCAAAAAACAGATTCAAGCCCCCAAATATCTGTCATACATCAGTGTTTCATGAGGAGGTTCACCAAACGATTTACGCTGAGGGAAATGAAGGGGTAGGTCTGGAGTAAGACACTAACCAGTCACAATATCCACATATAGGCTTCAATCGAGAGATGTAGAACACTAAACATGACCTACATAACAAGATGAGCTAGTAACTATGTGAGACTATAATTTGACAAAGGAGAAAACTCTACCACATGCGCAAATCTGACATGTACACACTATACCAAAACAATGGAGCCTAAAACACAGTCTTTTATTCATATCAAGAGGTTACAAGCTTCGTCTTAGCAGAATTTGGTCATGCCCAAGGGAGGGAGCAGAGAGAATACAGAGAGCGATCCCGCCACCACCTTTTTGGCTCGAGAGCCTCTATTTATATGGTTGAGAGAGAAAGAGAAATCCCATAATTGCGTGAGAGCAAGGAGAAGAGAAGTCGTCGATGACTACCAATTGTACTCGAACTCCCTTTTGCATTAAAAGCATGCAACTGCCTTGACCGTGAGATGTACAATCCAGAATCGCCACCCATCTCCTTGAGCTCCTTATGCATTCAATTCCCCTGTTTGGAATTGAGCAAGCCATACCAGTGGTAGCTGCATATCCCAGTCCGAGTGTTTTGATCTTTGCATTAAAGCTTGGCATGTTCTTATTGCAATTTGGACTATCCCAATCGATCCTCGCATGTTCGTTGCTCCACCTGGACACATCTAATCCTTGTTTGACCACTTTGCATGTTCTGGAAGTGAGTTGTATGTACTTGTGCCACTTGTCCTTGACTGATTGGCCCTTTGGATTTACGCTTGGAGAGGACTTGTCTTTTTGAGAACCCAAGAAGCACTTCTAAGACCAAATCGGGATTTTGATGTATCATTACTTATTTCGGGTTTCTGACTGCTGACAACTTATGAAGCAATTAAGTGGTGCTCCTTGGAGAACCCGAAATACACTGCCTAAACCAAATCGGGCTTTCCAAGCCCCACTACTTACTTCGGATTTATCATTAGTTGCAACTTATAAAGTGAAATAAGTAGTGCACCCCCAGAAACCCGAAATACATTGCCCAGACCAAAATGGGCTTTCCAAGCCTTCTCACTTGCTTCGGGGTTTCGACTGTTGATTACTTATAAGGTTTTTTAAGTAGTGCTCCTCTGGAAACCCAAAGTTTGAATACTTTGCCATTTTTCTTCCCGAGTTATGTCCATTTTCTTCAAACTGGCAAAATTTTGGTATGTGAGCCAAAAATGGCCAACAATAGCCACTCATCCATCCCGTGCCATCCCTAGATGATTGCTCAAACATGTCAAGCAAAAGATGGCAAAAGACCACGCTAGAGCAAGGACAAAATCCGAGGCACAACAAGATAAGGCTACACATTCTTAAACAATGCAGAATACATTTCAGCAAGCATCACGGCAACGGTTTCATGTGGATTTACAGAGTTGAATGTTGCAAAAGATACCACACGGGCTGCATTCAAGAAAGTTGTTACTTCGAGAACCTGGGTCAAGGATAGATCCAAGCCGTTGAAGGATAAATTTGCAGCAATCCAAAATAAACTTATAAACATTGACTTAGATGAGGTTGAAGCTACACAGTTGGACAAGGAGATTCAAAACCTCATGCAACGGATGGCCTAGGAGCAAGCATAACATGCACAGGAGTTAAAGGACTTGCCTCAAAAGATCTGACAGCAACTAAAAGAGATTGAAGTTGCTTCTAATAAACTTGCCAAGCTGAATGCAAAGAATGAGGAAGCCCACCAGGCTTTAACAGATAATGATACAGCAGCCGCACAAAATTATCTATTGCATATCCAAGACTTCAAGACATGCCTTGATGCAACTCTGTGAATGTGGCCTCATTGTTTGAGTAACAACATTTTGACTGGTGCACCAGAGCTAACCAATCTGTTTATGTCTGCACCATGAAGGAGCTTTGAGCACGAAGCTTGTAATTAGAGTGGTGGGATGTTGGCACTATTATCCAACCTTAGCTAGCTAGATGATGTATCTTTTTGTAACATATGGTGGTGCCTCTAGATATGTCATTGTAAGAGGACATGTGACACTTTTGGAATATGGGACATGTACCTAGGGCAGCACCCCACATGTATAGGTTTTTTGAGTTGGGCTAAGTCAAGGTCTATACATAGGAATAAGGTAGTACAGTAGGTATATTTAACCACCTTTGATGTACTAAGCACACACCTATATAAATTGGCCACAGAGGGTATAGAAAAGAGAGAGCAAGCTTCTGCTATCTAACGTATTTAGCATTCTGATGAATATATTGATGAAGACATGTTGTTCAATTTTGTCTTATGAATTATGATGATTGTGATGAATGCTTACATTAATTTCACTGTTTTCTTTTCTTGCTTGCATTATGTACTTGTTGTGTATGCTCTAACTGGAGATTGTCAGTAATCCATTGCATACCTTGGGTGAGAAGCCTGCAAGATATGATATGCTGGTGCAAGGTCATAATTTAAGTGTTGGCTATGGTCTTAAAGTGCGCAACCTAAAACTAGATAACATGTGTATCTTTCCTAAAATCAATGATAATTCCTCCCTAGCTCTGCTTACATGATTGAGATGACTCATTCTGTTTAATCCAATTTCTATTGTGATTGAATGGTTTGTCTGCATGTCTTTGGAATGTATTATGTGCATGATAATGGTTTGTGTTTGGATTAGACTACAACCTTAGTGTTATTGTTTATGAAATGGGACTATTCCAGAGTAGCACTAAGAAATGCTTTAAAATGAAGTGTTTCTTATTAGCTTCTTCATTGTCTTGTGTATGACTAATGCTCTAAATCCTATGGATATAATAGAAAACAGAAAACAGATGCAACCCACATAGAAAAGTAATAAAAAATAACTTTTGTGGCTTATGAAATCAAATACTGGACAACATGTTAAATGTCAACCCAATCCAGACATCCAAATTTCTTTCATAGGAAAACTGAACTTTAAACTACAATATGTTTGCATATGCATTCCAATTCATATCTCTGAACTAAAGCACCGAAAATTAAAGGCAAATACCTTCTGATGCAGGGGTTGAATTAAGATAATTACACGTATAATAACATCTATTCCTCCATACTTGGCCCAGTAAAATATGCCTGAAGAATCAAAGTAACATTTCCAAACTTAATTTATATCAAAAACTCAAAAAACTATATGCATACAAGCATGGGGATGCTTAATGTTGTATTTATCTAATGTTAAAAGTAAAAATAACATTTTACTACTAAAAAAAACATTAAAATATTCATATAAGGAAATATATATCAATTAGATCTTAAAATATATGTAATGGTAATTAGTCATGATAGTTATGAATTAGTTGGTAGTTATCAGTTAACTGGTAGTAGTTAGGAGGTAGTTGATAATTTCAAAATCAGTTTATAAAGACCACCTTATATGTAATGTAGATTGAACATCATTGCTCCCTCTTCTTTCCATATATTCTCTAGTGTTATATTTTATTCTTCCTTTAAGGTATCAGGGCATTAGAAAATCAGTAAGAAAACAGGGGACAATGAGTGTGAGGCACCATTGCAAGGTATTTTGGCTTGGACAAATAAATCTTCTGAAAATGGAAGTGGGTGGACGAAAGGTGTGAGAACAAAGATTTCGGATCAATGAGAATAATCTGACAAACTTCTGAGAGTAAACCTTTTGATCAGTGAGAAAGTTCTGAGTCTAAAAATATTATGACAACAGTCTGAATCTGAGATGTCTTATTCTATTGTTTTTAGATCTGAAACTTGGAATCTAGAATAACATGATGGTCTAAGGATTCTAGACAGGTAATGGGATTTAGAAACAGAAATATGTTTGAGGTAAATCAGGTCTGTTCCAGAACGAGAATTTTCGAAGGAACAGACCAAGAGCAGAGTGCTCTGATAAGAACCTTAAGAGAGAGGTGGTTTGTTCAAAATTCAAATCAGCAAACTTTTTCTGTGACATCCAAAGATAGATTTGAAGCCGTAATTATGTGTTTTTTAGTTTTTCTAACTGATATGAAGGCGGTTCTGAGTTTTAGAAGGTAACAGAAAGTCAATTCTGTTTATTTCTATTTTTTTATGAGAAAAAGTTAGAAGTTGGACTTTGCACTAGAAAACAATTAAACATATCAAATTTGTGCAGTCTCTTCCTTGCTGAATCCCATAAATTTAATGGGAAAACTAAAATATTTGGAAAAGGAGATTGACGTTGTACAAACACCAATTGCTGGAGGAGGCGAGGTATATTATATTGAAGAAGATTGGTATCTCCGAAGTAAAAATAGAGAAGCATTGTTACTCTTGAAATTCTCGGTAAAGATGAAATGTCTCCCAATGTTTTAGGGTCAAAAATTCCATCAGAAGTGAGGGCCCTCTATTTGAAGAACATATTGTTCTCTCTAAAACTAGAATATGGAGACTCACTTCAGCAACACTTGTTGAATATCAAAGATGTCAAAATATCCCTTAGCAGACAAATATGAGTTCTGATTTTTTTTTTGCTATCCTAACCAAAACTGAAATAAATTAGATTTGCAGATGTATACAGCACCAGCTTAACAAATGGAGATAAATATGAATTGCATTCAATTTCAGATGGTGTATCATCAATAACAAATGCATATATAACAATAAATTTTAAATGTCTTAGTCAAATCCTAACCTGTCATATCTTGTCATACCCTGAAAACATTGTTAAGCACGAAATATACTAAGAGGGGGCGGGGTGAATCAGTATATTATATATCTTATTTCTTAATCAAATCTTTTTCTTTAACCACTTAACCACACATTCAAGATATGCAATAAAACTGAAACAATAATATGCACCACACAAGAGAGAGAGAGAGAGACACCATTTTTTTACGTGAAAACCCAAAGTGGAAAAAACCACGGAGAACAATCTCAAGTATATGAATGAGGACCAACTCAAATTACAAAGTTCGCAAGCACCAACTTGCAGGAGCACCAACCCCTTTGCCGAGCACCAACATAGCAACTATTTGTGAGCACCAACCCACAGGAGCACCAACCCCTCTTGTGTATAAAACACAACTATCTCTCAATGTTGCTTACTCAACAAATGATAGAACTCTACAATATCTCATTTTTTCTCTCTTCAAAACAAATACAAACCATGCACTCTCTTACATATAACAAATGGCTTCTCAAGTCTTTATTTATAGCTTTCCAAATAACCTTTGGCATTCACCCTTTGTGACCCTTCAAACCTCATGGAAAATGGCGCCAAACTTGCATGACCCTTCGTATCCTTGCATTTGAAAAGTCATATGGTGACCCTTCATAAGCAAAACGTCATTTCCTCTTTTGTCTTTATCTTGGTGACTTTTCGTATTCCTCAAAGTGTCCCTTCATGGAAAAATGCATCATACCCTCTTTTGTCTTCACATGGTGACTCTTGGAATTCCTCAAAATAACTCTTCATGAGAAAATGGGTCCCATTCCTCTTTCGTCTTTTACCCCGTGACTCTTTGACTTCTCCATGGGCCCTCTTTTGACTTATATGCAACCAAAAATATATTCATTAATATTAAATAAATATTAACACACATTAGCCAAGATATAAATATTAAAAACACCATTAAATGCAATGGGGCCATTATCACCAATAATGTTAGACCTTTGACATCAATGACAATATTTCCAACAATCTCCCTCTTTATCATTGATGACAACCTCAAATTGAAACTGCCACACCCTGAAATCTACACATACGGCCATTTGAAAAACATACAGTAACTCCCTTTTATTGTAGCAACATGTACCTATTCCCTGTACCTGTTTTTACACTTGTACCTGTTATTCTTCTCCTTTGACATCAATGGCAAAGGGCTTACCTGGAGTTAACACTTAGCTCCCCCTCAATTGATGTTGAACCTCAATGGCAGGGAGTAAAAGAAATTACTCCCAACTTCTCCCGCAAATACTCAAATGTGTCTTTTGGTAGTGCCTTTTGTGAAAATATCTGCAATCTGCTCTGTAGTATTGATATACTCCATCTTAACCTGTTGATCTGCAATCTACTCTCTCAAGAAGTGATATTTAATGGGAATATGTTTTGTTCTTGAATGCATCACTGGATTTTTCGAAATATTAATAGCACTTGTGTTGTCACAAAAAATAAAAATAGGTTCATCATATTTTACCTTAATATCTTCCAAAGTTTGCTTCATCCAAAGCACTTGAGTACAACATAATATCATTGCAATATATTTTACTTCAGCTGTAGAAAGTGATACTGAATTATGCTTCTTGCTTAGCCATGATACTAAGCTATTACTAAGGAAGAAAGCTCCTCCACTTGTACTTTTTTTGTCATCCAAGCACCCTGTCCTATCTGAATCTGTATAAGCAACCAAAGTGAAATCTCTCCCTGTAGGATACCACAATTCATAATCCAATGTCCTCTTGATATATCTGAATATTCTCTTCACCAACTGAACATGACTATGTTTTGGAGATGACTGATATCTTGCAACTATACCTACTGTATGCATGATGTTTGGTCTCGATGCTATCAAATATAAAAAACTATCAATAATAGATCTATACAAAGATTGATCTGCAATAAGTGAATCTTCATCCTTGCTCACCTTATTTTTTGTACACATTGATGTGCCAACTAGTGCACAATCCTCAAAACCAAATTTTTTCAACATTTCCTTGGCATATTTACTTTGAAATATGAAAATTCTTTTATCTGACTAAAATATTTGTAATTCTAAGAAAAATGACAATTCTTCAAACATAGACATCTCAATTTTTTTTTGCATATTATTAGAAAATTCTTTTATCATCTTTTCAATGTTTTCTCCAAAAATGATGTCATCAACATATACCACAATCAATTGATGCTCACCTTTTGTTTTGATGTAGAGATTACTGTCAGCAAATCCTCTCTTAAAACCTTGATCCTGCAGGTATTTATCAAGTCTTGCATACCAAGCTCTGGGAGCTTGTTTCAATCCATACAATGCTTTCTTCAATCTGCATACATGGCTACTAATATTTGAGAGAATAAATTCCTCAGGCTGCTCAATGTAGACCTCTTCTTCTAGATTCTTGTTTAGAAAGGCAGATTTGACATCTATCTGAAACACTTTGGAATTTTTAAACACTACATATGCAAGAAACATTCTAATAGCCTCTAACCTTGTCACTGGTGCAAAAGTTTCTTCAAAATCTATTCCCTCAATTTGAGCATATCCTTTACATATTAATCTTGCTTTATACCTGATCACTTCTCCATTTTCATTCAACTTATTTCTATAAACCCATTTTGTCCCTATCACATTTTGATCTTTTAGTCTAGGCATTAATTCCCAAGTATCATTTTTTCTATCTAATTTAATTCTTCATCCATAGCCTTAACCCAATGCTTATCATGTCTAGCTTTTGAAAAAGTTCTCGACTGAATTTTGGATGACAGAGAAATTAACTTGCTCGAATTCACTTACCATCATTCTTCTAGTGCAAATTCCTTCATTTATGTCCCCAATGATGTCACTTTCATTATGATTTCTCTGAACATATTTGGATGGAGTTTTGGTGTCTTTTTCTCCTCATCTTCATCTGATTCTTCAAAATCTTCCTCTTCAATGATTTCAGGAATGTCTACTAGATCACTGATTCTTTGTGTTCCATCTTCTTCTACCCTGACACTTGCACTTTCAACAATTTTCTTAGTTCTTTTGTTATAACATTTATAAGCTTTATTTTTGCAAGAATAACCAAGAAATATACCTTCATCTGCTCTAGATTCAAACTTTCCAAGTTTTTCGTCTGTTCTCTTTATGAAGCATCTACTATCAAAAACTCTGAAATAATCAACTGTTGTTGGTTAGTCTTTCCATAGCTCATAAGGAGTCTTGTCACTATTGACTCTCAATAATGCTCTATTCTGAATATGCACTGTTGTAGCAACTGCCTCTCTCCAATATTTATCTGGTATCTTGGATTCATTTAGCATTGTCTTCGCCATCCCCTGAACTGTTATGTTTCTTCGCTTAACTACTCCATTTTGTTGTGGAGTTCTTGCTGTTGAATAATGTCTCTTTATTCCATGGTCTTCACAAAACTCAATAAATTGATCTGACATGAATTCTCCTCCTTGATCTGATCTTAGACACTTAATTTTCAAATTGGTTTCATTCTCAACTAATGCTTTGAATGCTTTGAAATGTCTGAAAGCTTTTGATTTTTTCTTTAAAAACATTACTCAAGTCATACATGAAAAATCATCAATAAGCAACATAAAATATTTCTCACCTTGAGTACTTTAAGTTCTCATAGGTCCACACAGATTAGTGTGAACAAGCTCTAACATCTAAGTGGTCGAGTACTCTTTTGTTTTGAACCACCTTTTGACCTACTTTCCATGCTGACAAGGTTCATAAAGCGTGTCGGATGGCTTTGTAATCTTTGGAAGATTTTTGATTGCTTGCTTTTTACTGATGTTGACAAGATTGTCAAAATTTATGTGACCCATTCCCCTGTGTCATAGCCAACTTTCTTCAATCTGACTCAAACATCTTTGACCTTTGATGTCTGATAACATATACAAATTATTGTCTGTTCTCTGAGCATCTGCAATCAACATATCTAAATCTTTTTTCTTAATTTTACAACCTTCTGCATAAAACTTTAGTGTGTGCCCCTGATCACACATTTGACTTACACTCAAAAGATTATGCTTAAGACCTTCTACATACAAAATATTTTCAGTTTTAGTTCTACCATTATCCAAACTTAATGTATCTTTTTCCGACAATTCTGGCAGTAATATTATCTCTAAATTTCACTGTGCCAACATTGATCTTCTTCAAAGTTATGAACTTGCTTTTGTCTCCTGTCATGTGCCTCAAACATCCACTGTCCATGAACCATGGCTTTTCTTTATTTCTTGCATGCAAAGTTGTCTGTACCAACATAGATTTTTCAAGTTGTTTCTTCTGCCATGAACCTGTCTGAACTTTCTTCTTGATGAATAGAGCCTTGAAACTCTGGTCCTTGACTGACTCAAACACATTTTTACAGTATCGAGCTATGTATTCGAAGTTGTTGCACTTGTAACATATTATGGCCTCTTCATTAAAGCCAGATAGAGAAGCAAAAGAGTTGTGACTTCTGTTTGACTCTGCATGTCTTTCCTTCTTATTTCTAAAATTGTTAGCCATTTTTCGACATTCTATTTTCATATGACCATATCCATTACAATAAATATAGTAACCATAAAAATAGGACATGTTTGTGTATCTCTGACCTGATTGCCTTTTGTAACTCTGTTCCCTCTAGCCTTCTTTGTTTGAGATGTCCTCCATATTCTTAACTTCTCTTTTTATTTTTTATTTTGTAAGAGCTTTCGCATAGCTCTTTCCTTTTTCCTTGTATGTGAAAGTAGTGGCCTCCCCTTTCTCTTTTTCAAATCCAATACCCATTTTATCTGACATTGATCTTTGATTTTCTAATATCTTATTCAATATATTAGTATTATTCTCAAATTTTGAATCATTCGCTGCTCTATCATTGATTGCTTTATTTATTTTCTCAAGATCTGTTTTTAAAGAAACAATTTCAATAACATACCTTTCACATTATTTACTTACTATTTTCAACTGTGTCGTTAAATCTTCTTTATTCTTCTTGGCTTCTTCAAAGTGTGCTTGTAGATCTTCAATTATTTCTCGACTCCTTTTCATTTTTTCGATCTGGAGCTTTAATCTTCGATTCTTCTTTTCAAGAGCTTTTAACTCTTCTAAGGCACAAACGAGTTCTCCTTCCAGATTCACTTCGGCTTCATCCTTTTCTTCTTCTTGATCATCTGTACTTTTGCTTGCGGAGGCATATTTGTGTATGGCCATGAATAGGATCTCTTCTTCTGAATCACTGACTCCACTATCTTCGACTGAGCTAGGATCTTTAGAATACAAACTCTTCTTCTCAAATCCCTTCTTGAATTTTCCTTTGACATTCTTCTTGTATGTAGATTTTCCTTCTTTATTGTCACCATTACCCTTATCTGGACACTTCGCTGCAAAATGTCCAATCTTTCCACAATTAAAATATTTGAAAGGTAATTTTCTTTGATATTTACCTGTGTCTTTTTTCGGCTTGCGAATGAATAAAGCTCCGTTGTTATCTTTATTATCGTTAGAACTGTCACTTGATTCTTGAATCTTAGTCTTCTCTTTCTTTCATGTCTTGAAAGCAACTTCTCTCTTTGAGGGTTTCTCTTGTTCAATCCACCACGCTTTGGGTAAGCTTGCACTTTCAAATTTTGATGGTTCTCCTAAAAGTTTAGCTAGGGCTTGGATCCAAAAAGTAAATACTTATTTTTCACTAAAACCTATGCTGGAAAAAGAGGCCATTCAGTTTGCTACCTTGCACTTGGAAGGGGCTGCCCATAAATGGTGTTATCATGGTTTGGTTACTCAAGGTCACCAACTCATTTCATTTTATGAGGAATTCAGTAAAAGAATTATTGAGCGATTTGATAGAGCTGATCCAGAATTGCATTTTAGAGAATTTGCTCAACTAAAACAAAAAGACACAGTGGAAAGGTATGTAACTGAATTTCAAAGGCTTTCGGTTATGGTGATGGATGTTTCGGAAAGGGGGTTAGTGGTTCTCTTCATGGAAGGTTTGACTGATTCGATTAGACGGTTAGTCAAAGCTTTTGATCTTTCCACTCTCCAAGGAACCATTCAAACGTCTCTTGATCTTGAGTCCTTAATGCCACGAGGTAAAATTTTGCCCTTCAATTTTCAGAAAACAAATGTTTTTAAGCCCTATGGACAACCAAAAAACAATAATTGGGGGCAGCCACGGGGCAGCAATTTTGGGCCACCTAGATCAGCCCCTTTGGGGCAATTGGACAAGCATAATCAAAATGGTATAGGATGTTGATTCTCAGTTGTACACCTCTTGCACTCAGCCTTGCACACTTTCAAAAACTGGCAAACCAAGAAAAACCCACATATATGGACTAAATACAAACAATGACTGGAAAACACCAACCGAGGGTATGGTTAGCTCCCTGCTACTTCTGGGTCTACCTGAACCAAGGTGAGAGGACCTAAGAGGTAGCTTGCTCACATGGAGGGATACTACAATTCAATCTCCATGGAGATTATTGGGACACAAAAAATACAAATCTAATCAGAACATAACCAAACTTGCTCACTCCACTCGTTAAGAGTTGTCACACGGAATGAGCAAATGCTCTAAGCCAGACACAAGATACTAAAGACAGATGTAAATATGATTGCAACCTTCATTTTAAAGAAATTTTTAACGGAGAGACAAATGGAAGACTGCAATGCTGAGATTTAAAGCACAAAACACAAATACATTTCAGATATGCAATATTTAAACATCTACAGGAAAATAACACTCAGAATATGCAATAGGGTGTATTATTTGCAAGGTATGATAAGTTTGGTAGTTATATAAAAGAGTGGTGTGCTAGTGGTTTTTCAAACAACAGGAAATCTTTTAAAATACATGACATCACTCATTTGCAAGATGTAGAAAAATTGAAATACAAGCTAAGGAGAACTACCAGGGGTGATTTGCATCCATTGGTGCCAATATAATGCAAATACCCAAATGATTCCTAAAACCCTACAACATACACTGCAACTAGAATTTCAAATAGTTTTTCCTATTAAATCTATAAACCCAGGGTGCCCTTAAGAGGTATTCAACAACATATTTCCAAATCAAATTGCAGAAAGCGGTTTATAACCTAGATCTATGCCCAAAATAACATCCAGTAAGAAGCATAAAACCAGATATCCAATCAATAGAAATTGTAAAACATATTATTGCATTTCATCAACAAGAAAGAATAAAAACCACAAGTATTTTCCATTTTCTTGAAAGAAAATCTTACATACATCAGTGTTTCATAATGTTGCCATGGAGAAAATCATGGTGAGTTTGCTCTTTTAACAAGGGAGACATATACAATGCTCTCAGATCTTGCTAATGGCTTTAAAATTGCAACCACCTTAGCAAGCAAGAGAAACAAGACACACACAAGGATCCCAAAATTTGAAAGAGCCTAAGACCTAGAAATAACAACCAACAACCTTTTGAAAAGAGGACACGCCCTCTTTTTATACAACTCTTTCACCCAGAATATTTCAGGAATATGCTTCAGCTGGAAGATGCCCTTTGTCACCCCTGGAAGCTCATGCCTTACAAGAAAATCATTCTAGTAACTGCCTATCCTTGTCATGATGAATATTTGAAAACAAACCCTTGATCCTCTTGGTTGGAAATGCGTTGCACTTGGGCTTGAGGGAGAATATTCCCTTGGGAGCAAAACAAACTCCTTGTCTTCATGTGTAACTGCTTGGCCATGCTCTCCCGTTAATCATTTTCAAATCTAGAATCTTCTCGACAGCTGCCCTTCTCCTTGTGCAGGCCAAAGAACACCCCTTGCCTTGTCATGATTGCATTGGAAAACTCCACTTGTAATAGAGGCAAAGAAGGATCCATGGCATTGTCAGCAATTACCTTGATAGGCACACCAAATCTACAAATAATCTGATTCAACAAAAAGTTCATAACCACTTGGTGTGTAGCTTTCTTTGTAGGGACCACTTCAACCCACTTCGTGAAATAATCAGTTGCAACCAATATCCATCTATGTCTAGCACTTGACGAATCAGTGATTTTCTCAATGACATCCATTCCCCATTGTCTAAATGGGCCTTCAATCGTCACAGGCTATAAGGGAAGAGAACCAAAAGCTTTCAACCTCCCAGCAAAGCGCTGACATTTCTCACACTTTCTAACTTTCTAAGCAACATCCTTGAATAATGATGGCCACCAATAACCAGCTCTCAAAATTTTATGAGTTGTGACTTTAGGTGCAAAGTGACCACCACATACTCCACTATGAAAATATTCAATTAAATCGGCAGTTTGTTCTTCTACCAGGCATCTTAGGAGAACCCCATCTGGATTCTTCCATGCTAGTCCATTCTCAGTCAAAGATATTTTTGGGAAACAAGTTGGAGAGTTCTCCTTTGGTTTTTATCTAAGTCAGGGGGACAATTCAGATTTTGCAAGTACGAGACAATGTCCTTATACCACGGAGATATGCTAATTTGACTCAAGAAATCATCAACATTAAAAACAACAGTGTTTACCTCAACAGCTTGCAAATTGGTCTCAACCATGAGCTTGGCTAGACCCATCCCTCTCACTAACTTGGTGGTCTAAATATCCATGTCGTACTCTTGCAACTTGTTGACCCACCGGCATCTCTTGTTGGATGCTTCAATCTAAGTCAAGATGTCCTTCACCATTGTATGCGGAACGTATGCAACAATCTTCGAACTCAGAATATAAGGTTTGCACATCTTAACAGCCTTCAAGAGAGCGAAAGCTTGTTTTTCCATGATGGTATAATTTAGTTCAGAACCTTGCATAGCTTTGCTAAAAAAAGCTATAGGTTGCTCATGACTGTCATCATTCTTTTGCAACAAGACAACAGCCATGGTATTATGTGATGCAAAAGAGAATATCTGAAATTCCTTAGTGTAGTCAGGACTGGCCAAGACAGGGGTAGATTTCAAGGCTCCTTTGATGTCATTGAATGCTTGCATGGCCTTCTCCTCCCACTTGATGGTCTGATCATTTTTCAACATAGAAGCAATAGGTAGAGTAATCTTTGCAAAATTAGACACAAACACTCTGACATAGTTAATTTGTCCAAAGAAGGACTAAACTCCCTTCTTGGACTGTGGGATAGGCACTTTGTCAATGGCTTCTACTCGCTCGGCGTCAATCATGACACCGTCCTTCGAAACTATATCCCCAGCAACTTGGCCTTTTGTACTCCAAAATGATGCTTCTTAGGATTAAGTGAAATGCCAAACTCCCTGTATCTAATGAACAATTTCTCTATATGCTCCAAATTTTCCTTTTTAGTCTTGAAGTACATGGTAATGTCATCCTAATACACAGCGATAAACTTGTTAATGACCCTTGCAAATGCAACATCCATAGCTCGTTGAAACGTTGCACCAGCATTCATTAACCCAAAAGGCATCCTCATGTAGACATACGTGCCCCAAGGCATTGTAAATGCAATCTTGGGTCTCTCAGATTCTTTTAACACAACCTAGTTATAACCTGAGAAACCGTCTAAAGTGGACAACATTTTTGATCCTGTAACACTTTGCAGTAGGTTATCCATATTAGGCAAGGCGTAATTATCCTTCAAAGAAGCTTTGTTCAAATTTCTAAAATCCACACACAAGCGGATGTCACCATTATTCTTTGTCACAGGGACTAAGTGCACCACCCATGACGAATACCTGATGGGCTGAATTATCCCACTATCTCTTAGCTTCTTTAACTCCTCCCGCATCTTGGAGGCCAAGATGGGGTTGATAGGTCTTTGCTTCTACCTGAAAGGCTTGCGGTCACGCTGCAATGGGATGACATGTTGAAACAAATCTTCTCTATATGCTTTCAATTCAAAATAAAACCAAACTAAACAGTCCTGGTACTTTTTTAGCAGCTGCATGTAAGTTTGTTTTTTTGCTGCACTTAGGTGAGTACCCCGCCAGACCTTCCTTGGATTCGCATGAGAACCCAAATTACACTTAGTTACATCTTTTGAGATAAACGAGTCTCTACTTTTAACTCTATCTGCTCCATCAAAAGATGCTTCTAAACTCACCAATCCTCTAGGGAGAGTGGTTGTCTTCAGCTGAATAATATCCTTCCCAAACAAGGTTTCTTTTCCATCACAGGTCTGAACCATGGATTCCACGTCTATCAGTTGATCCTGAAATTCATCTTCACAATTTAGAAACCTTCTAATCTGTTCATTATCATTAAAAACCTGCCAATGATGTATACTGTCTGGGATTGAAGGCCTAACAAGCACCTCCACTTGATACTGATAGTGTGGGTTCACATTTTCAATTTCAAATTGAGCATCTAACCCTACAAGTCTGTCAATTTCTTCGTTGAATCTTCTATCATGATAACAGATATTGAATGCGTCAAAGAATTCTAACAAATCCCATACAACATTCCTATATTGTTTCAACCTTTTATTTTTGGTGGCATAAGGATTTTTGACCTGCTAACCACTAGCTCTGAATCACCTTTTACAATCAAGCTTGTGATCCCATGTTCATACGCAATTCTTAAACTAAGCAAGAGTGCCTCATACTCAGCAGTATTATTCGTGCACTCAAAGGACAACTGAAAAGAAAACTTGAAACATTTACCATTGGGGGCATAAAAGACAACCCCAGCTTCATTTCCAAGATTGGAGCAAGCCCCGTCAAAAGACATTTTCCAAACAACACTTTCGTTATCAAACCCAAAAAAATGTTGTCAAGATGCATTCATAAAATGATCACATGAAGAATTCTGATTTTAATGATCAACTACAGCAACATATAAAAGGCAAAAAATCTGAATTCTTTGATAAAATACAGCCAAGGGTACAATCTGGAAATGCATATGGGAAATCATACTCTTGGCATAATGCAATTAAGAAGGTATGATTTCATGTTGAGGAGTGGCATAGGCTTTTCCTTGATCAAGGCTACATCTTTCCTATGCATGAAGGGAGTGGTAGACGACTCATGCAGGAGAAGTTGTGCATAAGCACTCTAATCTTTCAAGGCATGTGGTATAAGGAGGTTTTTATGATTAATTTCAGATTTGTGAACATTGTCTTTGGAGGCACATCATCCACTTTGGAGTACTATACCCATAGCAATCAAGTATGGCATGTCTTTGGGGGTTATGAAAGTTGGTTGGAGAATGAGTTTAACCTCTCAAATCTATGGAGGCAGCCCAAAAGGTATGTGTTTTGCAAACAAGGAATACAAATTGGAAATTCTTTGCAATGAGAAATTATTTTAATAAAAAGATGTACTACGAAGGAAATAGGGACAGCTCCTTGGCTTCTACAATTGCTTGAGGACAAGCAATTTTGGGTAGGGAGGACTGTAATGTTCCCCTTTTTGAGCTAGTCCTTGGATGAGACCCTTAGCTTGAGCGTTCCCTAGAGCTAAGAATTTAAAGGCAAAAAGGGGGAACATTAGTAAGCTTCAAGGTTATTTTGATAAAGTACTTTATTATCCAAATTTGGGACCTTTTTAAGGGCCATTCTAAAAGTACTTTTATAAGGAAGCTTGTTGTATATCTTTTTATTAAAAAGAAAGTAACCCTTCCTCCCTATTTTTGGGCGCCACAATTGTAGGAAGAATATATAAAGAAAGAGAGGCTCTTTCGAAAAGAGCATGTTGAATATTGATTTTGGGAAATTGAATCAAGTATGTCAAGCTTGGTTTCCACCTCTTGAGGACGAAAACCTTCAAGAAGTGTCATAGGTTTGGGGACAAAAACCTCCATTCCTTTTACTTGGGTAACTCTACTCAAAGGTTGTAAGTGAGCTTCAAATTGCATGTTTTCATGCAAGTAGATCATTCAAAGGTGTTTTTAGACACCACCTTATTAAGAAAATATTGCTACTTCTATCAAAAACATGTTTTTGTTAATTTCACAGATTTTGAAGAGGAGCGAATCATCTTGGAAGATTGTGTTGCGGAATACCCTCCCAAGGGGTGGCAACTTGTCTAGGGAGCTAGGCAAACCACTTGGAGGGGTCTTTGGAGGCCAAAGGGAGTTGTTTGTGTTTTCATAGTATTTTTCAGCCAGGGCGATTGCTTTGTGTTGACGCTGTGGATTGCACCCTTTGAAAGAAGGATCAGCTTCTTTCTTCCACGTGGCACAATGAAGACATTCCTCTTGTTGTGGGCTTGGCAAAATTGAGGAATGAATCTCTAGTTATGGGCTAGCTCCCCATGATGCATCTTTGAGATCCTTAACTACTGTTGTTAATAATGGGGGGAGGGGGTGAAAAGAGAGAAAGATATAACAAAATCAGAACCTATCTAAAACGGTGATGCACCAAATGATTCGATCTACTCAGCTTATATCAACACTTCACATCAAAAGGGCGAACAAACACTTCATCTGAACAAAAGACCAGACTGTATGGGCGCTTTAACCAAGGGCTTAATGAAGATACAAAGAAAAAGAACCTACCCTAGGTGCTGCAGAAGCACACTGTCAGATAACTGCTCCTCTATCTCTATGCTCCAACTTGGGCACTTCCCGTTAACCTACAGAAATGGTCTTGGATGTACTAGATATGTTGGTGTCAACCTATGAAAGCATCAAGCTGAAATGATTAAACACAAAGTTGATACAAAGACATATTCAGAAGTATAACCAGTTAGATAGAGGTAAAACGTGTTCTTTTGATTCAAAGGTAAAATTGGCAAGGCTTCGCCTTACACAAGTGATAGATACATTTCTCAACTAAGAGGTTACAATATATAGCATTAAGAGAAAGACTTTTGGCGCCCCCAAAGAACAGGCGGCCCATACTGTATTAAACACCTAGGAAAGAGGAATCCGTTCATGTTATCATCCTTCCATAAATGGCCTGAAAGAACCATGCTGTAGATGTCTCAGATATTGACTTTGTTGCTTAAACCGTATTAAATGTTCCTGCTAAAGCATGGGTCGCTTTGGTGTTTGAATGACAAAGCCGCCTCTCTATGAAACTTATGCAACTGTCTGCTCATCAACGCTAAACGAAGAAAAACGGGGCCGCGCTATTGAATGCTTGCACTCCCTTTGATGACCACTTGGTGGAGACTATTTCATCTACAGCAATAACTTCTCCTGTCGACGCCTTCTGTGCCACCTGGACTGCTTCTTGTCTTTTCCTGGCAACTCGGCTCTCGGGGCTATCTTTCATCTCCTCTTGGCTCCTTTCCTAGCAGGTCGCTAAGTCTATCTTTGGGTCTTATGCCCTTTGAATTCCTTCAGGCCTACGCTCATGAGTTCTTTCGGCCGCTTGTCCAAAAGAACTTATTCTTTGGCTTTTCTTCAACGGCTAACGTATCCCATCAAAATTGACGTATGCGGGCCTATCACCATTTGAAACCCAACAGCTATTTCACTATCTTGAATTTGACGTCTACGGGCACGTCATCAGACGTTTGAACCTCCAACGGCTAGTTCACCATGCTGAAGTTGACATTCTTGGGCCCATCATCATCTTTGGTAATTTCTTCAGCCTTTACAAAATGAACCTTCCCGAAGGGAAGGTGCCCCTTCGGGAAAATGGAAAAGGCCCCCTTTTAACAGCCGAGAGCCCTCCGCGAGGGCACTTCCCCTTTGGGCTCCTTTGTCTTCCCAATTCCTTCGGACACTTCGGACATTTTGCCCGAAGGAAATCTTGCTTTCATGACTCGGCCTTCCTTTGTTGAATTTCTTCAGACAAAAGTCCAAAGGAATTCCTTCGGGCATTTTGTCCGAAGAAATTTACCTTTGGTTCTACATGGATTTTCTTCGGACAAAAAGTCTGAATAAATCCTTGGTTTTGCCTTGTCACTTTTCCGAAGGAAACTTCCCTTCGGGCCTTCTGCCTTGCTCCCTTCCAAATGCGCTTTCTACCCTCCGCAAGGGCACCTTGGGTCCAAAGTTGCCCTTCGGAGCCTGCTTGAACGGTCCCATTTGTAACCTGCCTACCCTCTGCAAGGGCACTTGACCTTCAGAGCTTTGTGAAAGACTTGTATTCCTTTGAAACTGGCCCATTCCTTTGGCAAAAAGGCTTATCCAAGGGAATTTGCTCGAAGCGAAATAAGTCCCAGATCACCCTGAAAACCTATAGGACTCAAATCACTCGGGTCTTTATAAGAACAGGCCTATTACAAAGGGAAAAAACCATAATTGCAGTGAGGTGAAGACATCAGAGATGGACTGCTCAAGACAGCAAGGGAAGAAAAGGGAGACCGATTTTTGGCCTACAGGACCAAAATTTGGTCAACACTTTGGAGAGTGGATTTCGAGGATTTGAGAAGCATTTGGAGTGTTATCAGTGCATAAAATATTACTAATATTTTATACTAGCTCTTGTACTTGGGCGACTTGCCCTATGCGACATTGGAAGACTACTCAAAGGGATTTTTGGTGAGTTGAACATTCTGGAATTTATTCCCTATTTTTCTAAGTAGGACAAATCAATTGGGAAGAAGTAGTGAGCACATCAGAGGGTTTTTAGACTCCATTTGGCAAGGTACTTGTGGTTCTCTATTTTATAAATTTTGTTGACAAATTATCATAGGGTTTGGATAGAATTTGGAAGGAAAAATACTAGGGTTTCATCATAGAAATTCTGCTATTATTTTATGAGTAGGGCGATTCACTTGAGGAGCATTTTCTGAGTTTTTTAGGGTGCTATTGGGCCCTAAAAGGTACAAAAATAATATTAGAATTATTTGAGTATTTTTAGCATAATTTTCTAAGGTCCTCTGACATCTTTTGTGAGTGAATTCAAAGGAGGAATCTGAATTATTTAACACAGTAATTTTCTGCACTTGGACGAAATGTTGTGAAAGGTTTTTGGAGGTTTTGAGAGGGCTGAACTTAGGAATATTTCAATCTGAAATATTTCTATATTTTATCATATTTGTGGTAAGTTTTTGCAAGGCTCTGAGGGCTGATCTTGCAAAGAAAATGCAGCTGAACCTTTAGAAGGATAATCAGATTTTTGGCAAAGGTATTCACCAAGGTACATGCATTCTTACTCACACATACAAAGGTATTTATCACAGCAGAAATTTGAGGGTTATGCATGACATATTTGAAGATTTGAGGTGAAAAAATCAGTGGTTATATGCTTCATATGCTTTGGAATTAATTGTGCAATACTGGCACCTAGGGTTTGTTATACATATGGTGTTTGAGCATCTATATGTCAGCTAGGGTTTGTTGATTTTAATTTTCAGAACTCTTATGTGTTTGGAGTTGATTAAAGGTTTTGTTGGGAAACCCTCTTTTATCATCATTGTCCCAATTCGGGGACATTCCAACAAGTTTAAAATCCATTTCTACCACCTTTGACCAATGAAAGGCATCCTCTTTCAACATGGCCATCAATGGAGCTGCAATTTTCCCATAGTCCTTGATGAACTTTTGATAATATACAATGAGGCCCAAAAATTTATGAAGGCTCTTGAGTGTTTTTGGTTTATGCCAGTTTTTCATAGCCTTAATTTTCTCTAGATCCACTGTCACTCCCTCTTCAGAGATGATGTGCCTGAGATACTCAATTCCTTTTGGCCAAAAGAGCACATGACCATTTCGCACATAACTAGTTCTTGGAAAGGATTTGGAAGGTTTGTTCCAGATGCATCAGATGTTCCTCCCATGTGCGACTATAAACAAGGATGTCATCAAAGAAAACTAGGATGAATCTTCCAAGAAATAGCTAAAAGATCTTGTTCATTAAGTCCTAGAATGTTGATGGAGCATTGGTGAGGCCAAATGGCATGACGATAAATTTGTAATGACTATCATGAGTCAAGAAGGCTATCTTAGGAATATCTTCTTCCCTGATGTGCATATGATGATAGCCTAATATGAAGTCAAGCTTTGAGAAGAAGCGAGCTCCATGCAATTCATCCAATAGCTCATCAATCACTGGGATGGGAAACTTGTCCTTAATGGTGAGTTTATTCAGTGCTCAGAAGTCAATACAGAGTTGTTAGGACCCATATTTTTCTTGTACCAATAATACAGGGGAAGAGTAAGGACTAATGCTTGGTTGAATGACTCGCCTTCAACAATATTTCACCATTTTTTTGATTTCATTATTTTGTAGAAATGGGTACCAAAAAGGAAGAATGTTTGGAGATACACTTCCTAGAACCAGCTGAATGGCATGATCCTTTAGGCGTTGTGGAGGTAACCCTATAGGCTCGTCAAAGATAATTGTATGCTTGGATAATAGTTTATATAATTTCAACAGTTGGTTTGAATCAAATGAATCAATGAGCTAAATGGCGCAAAGCTGGGCAACAATCCCATGGTAGAAACTTCTCGATCTGATGAGAGCTGATGATGCTTGTTGATCTTGGAGTGAGTCCTTTTAACGTGTTGTTGACCCTTATCCATGAATTGCATCCATAGTTCAAAAAAATCCAATAGTATAGATTGAAGTGTCTAAAGCCCCATACTCCCAAAAATACATTGCAAACTCCTAGAGGAAGAATAAACATCTCTGATTTCACTTTATAATGCCCCACTGAGATTCAAACGTTGCAGCATTTTCCATTACAAGGTAAGGTTCCCCCATTTGCTATCATGACATAAACAAAAATACACAACAATCGGCTTTTTTGGCTACTTGAGGGTTAATGAAGTTGTGTGCTGCCATAATCAATGAGGATTGTGAGGGGATTTTTTTGAAGTACCAGTTGACCTTCATTTTTTGAGGAATGGTGATGCCAACCAATGCGTGCCATGAAATTTCTGGTGCTAGGTTTTCTCCTACGACAAGTTATTCTTCCTTTGCTTCCTCTTGGATTTCTAGTGCATCTTCTCATTCGTCAAACTCAAGAGGTGACTCCACATCAAGTAGGTATAGTTTTTGTTCCTCACATCGGTCACCCAATGTGAATTATCTTCGCAGTTGTAACACAAACCTTTCTCCCAACGCTCTGCTTTTGTTAGGTGTTTGATTGGTGAAGTTCTAGAGTTTGGAAATATCATTGTTCATGGTGGCAAAGAATTCCTAAATGAGTGGGATTTAGAAGATTTGTGCTAAGCTGTAAACTTGTCTTCAGCCAGGGTAGCTAACCCAATGGCTACCATCATATACTTCGGTTTGAATGTTTTGACCTCGGCTCTAATATCCTCTTTTAGGCCACTAATGAAACAACTTTTGATTCATCATCAAGCCTCTCGTTCTGTTGGCAATTTTTCAAATTTCGTTTGATATTCCCGAATAACACCAATCTACCACAATTTGGTTAGGGTCCCACAAAATCCTCATATGCATTTAGGCCAAAGCAAACCAATAGAACTTCACAAAATTTTGACCATGGTGGCATATTGTTAAATTTTTCATACCAATGGAACCATTAGCAGCGTCTTTCTCCATATTGAAAGAGGCTATAGATACCCTGTCCTAGAAAGGGATGTCATGCAAAAGGAAATACTATTATATGTTGTATATCCATCTGGCGGGATCTTTACCATCAAATTTAGGGAAATAAAATTTGGGACCCCATGGCATTCTCCCAAAGTTGGAGTTGACTTCAGAATTGTTGTTTGGACTAGTCTGCAATTCACAACCTCTTAGTTCAATGAGAGTTTCCATTATACTTGTCGGTTTGGGCATTGACAATAGAGAATTGGGATTGGAGGTCATCCCTTATGGCATGTAATTGTGCTATAAGGTTAGCAGTTTGTTGCTCCATTTCCCCTGATCAGGTTAGTACCATATGGGGATGTGTTCCAAAAAGTGTTATTGGAGATATATACCAAAATGATCAACACCATGTTCAGATAATTGTTCTCGAATGTTCTGATATTTATGGTTTCTGTGGTTACTGTGTTTCTATAGGATGCCAAACTCTTTTCTAACTTTTGTTTACTATGTTTTAAAAAAGCATCTTGGGATCTGTGACTCCAAGATTTCCAAGGTTATTACAAGGAAGGTTACTAAAGGGTGTGTTTGCTCTGTGAATGCACAAATATACTTATCATGTTCATAAATAGTATCAGCCTAACATTTCATAGCTCTAACTACAAAGGATTGAACCATCCCGTAGCCCACTGTCCCATCTCCAAGGGGCAACCCAAGTAACTTTTTTGAGACTATATGCTTACTGGTGCATCACAAAATACAAACAATCGAACGCTTCCTATGGCAAAAAGGAAAAAAATAAGGTGCTTTCTATATACCGAAAGATACGTGGAAGCTAAAATTTGTATATAGCATTGTCTAAGGCTTGGGTGTTGGTGAAGAACTTATCACCTTCACACGCCAAGACGTGCTTAGCCAAAAAACAACTTTTTGTGATATTTTAAAAACCCCTATACAGGGTTTCTAGCCTTAAAAAACTAGTCAGTGGGGGAAAAGGGGTAGATTTGGGGCAAAAAGGTTAGTGTCGCCGCTTTTGTTACCACTTTTTGATCATCAAGATCCCAATTGGGTGAGGTGAAAGCATACAGTGAATAGTCGCAGAAAGCCCTAAACTGTTGAAGTTGTTGCGAAACACGGCCCTGTAACATGCTCTGATACTAGATGTTAGGAACTTGCCTACACAAATTAATCTATAACAAATATGCATTGAACTGAAAGAAGATAGAAATCTTGTATCAAAATAACAAAAGCACACTACAAAGTATTGCAAGCCTCTTCGAGAGGGCAACCTCCTTTGAGCGTGGCTCAATACAAAATATTCAGTAGATGAATTTTCCTTTTATGCGATCTCTCTATTTAAACTAATCTACTCAATATAACTACTACTTTCCACACATGTGGGATGATTACAAATAGCTAATGCGACGACTTACAAAGCATATGCGTCCAATAGTTCATTGATAACACCTAATACAAAATAAAAGAGTTAGGACAAAGGCATCCTACTAAAAAATATGCTAATTAAACTTGTCCTAATCTAAATTAAGGATAAAAACTATCACTATTTACAAGGATGAAATACATAAGGGCAATTTTAGATTATAGGATATACGACTTTCCTAAATACCGCTATATATCCTCATCAGGGCTTTTGGTTTACACTCAACTTCAAGTTGCTCAAGGGCATCATCATTACCAGTGTGACTATGAATCAGATGGACACACATCTTCAAATATGCAGAGTATTTTTGGGTTATAGGTATGGCTCTTGCTCCATACTTGGGAGCACTTACAACCGAGATTTGCAGCTAGAGAATTAGGGGTAGGGATTGACTAATGACTATGGATTTTAAACTATAAAGATTCAAAATTCCCATTTAACATTCCTATCGAATGCATACCATTTTCCAAAAACTCAGAACTTTCACTCTAATAGTTTCTAGAGGGATCTCTTCCTTCCAAGCCATACAAATAGCCTTTTTTAGAGTTTTCAGGTCAAACATCCTTACCTTGGTTCAAATTTCTAGACAAGTGTTAGATATGTAGTTATTGAGCACTGTGTCTTCTAGAAATTTGACCTTCAACTCTAAACTCGGAATTTCTTCACATATTCTTATTTTATCAAGTTTTACTTGAAGAGAAGCAAGAGCTGGACTTGATATGGTTCATCTCAGTTCCAATCTTCTATTTGAGTTATGCATCAGCAAAGTAGCTAAAGCTCCATCTAGGGTTTTGAGGTGCCATTTGTCCCCCCAAGTATGGCCTGGTCCATCGAGGTGCTACAAGCCAACAATTAGCTTCTCCTTGGGGCCAACAATTAACTCTACATCTCTCCTAAATCATATTGTGGGATGTTTATTTTTAGATTAAAAGTGGGGCATTGAGAACCTTCTTCCACCTACTCCTCATCTACAGGCACAGAATCAGATTCTCCCCAAGAGTTGACATCCTCCTCATCTAACTCAAAAAGTGAGTTTCTATGGAACGAGCACTTTGGATGTAAAATTTTTTCCCATTTTTTTGTAGAGATTGTATCTCCCTTCTAATTTCTGTAGTAAATTCTGTAAATAATCCCTGCAACTCTTCCATGGTCACAGATATTGACTATTTTTGCCTTGGCCCTTTTGTAACTGTGACGAAAATCGCTTTGATAACACTTGCAGTGCTTTTAAAGAGAATAAAGAACAACTTGCAAAAACAACTTAAAAGATAACTGCCAAAATGTAAAAGATGGAGGCACCTGCACAGCAAATATGGATTTACACCTACAAATCTGGTTGAAAATACATTAGAGGTTACAAAGGACGGCTCTACATATTATGTAGATAAAAAAGGTAGGAAGATACATAGCTTAGGTTTTTTCCTCAATTTATACTCAAGGGGGAAGGAAATCTAATTATATCATGACATAATCAAAGACAAAATAGGCCATAACATGTCATAATATTGTCCCTCGTAAACTAACGGAAAGACCACAAACCTAAGGAAAAGATGGGCAAAAAGAACATATTTTTAAAACTATGATATGCTGAATTTTTTGCTTGGAGTATTTAGGTGTATAGTCATTATGGGGCTTAAGGTGCACCACAATAGGGAAGAGGGACCAATTATTGGATGGAGTTCAATAGTTGCGATAGGGCGTGTGTATGAAATGACTAATTTTAAAATAAAAAGTGATTAATAGTTATTATAGAAGCATCACCTTATAGTACAACTTGTACTTAATAATAGTTTGTAAGATCTAATCACAACATGCCACATAAGATGTCTGATAATTAGTCACCATTTCACAACTACTAGTCCCCCTTCCTTTTTATTAAATCAATTTAAAATTGGATTTTCTCTTCAACTAAACACACCAAACGCAAATGGTGATGTGGCAGGGTTATATATTACATAATTGAGTATATTGCATGTGACAACTAGGCACCTGCATGGTTCTACACACCCATAAAGTTAGGGTGCACAACCATTGGTCCCTCTCCCCTACCTTCAACTTTCTTTCCCAAGAGTATATAATTTTCTTTGTGATAAAACAAGTTTCACAATAAGTTGAAATAAAAAAATATCAGTTTGTTTATGGGATCTCGAACCATTTGAATTTTATCATAGAACCAAACCACACATACCTGGACTACGGATCCATGGCCTATTGGTGTAATAAGGCCATCCTAAGATATGAACTCTTATAAGCTTGGTGAAAACCAGTTAATTTCTCCTATTAACTGGTAAATTAGCCCATTTGGCACTAGAGCCCCAAACTGGCAAAAGCCATCTCTTTTTCAATGAAGACTGAGGTCCAAATCTGATATACGAATAAAGTGGACCTTAATAGGCCAGTAAGAGGTCCAGAAAGAGGATAAACAATAACAATCTAAACCCAAACTCATAACTTCATGAGTGTGGATATGGGTTCTTAACCAAAAGACCAAACTGGAGTCATCCAAAGAAATTGTTGATCTATCAAACTTTTTACCTATCAAAGCTCATGTCAACATAATTGAAGCAACAGGAAATCGGCTTCGCTAAATGTACTAATGCCAACTATCAAAGGAAGCATATCACAAAACCAGCATCCCTATTTGAAATAATATGGGCCTAAACACACAGAATTCTTGCTGATTAGTTACAGAAATGAACTCAATGAACAATCCATAGTGTTTGAAATAGGGAGTGTGAACATACCTGTTGGTTCTAAAACGGTTGGTATGGCCCACAAATGGAGGCGGCCTCCAACACACTGGCGCTGGGGCTGGTGCTGGTGTTGGTGCCGGGGAATGTAAGTATAATCTAAGCATCATATTCTCCTTACAAGTGTCCCATTTCGTTTCTCTCTGGTGCTGCTAATTTGTAATCTTAAACAAACAGTCGCGTTTTTATAGCAATGTGACAATTCTAGTTCATACAGATGATAGTGCAGTGTGTGGATAAATGAGATTCATAGCAAAGGAGAATTATCGTTTGATAAAGGTGAGCCCACATTGGACATTGGACATTGGACATTGTTTTGTCAGCAAGTAAAGCAATCTGAATAATACCAAATTCGACTGGGAGGGGTAGCAGCAGCCTCTCTTTCATGTTCCATCTCACACCCAATATGCCAGGGACGCTACTAACAACGTTTTTTTCATTTTTCATTCTTACCTAACATGGAAAATGGAGACGGGTGATCGTGATTGTTGTTCTTATTAAATATTAATATGATTTTAACGTTGTCGTAGTCCCTGAGATTTTTTTTGGACATATATTTGTATATTTTGATGATAAATTATCCGTCTTATGGGAAATATGAATACATTATTAAAAATAAAATTATTTACATAAGTTTTTTAAAATAATAATTTTTTTTTAAAGTGATAATATTGTTTAAATATAAAATATGACAATTAAAGAAATGATGAAAAAGGTTTTTTTAGGAGTTTATATAAAATGGAGAACTAATAAATAATTAAATTTATATAAAAAGAAATGTCGATAAATCTAAAAGTTTATAGAAACTCGTATCAAAATATTTAGATTGATAGATTTATAAAACCAAATTACGAAGTATTAAAAAATATGATTTTAAAAAAAAAGAAAAGTAGATAAACACAAGCACATGTTAAGGAGTTAACATGAACCGCACAACATTAATATCAAGATCTTTAGATAGCAACACCATCTATGAGCCAAAAAACACCATGATTTACCCCTACAAGTTAAGAGATTAAAGGATAGAAATCCTTCACCATAATCCCTAAAGACTGGAAGGAACCAAGTAGTTTAATAGAATTAGAAACCTTAAAGGTAGGTGGATTTGGAGTATTAATGGGAACAACATTAACAAGAGCATCAAGGAACCTACACTGTTGAGAGACTTGTGTCCCTTCCAGAAATAGTTTTTTATTACAACCCATTTAATAACATGTATGGTAAACTTGTCTACATTGAAAATATGAACATGATTTGTGATTTCATGCAAGAAAGTATGAGCTTTCCTTTTAGACTTAGCATCCTCAAGTGCACAAAGAATGTTTCCCAGGTTGGCTTTCATAGTAAATTTTTTAAATAAATAAAAAATCCAACAAGAGAAGGAAAGAGGATGTCCATGGCAGCAACATTGGAATTCACAACAAATACAACTTCACTCTTATAAATAGCCTTATCCTTTAGCAAAAGAGATTTTTCATTCACTTTATTTTCCAGAGAGGAAAGGTTGCCACATAACTCACTCACCTTGTCACTAGTGCACACTTGCTAGTGGATTTGCCATGACTCTACATGGCAAGTGGGATGAACTAATTCATTAAATCATTGAGTCCCTAACTTTATTTAATTTTCAACCTAAATAACGGTTACACCTCATCTGCATTCCAAGGCCTTGAAGAGTTAGATAACATCTCTTCACCTATCATCCATCGAATGAATTCCAAAATGAATTAGGAAGAGGGATTGAAAATCTATTGTAAGTTATTATTGGTAATCGGTCCCTTGATATCATTGAGCTCAAGAGGTCTATCAAAACCTCTCTTTCTCATATTTTCCATCTTCCCAAGTGTTCCCAAGTGTTACCAATGTCCTAACCATCTGTTATTATTTTTGTATTGTAATATTCTTATTTAGTTAATTAACTCAGATGCCTCTTTTTATGTAAGGCTGACCCTTGAGTATTAGGGTTAGGGTTGTAAAATATCGAGGTTAGGGTTGGAATGCCTAGATACTAATATTGTAATGAAGCAAAAAAATTCATTTATATTTTGTAATCTAAGCTCTGCTCTCAAGGAAGTTGCCCCCTCGAAGAGGCTTGTGCTATCTAAATATAAGCAAGATTTGTGATTATTTATGAGTTCATTGAGTAATATATTCTATTTTCATATATTATTATTTCATTTGGTTTATTTTTACAAGGAGTTTCATAACAAGTGGTATTAAAGTTCTTATAGAGTTGTGTTTCACAACAATGATGGTAGATAAGGGCTTTCTACAATTGTCCACCATATGCTTTCACCTCACCCAATTAGGATCTTTATGATCAGAAAGTGTAATATAAGTGGTGGCACTAAGCTTTTTACCTCAAATCTACCCAATTTATTTTCTTACAAGTAGTTTGTTTTACATTTTAGGTTTAAAATTGTGTTCCAATAGTTTTAAAACTCATAGAAAGTTATCATCAATGGCTAAGCTAACTCATTGTTATTGATGAAGTGAGTGGTGTGCCCTTAATACCTAGGATTCAAACAACATTGTGTAGGGATTTTAGCTTCCATGTACCTTTTGGTATATAAGAAGCACCTAGGTTTTTTATTTCTCCATAAAAAGCCTTCAGTTGTTTATAACTTGTGATGCATCAGTAAGTGGTTAGCCCCATGAACATACTTGCATCGTACCTTGAAGACAGGATAATGGGATATGGTAGAGTTCAATCTTCCGTAGTTGAAGCTCTAAAATATTGGGCCAACAATATTTTAGAACAAGAGCAATATATTTGTGACCTCATAGACCAAAACATTCTGTGAGTTATCCCTGACATTCTTGGAGTTACAAATCTGAAGCTAATTTTTTGGAAACATGGTACCAACAAAACTCAAAATCAGGTCAGAATATTCCAACATCCTACAAAAACATAGTAACAACAAAACTTAGAAGGGTCAGAATATTCCAAAACAACTATATAGACATGGTGCGATAGCTAGTCAATAAAAGAGCCAGAAAAAAAAAACATAAAATTTTTGTTCACTTATTAGCCCAAATTGATTTTCTCTTCATGTTGATCATTTTGGTATAATTCTCAAAAAATACAAAAAACCCATAGTGGCCATAATTATGGGTCGATACTCTTAGGATCTTTATTTAGATAAGCTAGATGAGAACCTCAAGTCAATGTAAACAAAATAATCCTATATACTCCAACAATTGTCCAAACTGGACAAGCTCGATCTCATTAATGACTTGGAAAACAAAATGATTAGACTAAAATTCAAGTATATTACCATAAGACAAAATAGTGTGACCACCTATAATAGTGGGTAACTCTCTTGCAATAGCCCACCATACTCTAGGTTCCAACACATTACACCACAATTAGATTTTATGAAATTCATAAGTGATGACCCTACCAGTTGGTTATAGAAGACAAATCAGTATTTTTATTTCCATCAAACTCCCCCAAATCAAAAACTTCTAATAACTTCATTCAACTTGGAAATGAAGTTACTCAATGTTACTAGTGGTTAGAAAAGACATGTGTCACTCTCACATGGGATGAGTTCAATAAACACTTATTGACTTGATTTGGCCCAATGCATATGAGGACTTCACCATAGAATTGATTGAATTACAATAAACTCATTTGTTTGTGATTATCAGGCCTAGTTTTAAAAATTAACCAATCGAACAAAGGGCCTAAATGAGGAGTTTTTCAAAAGTTGTTTCATCAACATATTTAAAGAAGACATTCATGTAGAGATCAAGATGTTCAAACCACTACTTTGATAGAAGTAGTTAGTTTATCTAAATTGGATAAGAGAAAACATGTAGCCCAACAATATCCATATAAGCCACCAACAACAAGAAACCCTTAGCCATTTCGACCCATGACAAGTAAGGGCATTAGAGAACCTCAAATCAAGCATCTTATGCAGGAGGAGATGGCCTCACATCAAGCAAAATGATTGTGCTATAATTATGATGATAAATATGGCACGTGCCATAAACATGTCAAACAAAAATTGTACCTCTAAGGCACCATTCATGTTTGACATACTGAATGATTTTGAAGATAGTTCAAACAAGGAACAACTAAAAGATAATGGTTTAAATGAGGACTCTTCCCTTGAAATTTCAATACACGCTTTGGCAAGGATCACAAATCTTCAGACTATGAAGGTATTGGGGTAATTCAATGGGCATCACCTAACTATCCTCATTGACTCTGGAAGTATTCATAACATCATTAACCTTTGTGTGGCCAAGCAAGTGGCTTGTTATGTGTATCCATGCAATAATTTTGAGGTGATGGAATACATCTTGGAGGCACATTAGCTTTCAAAGGTTAATGTCATAATGTAAAAGTCTCCATTTTTTATTACAATCTCAAACCTAACATGTTTACCTTGTCATTAGGTGATTGTGACATCATGTTAAGAGCTTAGTGGTTTTGCTCATTAGGACCCATCATGCGTAACTTTTCTAGATTATGGATGCAATTCAAATCAAAGGGAAACAACACACTCTAAAAATAATGACAACATGACCCACTCAACTTATTAGTTCTCACCACATGGTTAAGTTAGTAAAAAGGGGTCATTTGAAGGTGGTAGCTCAAAATTTTTGCAATACAGATGATAGAAATAAGGACAATATCAAAATAGGAAAACTTGTAGTTGTTTCTCCATAATCACTCTTAAGTGTTTGCATAACCATAATGATTTCCTCAAAAATGCTCATATGATCATGCAATACCACTCATACTAGGTACTTAACCACTATACATTCAGCCAAATGTCAGTCCATATTCCTCACCATTGCTCCTCATGCAATATAAATATGGGTCTTGAAGGTTGTGCATGGATTCAAGGTAACTTAAAAAACTCACAATCAAGGAAACATTTCCCATTCTAGTGATTGATTAATTATTAGATGAATTGCATGAGGCCCGCCCAATTTTTATCCAAGTTAAATCTACGGTATAACTACCATCAAATTTGATTATAAGAGAAGGATATGCATAAGATAACATTTCAAACTCGTCATGACCACTATGAGTTATTGGTAATTCCATTTGACATTATAATCACTCCATTAACATTATAAACCTTGATGAACTATATTTTTTGGCCTTGGTTTTGGGAAGACCATCTACTACACTTGGACTAGACCCTCCATCTCCTAGTCAAATATTACCTATATGCAAAATGCTTAAAGTGCTCATTTGGTAATATAGAGGTGGATTACTTTGGGCACATTATCTTAGTGGATGGGGTTAAAGTGTATCCCAAAAAAATCAAAGATATGTAAAATTGTCCAAAACCTAAAACCCTTAAAAGTCTTTAGGGATTTTTAGGTCCTACTAGATACTGCTACAAATTCATTAGAAACTATGGTAAAATTTCCACTCCCTTGATTTCCATTCTATGAAATAATGTTTTTCGCTAGTCTGACCCATTATATAGTGCCTTATCGCATCCCAAATAGGCCATTTGTACCACACCATGTTAGCCATTCCTGATTTCTCCAAACCTTTCATCTTTGAAAGTGACTCTTTAGGGATAGGAATTGGTCCAATGTTGATGAAAGAAGGATGACCCTTGGATTTTATTAGCAAATAATTTGAAGGTAAGAATTCAAAAAAGTCTACATATGAGAAATAAATTGTGGCCATTATCCATGCCACAACTCACTAGCAAAATTTTCTCTTGGGGTGACATTTTTGCATTAAGACAGACCACAACATCTTGAATTACTTCATGGAACAACACATCTCATCACCAAAGCAATAATATTGGGTTACTAAACTCTTGGGGTATGATTATGAGATTTTATACAATAAGGGTAAGGAGAAAGTGGTGTTTGATGCCCTATTCCATAATTTGAATAACAAGGGGCCTTATGGGCATTATCCTTACCAACCCTAATTTGGTTATAGTAAGTCCAAAAAGAGTGATAATAAGATGGGTATATTAAACAAATCATCCATCATCTCACCTTGGACTCCATAATCATCTTAGGATATTATTGTAATGGATCTTGCTTGCATTATCATAGGTGGATTGTGTTTGCTGCAAACTCACCTCTTGGGGAAATTTTGTTGTAGGAACTCAATGCTTTACCATCAGTAAAATATTTTAGTTTCTTAAAGGCATGCAAGTTTTAAAATAAATTTATTTGGGATGGGATGAAACATAAATTTAAAAAGTTTATTACAAAGTGTGATAAGTGTTATTATCACAAGGGAGAGATTGCACTTACCCCAGGCACATTATAACCATTACTAAACCCTATTTTAGTATGGACTGATATCTCCATGGATATTATTGAAGGCTTACCCAAGTTAGGTGGAATATCTATAATCTTTGTGGTGGTTGATTGTATCTCTAAATATGCCCATTTTTTTTGTATAGTCCACCCCCACAAAGCATCAACCATGACATAAGTCTTTATGGACCAAATTTTATGCCTCCATGATATGCCTGAAACTATTATCTCTAATTGTGATCGTACCTTCACTAGTCACTTTTTACAAGAGCTATTTTAACTACAAAGAACTCAACTAAAAATGAGCTCAACATAACATCAACAAACCAATCTTTAGACATAAATTATTGGCAATTATTTAGAGACTTACCTACTTTTTTTGATTTGGAGTAGCAGACTCACTGGGGTAAGTGCCTACCTCTTGATAAATGGTGGTACAATAATTCTTACCACACTACCACCAAGATGAAACCATATGAAGCTATGAATTTCCAATCACCCCTATGTCTCAGATCCTACCTTTTAAGAAGCTCTAAAGTTCAATCAATTGACTCAACTCTAAGTCACTAGGAGAATCTATTCAAACTCTAAAAGACAACTTAATATAAGCTAAAAATCATATGAAGAAGAAAGCAACACAACATTATTCAAAGCACTCATTTTCCATGTGGGACATGGTTTTTATAAGCCTTTATCCATGTAAGTATACTTCCTTGAAGTTCAAAGGTACTCACAATTTATCTCTTAAATTCTATGGACCTTACCAAGTGTTATATAAAATTGGTAATGTCGCATCTATCCATATAAGTATACTTCCTTGAAGCTCAAAGGTACTCATAATTTATCTCTTAAATTATATAGACCTTACCAAGTGTTATAAAAATTTGAAATTGTCACATACAAATTGGACCCGCCTCTAACTTCTAAGATTCATCTAGTCTTCCATGTGTCATGTTTGAATAAGGCCATCAAATAACATGTTCTAGTTAAAACAACCATGATGATCCAAACACTGTAGATGGGATCCACTTAAGGACTACCTTTATCTCTATGTTGCTCGGGCCTGACATTCATTCATGAACACATTTTTAGCACATACTCAAATTTGATGCATTTGGTAGTTTTTCATTGAATTCATGTTCAAAACATTACAACGGAATATAAAATCACACCCACACTTTCACACATGCCTCTAAAATATAATTACATTACATGAAAAGGTTCTAGACTCTCATATAGTTCCTCCTGAACTGATATAACTCTTTGTTCTGCTATTACAGAGTTTTACTCCTTCATAACTTGTCCTTCTCTCCCAAAACTTATCCTTTATCTTAATCACATATTCCTCTTGACATCCTCAAATTCATGTGGTTTCTCTTCAACCTCCCTAACCTCCACATAATGTACAATAGTCAAGTATCTTTTAATTTTCATAATTGAAATCCAAACTGTCAATAACAGTTCCTAGGTACTCAGGTGACATTTTTAGGTCAGATGGTAATTTCTAAAACTATCATAAATTTACCACATTTTATCAAATTGACCTAAAATTTTAAAAATATATTATAAACTACATTTTATATCATCTCACCAAATTTGGGAATCCAATTCTTATTATAGGTAAAGAACCATCTTTTCAAGTGTCATAGACTAAACATATGACACAGTTTGATAGAAATAGACAGTACATTATTGTTGTAGCTTTAAAAATTATAAAATTAAGCATGCATATTTCAAATGTTAGTCACTACCATATCACCAAATTTTGAAATCCAAAACTTCCTAAAATAAGATAACCATCTTACCAAGTATCACAGACGTAGTCTGAAAAAATAAAATAATATGTAACCATTGTAGCTCCAAATGATCTAAAATTTAGCATGTAGGTTGTAAGTGTTAGTTAATACTACCTAACCAAATTTCATCATCCAATTCTTATTGTAGAAGGAGAAACATCTTTCCAAGTGTTTTGACAGAATCAAATATTATATTTCTATGATGACACTAAATGACCTAAAATTTGGTGCAGATGTTGTAAGTGTCAGGTGATATGACTTCATCAAATTACATCATTTAATCCTTACTTGAGAAGGAAAAACATAATTCTAATTTTTTTGATATAATCAGGTGATACATTTCCATGTTGGCTCCAAATAATCTAAAACTTGGTACATAGGTTATAAGTGTCAGGTGTTATGACCTCACCCAATTTCACCATCTAGTTATTACCATGGTTTAAAAACCATTTTTGACAAATGTATGTGTCTTAACAGTCCAACAAATTGACAAAAATAGAAAAATTATCTATGTACTTTTTCTACAATAAAGAAACAATTTATGACATCATTATAAGAGGTTAAAAAGCTCATACCAATAAGGCCACAACTCAAAAACATAAAAAACACACCGCACTCTATTTTTTGTCGATGCAAGATTGCATGAACCCTTAGATGCTCTTGCATCACATTCTTGAGTTGGACAAAGATAACTCCATCATCCTTGAACCATAGGCTATTTTGGATAAATGTATGCTCTCTCCATAATCAAACCATCACTAATGTTTTGGTCCAATAGTGGGGCATGCAATCAAATTATCTCTACACTTTTTATATGATAAATAAATAATTTTATGACATCATTATAAGAGGTTAAAAATATCATACCAATAAGGCCACAATTCAAAAACATAAAAAAACACACCGCACTCTATTTTTTGTTGATGCAAGATTGCATGAACCCTTGGATGCTCTTGCATCACATTCTTGAGTTGGATGAAGAGAACTCCATCATCTTTGAACTAAAGGTTATTTTGGATAAATGCAAGCTCACTCCATAACCAAACCATCACTAATGTTTTGGTCTAATGGTGGGGCATGCAAACAAAAATGCCACTTGGGAATCACTTTATCAGCTTCAACAATACTTCCCACAACTCAATATTTGAGGACAAATATTTTCAAAGAGGGAGGGAATGTGAGGACCCTTAGGTATTAACCATATATTATAATTTTTACATTATAATAGTCTTAGTTAATTAATTCAAGCACCTCTTTCTATGAAAGGCCAACCCTTGAATATTAGGGTTAGGGTTGAAAGGATATTAGGGTTAGTGTTGGAATTCCTAAATATTGATATTTTAAGGTAAGAAAAACATTCATCTATAATTTTTAATCTAAGTTATTCTCTCAAGGAGGTTTCCTCAAAATAAATTCAAACCCATGGTCAAGAGTCCATCTTCAACAATAATAATAGTGTCAATTAGAATGTTTTTTTATAAGAATTTAATGATTTTAGCAATATGATCTCTGATAATACCACCTGCTCTAAAAATGCTTGGGTTTTCTTTAAAAACTCTAAAAAATTTAAGCTCAAAGTTTACGACTAACAGGAACATCCACTTAGCATGCTCTATTATTATCAAGATTAATCTTTTTTAATGATTAATTTCTCACAAGATCCCATTTTAGGAGAAGATGATGTTGAACCCTCACAACAATTTTTTGTGTAGGGAATTTTGTTTTAAGGATCTCTTGGATCAAAAATTATAATTTCAACATGAATATTTCCTTAGTTTACATCTCATTTCTAAAAATTCTATTGTTAATTTCCTTCCACAGGTTTTAAATGATTAAAGAAGGATCCAACATCTAAATATAGCTAACTCTATCCCCATCCCCTTCCTCCAAACCTTTTATAAGTTATTAAGGCCTAACATAACACACTCAAGTTGGCTTTACTCTTTTAAAAAACCACATCAATATCCTCCAAGCAAAGGGGTGATGGAAAAAAATATGCTTGCATGATTTAGAGCTAGAGTTATAAATCACACATTTGGAAGGTCCTTAAAATTTGATCATTCAATAAATGTTATCCTTATAAATCTAGAAAAAATATTAAATTTCACAAAACAAATAATACATAACTTGTGATGATTAAAGAATTTTTTCCAAACTAGTTCTATATTTTTCTAATGACTTAAATGTTAAAAATATTTCACGTAGTGAAAATTTGTTAAACTAAATAAATAAAATCTTTAGATAACATAAAATTTAATCAACTAACTACAATGATGTGGGGAAAACTCAAAATAATTTTAGAGGGATCAACAAAGAAAAACTTAGAACATCAGAAGCATCCCCAAACCCTAGGAGAACATCAAAACAAAGAAAAACTTAGATCAAAAGAAGTATCCCAAAAGGGAAACACGGTCAATGACACAAAAATAACCAAAAAATAGCTAAAAAACTACTCTCGCACAACTAGACAACTTAAATTAAACCATACTTCCTGAGATGTCTTCCCAATAAGCCTTCATGTTGCTAAGATTTGTGTCTATTTTCCTGATGATGTTTTCATAGTCTAAGATCGAATTGTGGATTTCACTACTGCATTGGCCCTTTGTCTCCTTTCCCTTACCTACATAGCTAGGATCAAATAACTCTTTGAGGTGCTCATAAAGATTTTCCATATTCTATAGACCTTCATTCATAGCAGCTTTACTACAGTTTATAATGAAATTGAGTTTGTTCTGGAGATCCTCAATGGCATGCTCAAGTATATCAACTCTAAAACTAAGTTTTTGGATCTACATATCCTCTTCTTTATCCATCTAGGCTTTAGATATCTTTTCATTTTCCTATTGTAGGCTATTCATCTTTTTTTTTTGTGTTTGACATTTCCCTCATGAACCATCTCATGAGGGACTTTTGTAGCTCAAGTTATTCAGTCACCATGTTAGTGTTCTTCCTATTCTTTAGTGAATTGTCAATTTGATTAAATTACTTGTTTTTATCTTTTTAATAATGCTCCTCTGCTTCTTTCTCAATGTTATCAGTAAGATTCTTTTTCTTTTGGTTTTCAATCTCAATTTCAGTGGTCCTCTAGAATTAGTGTCATCCTTCTTATTACAGTCCTCTTCCCCTTCTTCATTGTCACTATCCATAATAACAAATTTCCTAGCCCCCTTTTTGTGAAGAGGGGTCTATTATTTTTTGGGCTCCTTGGGTTCAGTTTTGTCTTTGGCTCCAAAATTGCCTTTGAAAACTCCTCTTAGCCATTTCTTGATACCCTCTAGTTCGGTGTTTTCTTCCTTTCATGCATTAGTTTTAACTTTCTCAATTACAATTGGCTTGTTGTTAGCATCCCTGCTCTATTTTCATAGGTATTTGATGGTGATTTTCTTGATATTTCTCATATCCATCAGACCTGCATTCATTTTTACTTCCTTTTTTTGGGGAAGTTCAGGCATGAATTAGTTCATTCCCTTGAAATATTTATAGATGAGAAAAATTACACCCTCATGTCTAGGGGTTGTGTAACTTCCATTTTTGTATTTTTGTATGGAGTTTTCCATATATTTAAGAATGAAGAATGGAAGGCTAAAACCAACTCCATGTCTGAAGTAATTTAGCATCCTAAATATAGACCACCTAACAACATTATAATGACCTTCTAGAGTAACATATTGAATGAGATGGAAAGCTACCTCAACAAATGGTTTGGGGAGAGATTCCCTATTGAAGCCATTATGCAAATTTTCCATCTACTCACCCTCCTCCAAGAATGCCTCTTTAGCCACTTTGTAGTCTCTAGGATTGTAGTAGCTCTTAGTTTCTTCTATGCTCAGGCCCGTCACATGTGTAATCAGTTCTTCGATGGTTTCCAGCATGACACCATTGATATTAACAACCCTTTCCTCCTAAGCTTTGGAAAACTAGATGGATAAATGGCTATCAAAACCCTTTACTCTTTCTATAAATCTAACAAGTCCCCCTACCTGTAAGGCATTCCTAACTCTACTATTATATTTGACCTCAGGCTGGAACTTGGGCTCAATTCTATTGGGTAATCCAATTCTAGTTTTGCTACTCACGTAGGGTTCTGGTCCATTTTTATCATCCCCTCAAAAACACCACTTATAAACATCATTAACATAGCCATGGAGTGAATGATGAATCCAAAAATGTTCTTTATCACTATATAGATGTTTCTCCCAAGTGCAATTGGGGACAATGGGTCTAAGAACCCACATATTTGCCAGTATACTATAGTCTCCCCTAGACACGAGGAAGAGGACCATATAAGTAAATATTGGTTAAATAATTTCTCCCTTCATTAACTATTTTTGTTAGTATCTATCTAGGAATGTTCTCATGATAAATCCATGTTTTGAAACCCATATTTCTTGTTCCCTCATTAGAAAACCAATCAATAATTCCATTGCCCTTTGATTTAATAATTTTTGGAATATTGGGGTTTTATTCCTTATTTAATATAAATGGTCTGAGTAGTAAAATCAGTAAATAAATATGAAATAATTAGGCTAATGATTTGTATAAATTAGATTGCAATTTTGACCTTTTTAAAAATAGTAATAAGATAGAGAAACTAGTTGATATGACTAAGACAAGGTCTGAAACTAGCTAATATGACTAAGACAAGGTCTGAGATTCACTGTGTAGGACTAGGACACTCTCACAAAATGAGATCTAACCTTCATTTTATGGTTGGAAAAGAGCACTGAAAGTGGACAAGAGTGGCACTAGCATTGTAGTCTACCTCTGCCAATGTTTTCTTGAGGACCTAAGCTTTATAAATTTTGTTTGTTAGGTCTGTGTGATCCTATCCATGAAGTTTCGATAGGTGGAAGTCTCTAGAGCTCCTTGTAGAGCAAATCTTCTCTTCAAACCCTATACTCCATTATTCTTTGACCAATTTCTAAAAAGAGGGGGGGTTAGTGTGTGTAAGATTCACTGAGCGTGCCTCCACACCCTTTGTGTGGGCACGCTGCCTACATACCAATACTTTAAAGAGGGATCAAGCCATATGCACTTATCCCACTTGATGTGCTTTGTGTAATTAAGTGTATGAATATGTGAAATGCTAAACTATATGTACTTGAGGTGGCTAGGGATTGGTGTAAGGATTTCAATAAGCTTGTAAGTATACTAGGTGGTAGTATGCAGAGAATATAGAATATTGCTTGAGTAGTCTTGCTTTCTTAGTGGTATTTGCCAACCCTTTCCAAATGATTTTTGAATGGGATTTTTTAGGGATCTATTGGTCATGGGTTAAATGTACTTGCATTAGGTCGACAAGGAGAAGGATGGGGAACTAGAAGGAATTTACCATTAAGGCTAAAATTACAATTAAATAGGAGTGTCAAAAGTAGACATAAGTGGCACCAATACTATAGTCTAAGTGTGACACTATTGTCCTGAGTTGGCGGGACCTAGGGGGATGGATTAGTCATGGAAAAAGGGGTCTAGCTTAGCTAAGATTAGGTTTGAAAGGCTACGAATAACTAGGAATCAGTGAAAATATGTCTTTAAGGGTCATGAGAGTAAGTGAAAGGGACCTAAGGGTTGGGTATCATTAACCATGCTCCAGTTGCCAATTTTCACATTTTATATGACTACATTTGCCCCCCGTTATTCTAGTGATGCAACAAAGCAAAATACTAGGAGAACAAAAAAATATAAGTGTACCTAAACTTACCTATAAAGATGAATCTCATGAAGTTGTATGGTGTTGGGTGTACATAGAGAGAGCCGGTTGTGAAGTATGAATCTACAAGAAAAATAAAGAGTAAATTAGTTCTTACTACATACATTATATCTAAAAATAAGAATGTATAAAGTTGGGTAAGAGAGAGAGAGGAAGAGAAAGGAATGAATACACCTCGTTGGGTATGCAGACCAATACAAAACTTGTTGTGATGTTGAATGATGTTGAGTAATGCTGGATGATGTTGTACCAAGAGTAATATCATGAACATAGTTGAGTGCTTAATTCTCTAAGAGTGGCTCAAGAATGCAAAGGTTGGCCCTTTGGCTCCATCATCACCTACTAAGTGAAGCTAGGTGATCATGGATATGATAATCAATATTTGGACTATGTGTCCAATCCCTATGAGTAGGTGGCTCAAAAATACAAAGGCTAGTTAGTCCTTTGGCTCCATCATTACCCCATGAAGTGAAGTTATGAACGGATACCGGTATGAAATATATGTCACATAAGATGTATCTTGAAGCCCATGAATACTCTGTAATCTGATAATGTTGGTATGGATCACTGAATATATGTTGGAAACTAGACCACTCTTGACCACTTCAAAAGATGGAGATTAGACTTGTATGAAAGCCACTCTGAAATTGGTGCACTAAGCTTATATGAAAGCCACTCCAAAATGTGGAGGTTAGGCTTATATGAAATCCACTCCAAAATGATTCTAACCACCTACAAATAGAATAAGGCATGCAACCACTAAGAATGCGTAGGTAATGCTGAACTCAAAAAGAAAAGAAAACAAATATGTCACGTACATTGCTCCTAATTACTAGTATCTAAAACATGGATTCTGATATAGAAGTTATACCAACTTCTGTATATGAAACAAAAGTGAGATACATCATACTGTGCATAATGCCCCCATATATCTGGATTCTCTAAGAAAAAGTGTACTAAAATTTGTTGATTCTAAACTAGTCTAACTATGCAAAACTATAATTGAACCTACTTTTTGGTCTGCTTCTAGAAAGTCTAGTTTTTTTGCTATTTGGATGGGAGCACTAAAAATGGATAGTAGTGGCAGTAATGCTGTAGTCCAATCTTGACACTATTGTCCTAGGCCAAATTTGGTAACTATTATGACATTTTCACTGTCTACCTGGTCTGCTTTGACTATTTTGATGTCTGGTTGTTGTTTTGAGTGTTTTGAATGCTAAATTTTTGACTGTTAGGAGATTTGATCTTTGTGACAAAACCCCTATTTATTGCCCCCTCTTTTGATGGTAGGAATGAAGACCCTACAATGACTTCCCTTAGAAGAAAGAGCCTTGTAAGTGTGTTATGATATAAAGATAAATGATATAGAAATGATAATCGATAATATATCTCAAAATATAGCATGGTTTGTAATGAGAGATTGTTAGATCAATAGGGGTATGCCTAGATAAATATAACAATGTAATAACATGTGCAATGTATTGAAGTGGAACTGGTTAGTTATTAGTTGTTAGTTGTCATGGAAGGATGGAACATGATGTTCATCATGGTGTCCAAGAAAAAAAGATGCATGATGTAGATGATGGCATTGCAAACAATGAGAAGAAAACAAGAAACAAGCACATAAAGAAAGAATCAAGAAGCATATAAGGGTGGCCAAAGGTCCAAACAAATAAGGGACATGGGCACATGTCACTCATACTAGAAGGCAACCATACAGGGCATATGCAAATGCCACATACACATACAATTAAAATAAGCAAGGTTGGCATGGAAGCCACAATCACATAGAAGAGTATAGGCAAAGGACATTGACAAATATCCTAAGGCATACACACGACATAGAAGTAAAGGACATTGACAAATGTCCTAAGGCACATATAGGAGACAATAAGGAACCGAGAAATGCAATAATATCTAACTATGCAAAGAAAGAAATAAAAGCATTTAAATACTGGAAATATAATCTCACCTAACTAATCAAAGAAAGAATGGAAAGTATGCAATACATGTTAGTACAAGACTAGGTATATGCTAATAAATACACAAATGCTATATACTAGTGAGTGTCGATAAAGTAATTTGTGTAAGCTAGTAAGTAATGTACATCAACATGATAACTAGAGTGTGTGGTGTAGGAATGACATAACCTGGATGGTGTAGTCAAGTAGAAGATGCCCCTAGTGGGTATGTATATCGATGTAAAAGGAGGATGCCCCTTCAATGCATAGAGTGAAGCAATGAAAGAGCTAGATGTCATTGCACACACTCAAAGGAGATCATGTGAAACATGGTAATGTAGATAAATCGACAAATAATAGCATATAAAAACAAATGTAAGTCTTAACATAGCAATAGAAATTTAAAGAATGGATAATGCATACAATCAAAATATTTTTGGTATTTTTTGAATTATTTGCATGTTTTTTTGTTTTTAAATGTTATATTATTTTTTGTATTTTCTATATGAGCTATGTAAAATCAATCATGAAGAGACTATGTACAAGAAATTGAAAAGAAGTTATGTACAAATAAGCAAAAATAAACTATGAACAAGTAATTGGAAGGAGGTTATATACAAGTGAGACTAAGAAGAAATGATACTAACTAATGAGTCTCATGGGGGACTCCCTATCATGGTGTCCTCTATCAAGAAAATGAATCATGCATGATTTTGAAGCATGAGGGAATGGATAAATATGACTATGAATATTCAAATTCATTATCGATATTTTGGAAATCATAATAACCTATATTGTTCCACTCATCATTATCATCTTGATTTTTAATGAATAGAATGCTAGTGTTGACTTTTGTTGTATTTGGATCTTTTCCTTTGATAAATTATGTCTCTAAATGATTTGCTTTAGGATGTTCAATAAATCCCAAACCTAGGTGACAAACATTATCAACTGCTAGAATAGGAGTAGTGATGCCTTGAGCATGCTTGCCCAACCCTTGACCTTGATAATCAAACTGTTGTAAATATTGTTGACCAAACCCATACTATTTTGAAAGTTGAGCCTCATTTTAGAGAGGTGGATTTGCATCTTTTTCATGTTTTACCTATGCTTCTGGTACTTTTTGTTAGTATAGTTTTACTTTTTTATGCTTTTGTTGTTCTGAGTTATGCTTTGGTAACCACTTTTGTACTATTTCTAAATTTGACCCTTTGTGAATGTGTTCCTATGTCATCATGGATTGCTTGACTGATTTACCTTATATAGTGTCCTCATTAGCAATTATATGTTGTATATGTTTATTCAATTCCAAACATGAATCTGTGTGATGCCCATGCATTCTATGATATACACAAAAATGTCTAGATCTTCTCACTGGATGTAGAGGAGGTAGTTTTATCAAGTTAGATTTAATCATTTCCCTTAGTACCTCACTTGAAATCTTATTTTATCATTGAATGCCTTTTGAATCACTAGTTGTAGAATTACTTTGTTGTGATTTATTATTTTGATATGTAACATTATTTGCAACCAATTGACGAGGTGAAGGTGCATATATATGATTGACACTAGGGTGCCTTTGAGGCTTTTATATTATAATCTAATTTTGCAATTTTGTGATCTTATCATGTAATAGTCGATTCTATGTTTGTAAATTTAAAATTAACTTGCTCATACTAGTGATTTGAACCCTTAGAGTCTCACAAGTGCAAACCCTAGTTGGTTTTGATTGAATATGTAAGAACATATGTTGAAGAGGTTTTGAAGAAGCTATCGGCTGAATGTATGCATTAGGAACAATAGTATAGGCTACCTCACCTTTTGGAGGGGTGTTAGCATAGACTTGGTTAGAGGGAAAGTAACTATCACCCTCTTGGGGGAGAGGAGGAGAAGAACATTCTTTCTTGTGCATAAGATATGATATTGAAACTTGACAGATGGTTGTTAGCTTATGTAATGGATCCACTAGGTGTAAACCATGTATGTGGGATTAAATGTATGTAATTATAGTTATAAGTTGCATAAAAATATGTTTATAAAGAGCATTCCACATGAGAGAGAATGTAAAAGAAATATTAAAATCTTGAGCATGTTTAGCAATAAATTTCATAATATCATCCCATATTATAAAAAGTAAGCATGAAATGCAAATAATGAAGCTTTGTACTAACATATGGTAAACTTCATCATTCATGTACATGATAGGACCAATGATGGTCTCCTTATTTTTTTCAAAAAATGTAAGAAAAAATTGTAAATAAGTGAGATCCATTTTTTTGAAATTTGATTTTTAGAACGTAAGGTGATATCTCAAAAAACAATAGGATGTAGTGTATGAAACTAGGGTTTGAAAGATAATTATTTTGAGATGTACTATGAGATTTTAAAATTTAAAGTGAATTTTTGAGTTAGATATGCAAGTAAAAAATCAAAACTTTATTAATTTTTTTTTGAGTTAACAGGACCTAGTAGATGCAACTAGGGCTTTTAAAATAAATATTTTTGCAAATTGCTATTGAATTTTGAAATTTGAAGTGAATTTTTGATTTTAATATGCTAGTAAAAAATTAGAAAATTATTGGAAATTTACTGAGAAAACACTGGGACCTAGTATGGGCGGCTAGGGTTTGCAAGAAAATTATTTTAAAATTACTATGAAATTTTAAAATTTAATGCTATTTTTTAATTTTATTATACAAGTAAAAAATTATAAAAATATAGGAAAAATCAGTACGAAATTTACCCTAGGGTTTCCAAGATTTTTATGCGTAAATAAAGTAAGTCGGGTTCACCAAATGATTTAATAATTTTTTAAATATTGGGGTTTTATTCTTAATTTAGTTAAAGGGTTTGAGTAGTAAAATTAGTAAATAAATATGCAATATTTAAGCTACTAATTTGTATAAATTAGATTGTAATTTTGACCTTTCTAAAAAAAGTAATAAGATGGAGAAAATAAGACTTAACTAGAAACTAGCTGATATGATTGAGATAGAGTTTGAGATTCACTATGCAGGACTGGGACACTATCACAAAATGAGATCTGACCTTCATTTTATGATTGGATAGGAGCACCAAAAGTGGATAGGAGTGGTATCGGTGTTGTAGTCTACCTCTATTACTATTATCCTGAGGACCTGAGCTTTCTGGGTTTTGTTTGATAGGTCTGTGTGACCCTGTCCATGAAGTTTTAAAAGTTAAAAGTCTATAGATCTCCTTGTAGAGTAGAGTTTATCTTTAAACCCTATACTCTATTATGCTTTGACCAATTTTTAGAAAGAGGGGTGGTTAGTTTGTGTAAGATTCACGGAATGTGCATCCACACCGCTTGTGTGGGCACACTACCTACATACCAATACTCCGAAGAGGGATCAGGCCATATGTAGTTCTCCCACTTGATGTGCTTTATGCAATTGAGTGTATGAATATATGAAATGCTAAATTAGATGTACTTGAAGTGGCTAGGGATTGGTGTAAGGATTTTAATAAGCTTGTAAGTATATTAGTTGGGTATATGTAGAGAATAAGGAAGATTGCTTGAGTAGTCTTGCTTGCTTAGTGATATTTGCCAACCCTTTCCAATTGATCTTTGAATGGGATTTTATAGGGATTTATTGGTCATGGGTTGAATGTACTCATGTTAGGTCGACAAGGAGAAGGATGGGGAACTAGAAGGAATTTACCATTAGGGCCAAAATTATATTTGGATAGGAGCACCAAAAGTAGATAGGAGTGGTACCAGCACTATAGTCCAAGCGTGGCACTATTGTCCTGAGCTGACAAGACTTGGGGGGATGGATTAGTCATGGAAAAAGATGTTTGGCTCAACTAAGATCAAGTATGGAAGGCTATGGATGACTAGGACTTTGTGAAAAGATGCCTATGAGGGTCATGAGAGAAAGTAAGTGGGACCTAAGGGTTGGGTGTCATTAGCCATACTCAAATTATCAATTTTCACATTTTATATGACTACACCCTCCCTATAAGTGTGTATAATGTGAACCTATTGAAAGGAGTTTAAGATTATTTTAGTTTCATCAATGATATTTTTTAAAGTCTAGCTTGGGGGATGTTTGCCAATTAAACAATTGACTATGTTCATGGAGTCCCCTTCCACTTCCATTTTTGGATATCAAGTTATTTAGCTAGTCTGAGGCCCTAAAGGGTAGTTAAAGCATCTACCCAGTGATTGGTCTTATTACCCATATATCCTACATAAGCCACAATTAGCTTTCCTTCAGCATCTCTAATGATTCCTCTTCCTCCTATAGTTCTAGGATTTCCTTTTGATGCACCATCAAAATTCAATTTCATCCATCTTTCAATTGGAGTTTTCCATTTGTTTCTCTTATGAAATTCCTCTTTAGAATTTGGTTTTCCTATGCTTGATAAATCAATTTGCCAATTTTGTGCAGGTAAGCATTTGAATGATAGGAGTTACTTTTTTTGTTTTGTTGGAGTTATAATTCTCCTTAATAGCTGAGCAAATCCTTTCTAAGGTCACCTTGGTAGAATACATCTTGTCCTTGAGTATGATATTATTTCTAGTTCCCCATACCCCCCACCAAATGTGTGGAAAGGTAATGTTCCATATTTGCTTAAGATGAAGGTTTTTAAAAGGACAACTCCAAGCCAACCAAAATTTAATTAAGTTTCCTAGATTAGCCTACGAGATGTTAAATTTCATCAAGAAGAAGTTCCATACTTTTTTAGTATACTTACAGTTAATGAGGAGATGCGATATGGTTTCATTCTCTTCTCTGCATAGTACACATCTGTTAGTTATGGTGCAACCTTTTTCCTTTAAATTATCAACCGTCAAAATCTTCTCTTGAATGATAACCCAGACAAAGAAACTTATCTTTAAAGTGATGTATTTTTTCCATATACCCTTTCAACTCACCTCAACATCTTGGTTTTGGGAGATTCTTTCATATCTAATTTTGACATTATAGTTCCCATCAAAGGAATCAATCCACACCAACTTGTCTTCCCTATTTATTACTGAGATATGAATGGTTTTGAGGATCCTATTTAGTTCTTCTATATTGTTATGTTTATCCTTGTTAACTCCCTCCAAGCTAATTTGAATCCATTGTTTATACCCATTTATCATATGCCATTAATAAATGATACTCTCTCCATAATTCTATATTATATGATCTTTTGTATGCTATTCAAAATTCCTCTATATGATCTACTTCAATGTTCGAATTGGCATTCCAGAAGTTTATATTACTCCATAATAAAAATTTATATTTTGGGAGCTATTTGAGGGTAAACAAATTTAGAAACATCAGGTAATGAATAAACATTGATTGGAGGGTGGTCGTTAAGGTATAGAAAGTTGCCTTATTGAAGGGGGACTCTCTTTCCCTAAAAAACATGTCTCACTTGAAGGTAGTTTATGCTCATACAGTTAGATAGTAGGACAAATCATGTGTGGCTATTGATAAGGAAAGGAAAATGCTAGTAATATCACTTTTATTATTATTGTTTTCTTTTTTGATAACTAAAAGTGAATGAAAAGGTTTTAATTATGTCCATGAGATTAAATGACCTATGGGACCACCGATTACACTAATTGTTCGAACTACTCAAAGATTCTTGAGACTTGAGGTATCTTATAAAACATTGATCCACCTTTTTATGAACTAGATTAGCATCTCCCTAAACATTTTTAATCTTTTTTCCTTAAATATATATCTACCATGTAGCCAAATCATACATTTATAAGTGTACAACCACAAAATTAGGATGAGTTTTTTATGTTTGTAATGGTAGTACATAATACGATGATAAGTGGCACCTCAAAGTGGAGGGAGGATATTGTTGTACAATAATTATGATGCATGAAAGGTGACTCTATATATATATACATTATCTTTTATTTATTGAGTTGAACCTCAAATAAATTTGACTCTTATGTGTTAGAAAGATTAAATAGATCCTTGTTGTTTTGTGCACACACACACACACAAACTAATATATAAATATATATATTTGTGTGATTAGAACTAGTATAAATAAAGGGGCATAGACTATTGTAATGCGTCTAAGAAGAATTGTAATCAAATCTTACTCAAATGAGGTAGCCTCATCGAAGTGGTCCATAATCAGAGTTATTCCTTCCTCAAAAGGAATATTATAATTTATGTTATAATATGTGATGTTTATTATGTTTATGAGTAAGAAATTTTTAATGCTTTTAGTCACGTGACAATGAAAAATAACACCCAAGCCTATAGAACACCATATGAAACCCATAATGGCATAATTCATTAGTGATTTAGGTCCCTACACCTTCCAAAAGTTAATTTAAATCTCCCTAAGAGGATTAGGGTTTGCCTAGACCTATTCTTAAGTCACCCTCCCAAGTAAATTTTATAAGAACACTATATAAACACTACTCTCACACTCTTATACCTTAGGTGGACATTATAAAAAAGAAACACGTAAAAGTACCACTTCACATTGAGGGAAACCTCTCAATTATTCCAATATTATATTAACACAACCCATACATTCATTAATCTAGCCCTAGCATAGGTATTCATATCTCAAGTGCCCTTTAAGGCGTTCTCTCATACATTCACACTCAGACATTCTAGCATTCACTTGCACTTGCACTAAACACTTAGGTGAGAGAAATACATCATGCTTGATCTCTCCTCAGAGTATTGGTATGTAGGAAGCATGCCCATATAGGGGTGTGGATCACACGTTCAACACATCAGAACCACTAACCCCTTTTTCTCATGGTGTTTATTCAAGCCCTTATAAGTATGAAACAACCTATTTTAACTCAACAACCTTTAGTAGCACCTACACCCCCTATGGTTAGTTCCTCCTCTCTAGATGTATAATCCCTTATGCATGAGATTCATTCTCTATAGGATAAGGTGTTACATATTGAGCAAGGAGCTACTAGGCCATCACATGCCTTGGATTCTCATGTTATTTTACATACACCTTTAACACACCACATAGCAACAACTCCTTTACCATCCAGATTCGTGGTACTTAAGCTTACTTTGTATGATGGTAAGCATGACCTAGAGCACCATCTATGAGATTTTCATGCTACATATTTAGACTATGTGTCTATTGATTGGCTCTTTATTAAGTTGTTGCCACATAGTATAAAGGAATATGCCTTGAATTAGTTTTATTATCTTTCAAATCACTCTATCACCACATTCAATCCATTGGTAGATAAGTTTTTAGCACACTTTTCAACTAACATCAGTGATAAGATCTCATATGCTTAAGTAGCACAATTGAAGTAAAAATCCAATGAGCCTATTGTAGAATATGTCTTGTGATATAAAAATATATTGGCAAAGATGGCTAGCCCCATGGAATATAGATAGGTCCAAGACATATTTAAATAGAGATTACTACTAGCATTGCATGAAGCTATCTTATTCAAAGAGTTTCCAACCTTTGCAGATTTATTCCACATAGTGAAAGAAAGGGAAGTCAAGCTTCTCTCTATGGAAAAAAATAAAATATACTAATGAATTAAAGTTAACTACTAAGAGTTATAATAATAATCCATAAAAAGTAAGGGCCACTAAAAATAAGAGTGATCTAAACATCACAATTAACATAGCTTCAGATCCATCTCCTCACCTAGTTTTATCAGCTCCTACATTGAGAGTTTTCACCAAAATTATAGAATCCTCGATACATGTTTCATAGTAGTTCTTGGAATGCAATGTAATATATGTCTCCCATAAAAAAGTTTAATAAAAGATGACCTCTTCTAAACAGCTAGATTTCATTTCATTCTATGACTATCATAGGCCATGAGGCCATACTAAAAACTGATATATTAGATTGAAACATAAGATACAAGATATGATAGAGGCTAACATCATTGATGTGGACACACCCATAAATGCACCTAAAGTTCAACAAACAAAATCTAAGGCATTGAACATATTTTTGGATCCATTTCCAAAATATATAAGTAATGAGATAGGTGGCACTTGTATTCACTATACGTATCGGACAAATCCACCACCAACATCCTATCTCACTACTATAGAGGATGCACACTCTCCACATAATATCATTGGTGTGTATCATACTATAGTACCAACTAAAGCATAACTACTAGTTACATTTTCAAGCATAGTTATCTTTAGTACACCACATAGTTTAGTTGAGCCACTAGTGTAGGTGAAGTCTACTCCTACAGTGTTACCACGTAAACATACTCTCCCATAAATACCCTTATTAGAGAGACCCTTGCATCAAACATATGTTGAAAATTATAGAGGGCCTCCCTCTACCCCTCTTATTTTAAGATTAGTGTTATTTAGTTCCCAAGGTTCTCAGCATAGGGAACCATGCTATTTATAACATATTCTACCAAATGGGTCCCTAAGACCCTACAGTTTATAGAACACCTTATTCAGTTTCATTAATTCCTAGTACCACTTCACGTGCAATACTTGTTATAGATCACTCAGTACAATAGGTTTTGAGACCTCAATTATTTTTTCATATAGCATGCATGATTATTGTTCCTTTATTTGACCCATGTCACATTGATAATGAGTCTCCCATGAGACTCATTAGTTAGTATGTTCCTCCCTCCTTGTACATAGTCTCATTCATTCTTGTTCCTTGTATATAGTCTCATTTTCATGTTACTTTTATATAGATTATATCCAAAAAAATAAAAATAATATAATGTGTCAAAACATAAAAACATTCAAATATTTAAAAATAAATAAATATATAAAAATACAAATAATAGATTGTATGCATTGCCATGTTTACATCTCTTATATTTTATAGACACTACATATGTTAGTTATCTTAGTATCATCAGTTTTTATCATACATAATTACTTCACTTGTTCTTGTTGAGTGTTCGTAGATACGTACAGGACCCAATTCCACTACACATATCCATATTTGATAATATCTACCAACTAGGGGAATATACATAGATACAAGGGTTTCTCATTTGATACATTCACCCATTTGGGGGCATCTTATACATAATTTCGATTGTTAGGTTACATATTTCTAAAATCTACATCAAATATTTAGCATTTTTATATCTTAATATTGATCGTCCTACACCTACTCAATTTTTTTTTCTACTAATACTACTTTAGACTTAGCTTATATACATCTTACCTCTTATATAGATTTTTACCTCATGTTTATGCATTCTTTCATTTCTATCTTTCCTAGGTTAGAATTGATTGTATCTATATGATACTTATATTCAAGGGGATTTGAATATGCCAATGCTCTATGGTTCTAAACCATTTCTTTTCATTATACGTGTGTTTTGGACATGTGCCCATGTCTTTATGTGTGCTTTCCTGATTGTGTATGTAAAAATTTAAACACATCCTTCCATGTGGATCTAAACCAAATTGATTTCTATTTGCATATGTGGACATTTAAACATGTCCTGGTATGTTTTTCATTCCCAAATTTAGTGATATGTGCCCATATCCCTTGTATTATGGCCCCTTGGCCTACTTTGTGTGCCTCATGTGTGTTGTATTTATGTTTTCTTGTATGTGTCATGGCCATGCCACCTATTTCTTGCTTGTTACACATTATAGTTTTAGATGCCATAAGGGACCTCATGCATCTCCCCTTCCTACTTGGGTGTTGTGATGGACATCATGCTCCATCCCCTAGGTATCTACTTAGTTATTACTTAGATTTGTTGTTCATAGACATTTTTATATCTATCATGATAGTCTTGTGAATGTTAGATCTAACTTACATCATACATTACAAACTTATACTCATAGTATCTTCCATTCTGATGTTATGTATGCAAATTATATTGGGTTTATTACATAGATATCATATATGCCCTGGCTAACACACATTTTATGGATCTTTTTTGAAGGACAATTATTGCATAGGTATAACTCCCCTCAAAAGGGGGGGGCATTCACAAGATTTGTCATAGAGATCAAACTATCCATGTGCACTTAGAGTACAGTTTTTAGCACACAAGCACAAATTATAGAAATCAGTTTCAAGAAAACATAGTGGGAAATAATAACATAAAAATCAATTTTAATTTCATAAAAATCAATTTTAATTTCATAAAAATCAATTTTAAATTCATAAAAATCATAAGAGTGGGACACTAGTGCCCAAATTAGGACACTAGTGCCACAAGGTGCTACTTTACAATATATGATGCTACTATCAAACAACCTTAGTTTTATAAAATTCCAAATTAGCTAGAAAAGTACAACATGTATAGTCCAAGTTTGCTTAAGTTCAGTTACAAATTACTAGTTTTGGCTTAGTTTCACTCAAATTCATACTATTTTGTTTATATTGGGGGCATCATGCATGGAATGATGATTCCCATTTTAGTTTAGATACTTAGATACATATTATTACAACTCAATACAAAATGTATATACTTAGATATCAAATTTTGGGGCATGTGTATGGTACTTTATGTTTGTATCTGACTTATACACCGATTGATAAGATGGAATGATAAAATCCATATCATTCTCTTCATCATATGCATTATAAACCATGTTATAAGTTACACACCAGTTTCATGCCTTACTCCATCTATAGTGGTTTACATTCAAAATTAGGCCAAAGCCTCCTAATATTCCTGAGTGGCCTAGTTGGCATAAAAATTTATCAAGAGGAGAAATCAATGACTTCACATCAACAATGTAGGGAACAAAGTCTCTCTCTTATTAGTTGGCAGAGATACCTTGATTGAAAGCCAAAAATAGGGAAAAAAAAATATTTACAAATAAATGAATGTAAATGGGTAAGTGCACAAAGTTGGGGGACAAAACAGGGCCCACCCATGGACATGATTTTTCTAAAATTTTAGAAATTTAAACTTCTATAGATAATTTGAGATGGCTACACTCAAAATTTGAAGATAGTATAAAAATATGAATTGTATCATTTTGAGTATAGTTTCCAAAAAACTTTATTTTTTAAAAAATATTTAAGTATAAGTAGGTCAAACATCCAAAATTTGAAGAGGAACTCTTATTTTTTAATAAAACATAGTTGATAGATGGTCGTGAAACCCACCATTTTTTGAGCATCATTAAATATCGTTTGAAACCCTTTGGTGAATATTTAGATAAGATATTCTAGTGTGTTACGATTTTTTTTTAATATTTTTTCAATGAATATTTTTTTTATTAATTTTATAATTAAGTAGATCTTGAAAACTAACAAAAAATGGATAGACCACCGTGCGGCCCACCCTAACTACCTAAAAAAAATTGATTTTTTTTGAATGTGTGTATACTTAAGCCTAGTTTTTTACCATATAATTTTTTTTGAAATTGGATCAATTAAAAAATATATATATATAAACATGAATAGGCATGTATAGGTGGGACATGTAGTGGCCTAAAAATGGTGTAGTTAGAAACAAATATAGTTTGAACCCTTAAAATATCCTAAAAATTATAAAAATCATATATTTAGAAATAGGATAGCATGCTCATCATGACGGTAATATTTTTTTTAATTTTGATTTTGAAATCCATAATGTATTTGTCGATTGAAGTTGAAATTTATAATTTTTCCTCAAAACTCTCAATCTCGACTGTAAATGCACAATCACAAGCCTTTGGATTGAAAATCCAAGCCATTTCTGAGCCTAAAAGCTCAATTTTCAATTCAAATTAAAATAACACATATGCATTATATAATGTATATATTTTGTATAACATAAATGGATTATAAAACACATACACATTGCTTTGTTATAAGACCAATACCATCTCCACAAGCATTTGGGAGTTGTATGTGAAGACAACTTTGGCCATAAGCTTATATTGTTACATTTATTTTTTTACACTTTAAATTTATTTTAGTAAATATAAGAAATTAGGGTCACTCATCATCTAATAGAGTTGGTCTCACAGTTGCATGCCTTATGATGCATAAAATAGTTTTTTAAAATCCAATCAGGTCAGTTTTAGGCATTTTTAGGGTCTATGTATTAAACTTAGGGATTTCATGACAACTTTTGCAATTGATATCCATTTTTGGTAAACATATAGTCATTTTTTTATGTTTTTATGCCTTCCAAATTAATTCCTAGCATTTATAAGAGTCTTAGGTTATTAAAAATTAAAGTTTTCAAACCACTTACTTTGAAATTGATGCAAAGTAGTGTTATTAGGGTAGCATAGGTCACATTGATGATCTACACACATTAAATAACCACTTTACATGTTAATTTCACTTGATCATCATCTATCCCTCATCTTCAATCACTTCTTACTCATCCCTCATTACCCATAATCACTCTCTCATCATTTCTCATTGTCCCTAATCACTTCGTCGTTGACCCTCACTATCCCTAGTCATCTCTAATCACTCCCTTATCATCCATAATCTCTCCTCCATTAGCCCTCACTATACCTCAGCATACATAATTACTCCCTCCCCATCCTTCATCATCCTTAATCACTCTTTTCTCATATATCATCATACCTAATTACTTCCTCATCCCTATTCACTCCCTCTTCATCCCTATTCACTCCTTCATTGACCTTAATTATCTCTCATCATCTTTAATCACTTGAGCTTATCATCCCTAATCACTCCTTCATTGATTATCACCATCCCTCACCATCACTAATAACTCAATTCTCATCCCTAATAATCCCTAATCAATATTTATTCATCCCTCATCATCACTAATCACTCCCTCATTGACCCTAACCATCCCTCACCATCCTTCATCACTCTATCATTGACCCTGACCATCCCTTACCATCCATAATCATTACCTCATCATCTAGCCTAAGTATATACTTTAAATATATATTTTATTCTAATCATATGTTGTTTAATCCATTATAATAAAAATTAACTCTTTTATAGGACTTGTGTTGTCAATACACATTTGTGACAACCAGTTTTATTATTGAATGAATTAGATGATATTCTAAATTTATAGTCAAGTAACATAATTATTAACAAAAAATAGAGTCTAAATTTTAGTTCATTGAATTATCTTTGTTGTGAAACTGAATAAATGAAACTTTATTCAATTCCACCTTTGGTAGTTTGGTTTAAAAGATAAAAATTAAACACAAATATCTTGTATAATTTTCTAATTCTGAGAAGATTTGAATCAGATGCCATGTTATTTAGTGTTTCCCATTCTTGTATGACTTGAATCTTGGTTAGGTTCACACATGCACTGTGTGTGTGTGTGTGTGTGTGTAATGTGTCCCAAATATTTTATCTCTTGCATAAAAAATGAACATTTATTCATGTTATCACAAAAATATGTTTCTACAAAATGTGAAACACTAGTTCAGCATGGTGTAGATGTTCATACCATGTTTTTTAAAGATTAAGATGTCATTAAGGTAGATTTAAAAAATGACATAGGTAAAGGGCCTGAGGATGTCATTCAACATATTTAAATGAATGAATTCATTATATGAGTTAACCTAAAAGGCATAACCAACTAGTCAATCAATCCTTCCTTTATTTTTAAGACTATATTCCAAATGTCTGGAGGTTTAACATGAATATGATGATACTCAAACTTAAGATCAGTTTTGTAAAAGACTTATTTACCATGGATATGTAATAAAAATGCCTTGATATTTAAATGAGAATAATATTTCTTCACTTTAATCTTGTTAAGATTTTTTTAATTGATTCACAACTCTAACATAAACACAATTGGGTTTTTTCAAGGTAATGATTTGGGCATGATGTGTCCATTATCCATGATTTCATAGATCTACCACTTGATCTATTCATTCTATAAAAATGATATGTTGTTAAAGAGTTTTGAGATAGAGGTAGTTAAGGATCAAATCAATAGTATTGTTTAGTGTATAATATGCACACACTTATTTAGGTGGCTGAAATATATCTTTGTATTCATCTAGTTTATGGTTCGATTATTTTGTCTTTGTTATTGTTGGATAAACCACACTATGATATGGTAACATAAGGATGTCATCAAACATTTAATTCTTACCATTAATAGTATACTTCTTACTAGAACTGACAATATTCTTACACTTCTTGGCACTAATGACTGAAAGCTTATGAACTAACTACGATATATGGTATTTTAGATCATGAAAATCTATCACAACATTTAAAGGATTTAATTTATATACTACATGTCAATGGTAAATACATGGTTGAACGCATGTAAAACATCAAACACCTATAATGGTGAGATGTCACAAAGGATTGCATCTTTAAAATTTTTGATTTTGTACACCAAGTGACACTACTAGGTGATCTGTTTCTCAAGGCCCACACTAGACCATACACTAGCGTATGGTTATGGATGATGTATAAATTTCAAGTTAAATTTTTGAAATTATGATTTAGGAGAAATTAAATTCTTTTGACTTCCATTATAAATGATGAAGTGTATTGTCTCACCATTGATATACATTTGTTAATAAAATAATATTTTTAATTCATATAATTTTTTGTTGGGGGAAGTAGAGATATTTTTAGTACCGACTATATCATTGGGTTCATAATATATTATCTACTTAAATTTTTATAGTGCTAGATAACTTGTTCCCACTTCTCAATATGTGTAAGTAGAGAGCTCATAGTGTGTCACTCTTCATTGGATTGAATATTGAAGTTATGAATTAAGCACCACTTTCTAATCTTGGAATACTTGTTCTAATCATTTGAAAATTATTTTCCACTATATGGTATGATGACTTAATCAATATACATTCAAATATAAGGCCTTAAATATAATTATTCATATCATAAACTGTCCTTATATGGAAAGCAATTGATTGGTTTTAGGAAATCGCATAGCTTGGTGATCTTTATGTATTTACTACCCATTTTTTGTTCTCTTTTTTTGGTGGATTTTTAATTATGAATTACATCATTTCTAATTATCCCATATTTTTTCATAGGTGTTAAATATTTATGTTTTAAATTTACCTCCACATCATTTTGATCACTATGTTTATATTTTATGTGAGCACTCAACTCTCCACTTTTAGCTTATAACATTTTTAAACCCCAACAAAATACAAACATCAAGTTATTGGATGGAGTGATTATGGATGAGAAGGGATGAGGAATAATTGAGTAGAGATGATGAGGGAGTCAATAGGAATGATGAGGGATGGTGAGGCTCAATGATGGAGTAATTAAGGATGATGAGGGAGTGATTAGAGATGATGAGTGATGGTGAGGATTAATGAGGGAGTGATTAGGGGAGATGAGGGATAAGGAATGAGTGATTAGAGATAATGAGTTATGATGAAGCAATGATTAGGGATGATGAGGTGATGTTGAGTATCACTACAATATAAATAATGATCTAGTTTACATGTTTTAATTCTTTATTAGGTGGTCAAGGTCATAATAATTCTGTAGGAGTCTTTATAAGTTTATAATTTTGTGTTGATTTTGAATTAGAGTTATATTGGACTTTCCCACCAAATCTTTCATTTGAATTTTTGAACTTTCATAGAGACTTCAATCTTGTTTAAAGAAGTCTAACATTGAATTTGGTGTGGTTAAAATTTAGCTAGGATTTTAATATGTTATAAAACATATACCTACACTCATATTTAATAAATATGTTAGTATTTGAGTTAGTTGAGGACACTCTCAACATACAAAAGAAGTTAGAATTCAGTTGATGGTTATTTGGTAATAAGAGTCTTGTCCGTGTCTGATTTTGTATTTAGATTAAAATTCAAGAGAGTTGGAGGGGGTAGGATTTGAAGGGATGGATGTAAAGAACCCCAAACAAGTGAATAAAGACATGTTTTGATTATTTGTAGACAAGAAAGAAAATAAACCTTGAATCTTCTTGAATATGTGCAAAGATAGTTGACAGTGTGCATGATCATGAAACATGATTAGTAAAAAGTTCCTTGTGATCTTGGTGTGAGTCGTAAGTTGAAGATACATTTTATTTGATGGTGATTATATCATTTTTCATTTAAGTTTCAAATATTTTGGATGTTCAAATTACAAACTGTTTACCCTGTCCTTTTACAAACTATGTCTTGAAATCTGAGTAAAGGTCAAAGTCTTGGGGAAGAAGAGATTATATTTGGTGGGATTTTGGAATGTATGAGTAATTAGTAACTTGAAATAAAAATTACTTAATAGTATTTAAACATTATATGTTGTTATTCTGCCAAGGACATTTTCTGTTGAATAACACAACCCTATCTTCTATGAGTAAAAAGTTCTGAGTATACATCTATGTGAGAAGGTATATGCATGTATTAGAGTGGACATTAAAATGTATATGTTGGTAAGTTTATTATAATATTATCATGAAGTATTATATTATTTAAATTATATTTCATATATTTGGATGAGCAAAAAGAAAACTAACATAGTCCTGTGGTCATCAAGAAACTTAACACATGCAAAGTGGTATCTCATGGAAATTGGAAAATTGAGTATTATAGATGGAAGGAATTGATTTTTTAAAGTGTGTAAAAATTATGAAGATGATTTTAAATGTTAATGTTGATTTAGAACCCTTTTGGGAATATATTAAAACAAATAACCTCATCTCAGATTACTATAAACCTGTGACTAAGTACACCGTCTATTCAAATTTGGCTAAGTTAATCTATTGTAGCTTAAAAAGGGAAATATAACACCTAGAAAACATACATATGGTCAAATGAGACCTAATAAAATATTCAAAGTCATTGAAAATACCTTTGGAAGATTAAAATCTCATTTTGACCCTTCTTGGGTCTGTAAAACTAGTCCAAATCCTGTATTAGTATTTCTATTTTCAAAGTGAGTTTTTAATAGTTGTAATAGTCAATAATTCATGAAATTTGGTGAAAATTTTGAGTTTAACATGTAAAAATATAATATTATGTTTTAAATTTGTGTAAGTATGGATGGGGGAGGACTGTGTGGTAGATAGGGTACAAGGAAACCTAAAGACCTAATTCAAGAGTAGAAAGAGCCAAAAGAAGTTATCACATAGTTGAACCAAAGCCTAGAAATTTGTGAAGAGATGGAATATGTTAAAGGGTATCCATGAATGAGGTTGATTTTATGATTTGAGTCCATACAAAAAGAGTCTATGATAGAGTAAGAGGTAGTGTATGATATGAGGATTGCATTGAGAAGTTAAGTAGGGTTGAAAAGAAGTTAGATAGAACTTAAAAGAGTAGAAGGAAGTTTATCAGATCCTATTAAAGCCTAAGGAAATATAAATAAAATTTTATCTAAGTTGTTATAAATCATAAAGACTAGTAAGGGGGATAGTCTCAAAGTAAGAGATATTGAATGCATTAAGGATAATAGAATGAAGAGTTTAGTGGGACCATCCAAAGAATGGTGGAGAATAAATTAAATGAATAAAATGTAAATGTATGTAGGGTCCAAAGACAAATATCAAAAAAGAAAATACAAAGTGAAAGATAGGTGGATATTGGTAGAGAGCTTGGACAAGCAGTTTCTGGAATAAGACTCTGCATCATGAAGGATGGTGAGGGGCAATGAGGGATTGATTATAAATAATGAGGAATGGTGAGGGTCAATAAGGGAGTGATTAGAGATTATGAGGAATGAGAAGGGAGTGATTAGGGATGATGAAGTGGTGATTAGGGATAATGAAGAATGGTGATAGCTAATGAAGGAGTTATTAGGGATGATGAGGGAATGATTAAAGATGATGAAGGATGGTGAGGGTAAATGAGGGAGTGATGAGGGATAAGGAAAGACAAGAAGTGAGTTATTAGGGATGATAAGGCATAGTGAGGGTCAATGAGGGAGTAATCAGGGATCATGAGGGAGTGATTAGAGATGACTAGGGACATTAAGGGTTAATGAGGGAGTGATTAGGGACAATGAAGAGTGATGAGAGAGTAATTAGGGGTAATGAGGCATGAGTAGAAAGTGATCAAGATTGAGGGAGGGATGATGAATACGTGAAATTAACACATAATGGTTATTTGATGTGTGTAGGTTATCAATGTGAACTATGCTACCCCAATCACACTAGTTTGCATTAATTTCAAAGTGAGTGGTTTGCAAACTTCAATTTTGACAAACCTAAGACTCCTAGAAATTCCAAGAATCAATTTTGAAGGCAAAAAAACCTAAAAAATGACTATATGTTTACCAAAAATGGATATCAATTACAAAATTTATGTCCTCAAATCCTTAGGTTTAATACTTAGACCCTGAAAATGCCTAAGTACTGACCTGATTGGATTTTAAAAAACTATTTTCCACATCGTAAGGCATGTAACTATGAGACCAACTCTATCAGATTTTGAGTAACCATAATTTCTTATATTTATTAAAATAAATTTAAAGTATAAATTTACATTTAACATTTATAGTAATAAATAGAAGCTTATGGCTAAAGTTGCCTTCATGTGTAACTCCCACATGCTTGTGGATATAGTTTTGGTGTTATAGCAAAGCAACATGTACGTGTTATATAATGCATAGAAATTATATAATACATTATATAATGCATATGAATCATATAATGGGTGCACATTATTTGAATTTACACTAATGCATACATGTTATTTTTTTTTGAATAACACGATCACATTATGGCTTGGTAATTACTGATCCATAATTTAAATAACATGATCGTGTTAATTAAATAATGTGATCACATTACCTAAAATGTCCATGGAATTATCCTCCAACTTTGTGCACATACCCAAATCATGGGGTAGTAATTTTAACTTTAAAGTATGAAAATGAGTTTTTAGAAAGGAATATGTATAGAAAGAGAGAGATAAGGGAGAAGTTTTAGGCAACAAATTGGCCAAGTTAGAAACTGAGACTAGATAAAAGTGTTGGGAGAAAATTTAAATTTAAAAGAGAGAAAATCTCTCTCATTAAATGGGTTGAAAATAAATAATCATGAAACATACACCAAAAAATTATTTAACTCTAATAACAGAAATGAATAACCCTTTATATTTTCTAATAGAAACAACAAATAAATTATCTTTATTCCCACTGATATTTTCACATGTGTTGGAAATATAAATTATAACTCTAGATAGAAACTTTGTAATCTAATTTCTTATTCTTAATAGTTTGAAATTTTTAATAATGGAAATGAAAATCAAATACATTGAATTAATCAAAAGACACAATTTAAAAGATATTACCAACACAAAGTTTATGAACACCTCTTTATATTGATTTATAAAGAGTGGAATGTCTGATCTCTCTTTATAATGCTTTACCAACATTTTATCTATTTTGAACCCATAATATGAATCTCTAATTTGTATTTATAGGCTAAAATGGGTGGTTATGGTGCAAAACCATATATTTTTCCTTTTTACAGGGTTGCAAAAACACCAACAAGAAATTACAACTTGAAATGGTGTAAATAATTTTTGAGGATTCAACACCATTTGAGAAAAATATTTGGAGTTTTTTCACTACTTGAAAAAGCACATTATTAATTTACACAACTTGAAAAATCAAGTTGGAAAAATTACAAAGACAATTCACAGAATGATAATATACATTTATAAAGGGAAAAAGAGTGCAACAATACAAATTAGGCACAAAAAAACAAGAGCAAAAAATGCACAAACACTAAAAAAAAATGTTCATTATTCTTGTTGTTATATTGATAGTTCTTTCCATTTCAAGAGTCATCAAACTTTTGGAGAAGTGCCCTAATCAAATCTTCATCTGGTCCATCTGTGTACCTCTAGACAATGCCCACTGATAGTCTAACTCTTTTAGTTCCTAAAGCTTGCCTTGGAGATTATTTATCTTCATATTCAAATTATCTACATTCACTTGAAATTTGGCTAACTGGTGAAGTTATTCATGACCAAATGTAGATGTGGGATTTAAAAGGTCCTATATTCACTATTTGAATTCTCCAATCATGGTCTCAATTGCAATCAGATTCCCATTTTGATCTTTATCATTGACAAAATGACAATTCAATTTCTTAACTTTAGTGTCAATTTCCATCATTGTGTCACTTACAAGTGACCTTGCATTGTTAAATTTTTAAATATACTCTTGAAGAAATTGGATTATGAATTTAGTAGGCCAAAGAAATTCAATCTGATAGATGATTTCTTCCTTATTGATCACTCTTTTTTCAATGAGGCCAACAAAAGGAAATTTTGAGAATTCGACCAACTTGGGAATGAATTGCTCCCAATTTTGTTTTTATTCAACATATCACTTTCATTTGTCACTAGCTATTCATATTGTGATCAAATTTTAAATAACATCATTATTGTGATGAGAATTGCTGAGGTTCCTTGATCAATAACCTTTTAAATTTGATTTTTCACTGCATTGCCCATTTGGCCCATGTCTCTTTCTTTTTTTAGTGTTTCAACATGAAGACTCAATAACATGATAGCTAGTTTAATTGGCCTAATCAATCTTTGTATCACTGAATTCAATTTTTCTACCTTCTCCTTCAGTGCATCCTTGATTGCCTTATCTTTATCATTTTTTTAGAAAATGGTACCAGTCACCAATTGTAAATCCCCTTTCTTTCCTTATCTAGTTGATTTTACCAAATGAACCTTGAATACCTAGTTAATTTTTATTTCTAACTTATCCATTTCATTTGTAGGAATGGCCACTTATACATATTTTTCTCCCTTTTCATCTATTACCATTCACTAAACTAGTCTCACTTTATTTGACCTCTTAGAGAAAGGAATTATCAAAGTTTCAAAATCTATCTCCTTAGTTTCAATAAATTTTCTTGTTTTCTTCACTACTATGGATAACAAATCCAAAGTTGTCATTCTATAGGAAGGCAATGGGACATAAGTTGAGACTAGTGGAATAAGCATAGTTAGAGTTGAAGAAGGTGTTGTCTTAGTTGGGGCACCTTGAAAAGATGTTTCTATTTGTTCTTGTGTATTGATTGTATCAATAAAAATTCTTGGAGAGGAGACAAGAGGCAACTCAGGATTTGAAGGAGAAGATGACGATATATGAGTAACCTCTTGTAATGGGAAAGTATGTGACACAAGAAACATTAAATCATATAAAGCAAAGAATTAATGAGTTGTATTTTCTACCATTTCTTGAGAAAATGGTAAAATATTAACATGAGCCTCTTTAAGAATTGAAATTTTAGGAGAAGACTAGATATTTTCACCTAACCTATTTATTTTTAGCTTGATAGTATTACATGGTTGAATGTCTTATTGAATAGATTCAAGTTCTTGTGCCTCTTCTATCATTAGGGGTTTTCTACTTAGACATCCTTCATCTATCTTTTCTGGCTCATCATGTTTCTTGTAGAATCTACCAAATTCATCTTTCTCATGATGTGTAGGGAAATCAAATTTAAAAACATTCACTCCTTTTCTCTTCAACCACCTAAGATTTCTTTCAAGTACTGCTCTTATACTACTTCTAAGAGAAGTAGATTCCATTTTATCCCAATGGATTACATGTAATGTCTTTGTCATGATGCTTTATTTTTCAAAGATAGGGTCCAATATGACCTCATCATCCACCAAATATTTTAGATCTTTCATTATGCCAAATTTGTTTCAAAGTATACTGTGAATAGTCCTTGATCCTCACCACTTTCTCATCATCACAATCTATCCAATAGTCTTGAAAATGTAGAAGATGTTGATATGAAGGTCCAAGATTATGATTAATTAAGCTCTTATTGTCAAATGAAACCTACTTTCAAATGTCTTGGGGTTATTGTGAGACATGTATTATTCAACTATCTTGGCCTTTATCAGTGAAGGATAAGTATACCTACCAATTGAGATTGGAAATTTGATCCTTATTTTATATCAGTGTGTTAGGAACTTATGTGTTTCAACAAATTGTCTTTCCAATTCTATCAATGCCCACTTATCACTGACATATCATGGGAGCATATAAGGAACAATTTCATAACCATCGATTCTCAAATAACTAAAGTTTAGGAACTGTATGGACCAAGTTTCCCATCTTGATATCTCTATAGTGATTGCAATTGATATTATGATGTTAAAGAGTTCCTTTTCAAATAATTGAATGATGAAATGAAAAAGCAATCATTTACCTTCATGAAGTGACAAGTGTTTTCCTTCAATTCTAACTGGGGATAAAATTCATACACCATTACTTTCCTGAAATCATGCACTATACATAATCTATCAAAATATATTCAACTCACTACAACGTAAATGAGATATGAAGTCATATAAAATTTTGATGTGAATTTCACCTCCATGAGATTCTTGTGAATGGCATCATTGATCAACTAACCCCAATTGATATATTGCTTATTTTTTAGGATGATCTAAATGAATTTGTACATCCATGTCTGGAAGTTCTTTGATGTTTGATTTCCCACTATCTTGTGCAATAATTTAAACATGTCATTTATTTCATTTTTGAAATTAGATGTGGAAATATTTTTTGGAAGCCATGTGGAGGAATGTTTTGGCTAGTTAACCATGCATTGCTGAATTTTTTCACAAAATCCATACTATTGTCATCTCAAAAGCTTTGGGAGGACTTGGGGGTCATATGCACAAGGATTCATGATCTAGAATGTGAAAAACATTTTCATTTTGCTCAGGAACAAAATTTACTACCAATTTCCCCTATGAATCTCTTACCTCCCTTATCTCTGAGTTATATTGATTTGCCATGACCAAAACTAGCTTAGGATACTTTAATAACATTGAAAATGATATCGCCTATGCCAATCCACTGTCACAAATAATTTGACCAAAATTTATCTTATGTACTGTGTTCATTCTTTCCCAAAACTCATCTAAGTCAATGTGACCTAAATCACTATCAGTGATATTTCCAACCTTGGACTCTAGTGGTGAAGGAGGTGTTATGACATGAAATTGATACTTCATGGTTTTGGTGTCTTTACTCAAAATCACCTTTTCTAGAGCAGGAGATGAAGACATCAATTTATACAAGAAAACTGTCAATTTAAAATATTTATGAAAAATATCTTATTTGTGAAAATGATGAAATTAAATAACTTAAAGCTAGAATAAGTTATTTACTCACAAATAGAAGTCTGTACTCATAAGTTGTTTGTGAAAATTAATGTAGCATATTTTTAATGCTAACTGTATGAAATTCAACTTTATTATGACCAATTTCCCCACTTGCAATTGTACCTTTTAAATTTATTTGTGTTGCTTATTTAGCAAAAAATTTCAACAAGTATAAATGAATTGAAAGGAAATTACAAAAATTTCATTTTCAATTTTAAAATATTTTCCCTTGTTGCCAATTCAACCAAAATATTAAAAATCAATTGCCAATTGATTTTTACCAAAAACTCAAATTTATGAGCTTGTTGAAAGAAACATGGATTTTATCGAAATTTCAATGAAAATAATTTACACTATGATTTTTTTAAATTTCCATAATTTAAAAATCCTGTAAAAAATATTTTTAGTAATCCTCAACTTTCCCCTTGTAATGTAGTTTTCTTTCTTCAGGGGCATCACATGACCATGAAATTTTCTATTTACAAGTAAATGCAATCAAAATATGCTCTTGTCAACTTTATATCTCATTTTTTTTTCAAGTCCATACAATCAAAATTTTTCCCATATGAAATAAAAAATCTATCAACTTTTTAAACATCTTCCTCCACTCCACCTAGGTTGTATTATTCAATTTTTGCAAATGAAAATTTTAAAATAAAACTTCTACCCTTTTTTTTATTTTACTAACCCTCTTGGGTGTATGATTACGATTATCATACAACTTAAAAATTTGAGAGAAAAGGTTAAGAAAATTTAAATATGCTAATTGATTGGTTTTTGTAGGTTATACGGTTGAAAGAAATCAATAAATTGACTAAAGTTTGATTTTTTAACAAAAACCCTACTTATTTAGAGGGTGTATGGCCAGCCATACAATGCCCATGCACCCCATATTTCACTCAAAAGAATCCCAAAAATGTTTTTGAACTACAAGAATTACATTCGATGTAGGTCATACAACTTGGCTTGGAAGGAAAGAGGAAAAAGAAGTGAAAATTTAAAAAATAATTATAGACTTTCACTTTCTTTAGGTAGGGTGTATGACTAACAACAAGGTTTAAAGCTTTAGTAGATGAAAAACCAACGTGATTAAATTTTTAAATTTCCAATTCTCCTTTGTCATCACCCCATATCTAGGTGCTTGGCTGATGTTAAATATTTGATCTTCAAACCTCAATATTTCTTCTTGGCTTTGTATGACCTGTTGGCTGAATGAAAATATTTAATCTAAAATTCTTCTATTTTTTCGGGTGATCTTACATGGACTTTTTTTGGTTGAAGAATAAGTTAAAATAAATTCTTTTCATTTATTTGCTTCCTTTTCATGAGCTTTAATATATTTCTTCCCAGTCGGATGATAACTAAAACACAAATGGAAATTCAAATTTTAATCACTAAAATTGCCAGTGTAATGTTAGTGCCCAAATTTACACTACAACAATTTTGTCCCTATTAGTAAAATTCCCATGTCCAAACTAGATGAGTGTTAATTTTTTAATTTCCAGCCTCAAACCATCAAAAGATCATAATACATATTCATGATTAGTCATGTACATATATTTGCTTTCACCAAATGGTAAGTGTTCTCTCACTCCTTGACAAATTCCTAAGGGGTACTTTTTGAAGATGGAAGTTACTCTTAATAGCCCAAAAGGAATCATGAAATATTGATTAAAAGTCTCATGGTGGGAGAATTCATGGTGAGAAGATAAGGTTTTGGCCAAGCTTTTCTTTGTGCTTGTATTGGATGCTTTATGCTCAAGAGAGAGGTTTCTGGGACTTCAGATGAAATAGCTGATTTACACTTGATGTATTTTAATGATTAAGGTGTGAAATATCCTGATGAATTGATTGAGAGGCATGTATTTATCTGAAGAGAATTTTCATAAGTGTTGTTGAGGGTTGGGGAAATATTGCACCTTTCCCCGAATAAGGAGAACTAGTGCAAAATGGTAAAAATCATAAAGAAGTCTAAAATCACATCTAAATTGGACATGTGGTAGATTATTTGGGCTTTAGATATTTTTGGCTTATTCTAAAAGTTTCCCCTCTTACTATGTTCAGGCCAAGATGTTTAAAGTCCCCAAGGCCTAAATATCCAAACTTATAAGAAAAAGTAATGCCACGTGGTAGTTCCTCAATTTTTTTTAGTTTTGGCAACTTTTTGAAGATCACCCCTCTTAATTCTTGGTTGGAATAATCTAAAAAACCCATGAAGGCCTGAACACCTATACTTGTGAGATAAAATTATGACATGTGTTGTTTTTGGCCCCAGAGAGGGTTCAAAGCTTATTGCACTTCTGCACCTCCAAAAAATAACAAGTGAAAAGGTAAAAACATCCCTAAAGGTTCAAAAAGATGTCATAAATGCATGTCCCACTAATGTTACTCTATGCCCTATAAGGAGGACCATCTAGCATAATTGGGGAGCATTTGTGTTTTCCCTCTCTTTTTCAAATAAGGCTCAAGCAATTAATGAGAAGTAGGTGGTGATTAGCCATTGGGCTTTGGTGCATTAATGGTAGCCCTAATCTTGAGATGCAAGGGACTATAAAATAGGTACTTGTATTCATTCTAAAATTACCCTTTGCATCTAGAACTTACACTCATGATTTTGAGTTATATGTTCTCGAGCTAAGTACAGTGTGAGAATATGATTGCAATGAATTCTTCATAGAATTTCAAATTCCAATGTGCGTAGCCATCCAGATTAAATAGTAAGTTTCCCATTTAATCTGCATATTATGTTATTTAAAGCTATTTAAGAGGTAGCTAAGGGTTATTCAAGTGAAGAGTTTGTCTGGTATATAAATGTTACATTTAAGAATTGGAAAAATGGTAACATCTTCTACCATAATAAAAGGCAATGTTATTTCAATTTTGGATTCAATTAGGGATACTGATGTTATGGGGTTAGATTTTGGGGACCTATTAAATGTTCTACAATAGCCTGATCCCCCTCAAGTAATTTCCAATGTTGGTACCAGTTATATTGCACCCACATCAACATTCCCTTTGGCTTCCTTGTAACTAGAACTCATTATTGCATGTGCTTAAGCATACCAACTAGACATAAGGATTATTGTTGATGGTGGTCATTTTGTTGTATGTTCCTTCACCCCTTCAGCCCTCAATGCCATGTTAGGCATTCCTCCCCATATAGAAGGCATTTCACTCTCCTTGAAGGAATGCCAAAAGTATGTAGAAAAGAAGGACAAAGATATCTAAGAAATTATCAATTCTTATTGATTGGCCAAGAGGAGACAAAAAGTCTATAGAATATCCAAGAGCTTAAAGATAATAGAGTTTAATGAGTTGTCCCAATGCATCATTACCATGGCTGCTAGGATTTATGGGATGCCTACCACTAAAAAGTTTGAGCTGTGGATGTTTTTAATTATGATGTACATGTTGAAGGGAAAGAAAAAGCTAGATTAGGCCTCTATAGTCAATGACAACCTACATATACCAATGATGTAGCTCCAAGTTACAATTATTTCTAAAGAAGCATTTATAGGTACCTTCTATATGTCTTCCTATTTGATGTACAACCTTGTGCAAAATAGGACTTTCCAAGGGCTCACTAAGAATCTTTCAGGAATGAAAATATATGAGGTATATCCAGAGGTTACCCTAGAAGGATTCAAGAACAATTTCTGTAAAGTTTATAACTAATTTTTTAATGAAATGATGAGTGTCTTCTTCCCATTAAAAAGTGTGAACATAATGTCTGTAATATCCAAGTAGTGATTGAGAAATATGACACCACTTACATACATTTTAAGATGCTCACATACATTATGGTGATTGGTTATGTTGGATGCCCACTCAAATTGCCCAGGTACCTAGATGACAAGTTGGCAGTGATGGAGCTAAGCTAATAAATGGTGCCACCACATGAAATGATTGCAGCAAAAAAGATAAACAATCCTTTCAAATTTCCTATGGTAACAGGGTTTTATTCATGTCCTTCTATGGCTAAATCAAAGGGGTTAAAATAGGAGATGATTTCATATGCACTTGATAAAATGCCATCCTGACCCAATTTTGACATCAGGTGGTTGATAAACATGACCACTAATGTAATGTTGCTTAAGTCTCACTATGAGGACATTTGGTCTGAGTAAATCATAGAGGAAGATGTTCCAAAATTAGAATTTATGAGGCTAACTGTCCAGGAAGTCATAGCCTACAACATTTCTCCCATCCCCAAAGATATGGTAGATGATAAATTAACATTATCTTCATTATAAAACATCAATAATATTGAATCCCAACCCATTGCTCAACTAGATTTTAGTACTCAAGAGGATAATTCCATCCTTGGGAGGTCAGTGCAAATTATGAAGAGAACCTTTAGATCGCATAAGGAGCATGGGGTTAACCTCAACACATATGAAACTCCCGCTCTTCAAGAATTAAGGTAGGTTAAGGAGTTGAAGCACTTTCTCCCAGGATATAGTGGTGACTCTATGGTTCTATCTTTAGTCATAACCAATAATGGAAAACACAAGCTTGGGCATACCGAGTTCACCAAACTAGTGGACATGGAGAAGATAATAGTGGCATGATCCAAGACTAGGTTATTCTTTTCAAAAATAACAAGCTTGGTGGCAAACTGGGACAAGATTCTTATAGGGCAGGTCATGTTGGCTAGCACTACCCTCATCTACATTTCAAAAAAGGGAGCCCTAATAATTCTAACCATTCTAGTGGCTACTCCTACAGTTACCCTAGCTAGAGTCCCAAATGTTCCACCCACACAAAAAGTAGCAGTTCATCCTCCCCTAATGACATATGCAAGAAAAAGAGGAGGGTAAGACCAAGAGGAGCAACTAAGATTGAAGAGAGTCAAGAAGAGTATATAACCCCCAAGTAAATCACTTATAAAGAAAAAGGAGGTTACATTTAAAGATCCTCTCTCCAAAGAAATCTCTGTGAAAAGTAGAGTGGACTAGACCTCATATGCCCAAAGAGTGAGAGATATGAGTGAGGAGGAAGATTTAGATGAAATTAGACCAATAGCTAAAGTAATGAAGAAATGACATGCCTTCACCCCCACCCAAGTAAAGACTGGGCAAATGACTCATGGGGAGAGACCACAAACCCTAGTAAAGGCCCCGACATGGGATTGATCCATAAAAGAAGAGGTATTGGTGATAGAAATCAAAGGTGATGAGGTGGGTAACTTAGCCTTAGATGACCTTTTATCATTTTATGAGGTTGTATAGGTTAGAGTAGAGGCATCCACCTAGGCTGAAGTCCCTCTTGAGAAAGAGGTAGCCTCCCTAGATATAGAGGCATTTGTTGAAAATGTCATCTCCTAGTCACTTGGTCAGGATAGAGTTCACAAAGGTAAGGATAATCAAGGACCTAATGGGGGAGTTGAGGAAGAGCTATAACATGGTGGCTAGGTCCTCACTAATAGTGTAGAGGTAGAGGGAAATGGGGGAGCAAACCTGCAAAAGGGTACCCCCACCTTTTCAAAGGTAAATAAGGAGTTGGATCTAGTAAAAAAGATGCTAAAGAGGATATCTCGAGAGGTGCCACTTCCATTAAAGTACCCTAAGGTCTCTTTCCTCTCATCAAAAGTTCATGATCCAGACCACAATAAAGGATCTAAGGTTATGATCAGTGAAAATTTGCCTGAATGCAGTAAGGAGGTCACCATAGCCTTTTTTGACCTAAGGGTTGAAATAAATAAAGAAGGCAGGGTGGTTGCTGAGTCTTCCAACTAGACCATAGCATAAGGGAGCTCCATCAAGAAATTACTCATAGAGTCCCTCTAGCTAGGGTCATATTTTAAAGTATTAAAATAGGTAGAGCCAACATTGGAGGAAAAACATAGAATAAAATGGGATGGAAAAGAGCATGACAATGATGATGACATTGAATAATTTGTGTTGATCCCACCACCCAAACCCGTGGCACTCCATGCAACCAACTCATCAATGGCATCACCCCACATTGAGTCAAGGCTTTCCACAATGTTTGTAACCTTGGTGTGTTTCCAAACTAAGCTACTTATCTGGGTTGTGGAGCAAGTGAAAATAAAGGAAGATGCTATGAAAAAAATAGGTGACATTTATGTGACAAAGATCATTCAAAAGCATAAGGATAAGACCCATAAGAAGGCTAAAACTTACTCCAAGATCACTTACATAGACAAGGGGGAAAGAAATGTTGAGGTAGTTGTTCCCCCTCCTGATGCATTAAAGAAAGATGCTCCCCTAGAGAGTAACTCCATTTATAGTTATGATCTCAAGGATCCATGAAGAAAGGAGTTAAAGCACAGTTTAAGGTTTTAGCTAACATGGTGGCACAAAGGATGGACAAAGATAAATCCACCATGGAAGAGATGAAAGTGGAAAATTAGGCTATGATTCAATACTTGTAGAAGTTATTAAGTAAGCCAAAGGTAGTAACTCTAACTGCTATTAAGACTCCAGGCCTTCCTCTTTTCCCCATGGGGTCACTAGATTTTGGTCAAGGTGATGAGCTAAAATCCAGAGCGTGGGATACAGAAGAATTGCAATAAGATCTAAGCACCTAAGCCAAAGAGATCATCCATTTAGCATTAGAATTCTTGGATGACATAATAGATAATGGGAGAGATTGTGAAACCCAAATGTCTCTTTATGATGCAGACATAAAAATTTGTCAAAAGATCTAGCTTAAAGTAGATGAAATGTGCAATATGGGCAGTAATGTTTTAATGATGGAGAAGATTGTCTCTTTAGATGATCATTAGAAGTTGAGAGAATATCAATTGGCAATAAAACATCAACTGGCAGTGCTCAAGGAGGGCATATTTGATTTAAAAGGAGAAGAGCAGTCTCTCAAGATCACTACCAAGGAAATAGATGCCACCCTTAGAAAAATGGTGAACCTTAATGGGGTAGGTGATTTGACAAAAGGGTCAATACACAGTGCTCTAAAAAACCTCATTGATGCACCTTAAAGAGATTTTGATGCCCACAAAATAAGACAATTAGTAGCACTTAATAAGGATTGTGACCTAATCAAAGTACTCATTGGGAAAAAATAGGCCAAAATTCAAAAGATCACCACTTGGCTAGAGGAATATGATGTCCATTTAAAATACCAACCTAGACTAGATCAAAAGGATATCATGTCCATGATTGATAAGTATACCAATTACAAGAATAAGTTGGTGAAGGATTTAGTTATGAATATTGATTTTGGAGCATAACTAATCATTCTAGTTTCTTCTTAGCTAACAATATTCTTTTCTCTTCTTCTCTCTCTCTTTCTTATTCTTTATTCTTGTTTCCTACTCAAAAACCATTGTACTCTACCCATTAGTGGCACGTCCCTTTCAAATTTAGTTTGAATAATCATGTGTATAAGAAAGGGACATATTTTTTTTATTGCATAGAGAGACAAATCTTATTTTATCCTTTGTAGGGTTATTCTCCACATGTCTAACCAAAAATATTCTACCATAGTGGAGTATCATATTTGTTATCATCATTGAAGCATGAGCACAAGTTTGAGGAATCAAGTTTATTACAATAGACTCTAGGCTCGAGAAAGAATTTCCCAGCTGGAAAATCTTTAGGAGTGTGCCAAGTTTAACTAAAATTGTATAAGTGGGGTTTATCCCTTTACAAAGTTCGATTAATTTTTAAGTACAAATCTCTAGCTTAGGAGAGTTCTCCCTATGTAATTTTATGATGCCAAATTGATTCTTCTTTTAACATCATTGGCAAGCTTTGAGAGCATTTAAAATGTCTCCCTTGTTACAAAAATGTTTTGCATAGTGTTCTAACATGTAATGTTCAGGACAGAATGTATTCAACTTTGATTTAGCTAATATATGGATCTATTCATGATTCATTATTTTTTCTTGTTATTGAAATACAATGCTCTATTCTACATGCTTAGTGGATTGGTTATCTAATGTGTGCTTCTTTATGGTAGTCATTTAGGGTTCAAATCTAGAGTATAAAATCCTTTCCATTTTGATATGTGAGAATAGGGAATTGATAGCCTTCTTAAGGGTAATCTTGGGTTTATGAATTCAACTAGTAGGAATTCTTGAATGGTTATTTGCAGTTCTACATGTGAACTTTCAAGGGTCATTTGTGCATGATTTCATCTTATCTATTTTAAATTGAAAAGCATTTGTTGAATGAAGGTAACATAGCTATTATGTGAACATCTCCATACTGATTTGGTAAGTAATCCACACCCTTATCCATAATTCAAATTAACTTGGTTTTACCCTATCATTCCCTATAGATAGTATGCCATTTGTATATCATAAGTACTATTTGCCTTACAGATGCATGAAGCTGTGCATATTTGAAATGTGTTGGCTCTATGTGATTTAAACCTCAGTGTTATAGTCTCCCACTTATTTGTTGATGTCTAAATTTATTATCAAAGTGAAGGTTGTAGTCACATATTTATCTATCTTTAGTGGCTTATTTTTGGTTCAGGACATTTGCTCATTTTGTGTGACAACCCTTCTAAGGTGGATTGGGCAAGCTTGGTTATGTTCTGGTCAAATTTGTGTGTCTTTGTGTTAATAATTCCCATGGAAGGTAAACTATAGAATCTCTCCATATGAGAGAGCTACCATATAAATCCTCTCACCTTGGTTTAGGTAGAGGTAGAAGTAGCAACGAAATTACCATACCCTTTGTAGGTGCCTCCCAATCATTTTCTCAAGTCTGGTCCATTCTTGATGTTGAAACCTTCCCTAACTGCAATGACATTTTAGTAGGATCTTCATTTCTATTTATCATTTATTTCAAGTGTACAAGGCCAGATCAGAGAGGTGTATAAATAGGAACCAACATGTAGCATGCAAGTTGAAAAGATATTTTTGAAGGGAAGACAAACTTATTTCAACATCACCCAAGAAAATAACCATATTTACATGATTAGTGGAAAAATTAAATGAGTTTTCATGCAAATTGAAAAAGGAGACTTTAATTTTCAGTGGCAATTTACTCTATTAAAAAATGCAATTACAATGTGAAAGTTTGCATTTACACAGCTTTTGGAAATGTAATTTGCATTTTCTTGATTTTGGGAAGTGTGATTTACATTTTCATGACTTGTAAAAATAGAATTTTGAATTGCACAGAAAGGAGAAACTTAAAAATATTTTATAATTTACACAAAGTTTTAAATCAATTTTGCAAGTTGCATGAAAACTTAAATCGATTTTGTAATTTGCATGAAAACTTAGATTGATTTTACAATTTGCATGAAAATTTAAATTCATTTTTTAATTTACAGAAAAACCCAAAAAAAATTTCAAATTCACGAGAACCCGAACAAAATTACAATTGCAAAGGAACTAAAAAAGATTTTGCAAATTGCATAGAGACAAAAAAGAAATTTATAAATTGCATGAAACACAAAATTAATTTTACAATTTTCACCAAGTGAAAAAAATAAATTATAATTTGCACAACTTATGAAAAGTTAAATGGATTCTACAAATTATGGGAAATATTAATAGTTATTCTGTACGGGAGGCTTAAATGCATTTAGAATAGTTTAGGGTAAAAAAACAATTTTGACATGAATTTTTAATTAATTAATTAAAAATTTTAATCTTTTCAAAATTTTGACAGTTTCGGACTTAACTCAAATTTTTCATCCATTTAGCAAAAATTGAATTTTCACCAATTTTAACCCATTTTCAAAAATCATGACAACAACTAGATTCGACTGGAATTTAGAATTGCAAAGAATGAAAATAACTTAGATTCTATGGTTTCACAGGCTAAAATTTTATCCATTAGGAAATAGAGTCTTCAGGAGAAACTTTGATATATTTAAAAAATCTTTGATCTCTGATCTTCAATAAAGGGATGGGTTCTCAAGACATCAAAGAGATTTCACATGTCAAAAGATAGTGTATGTGAGGGTTAGATACTCAACCTACTAGGTGATTTCATATGTCAAGATAGTGTATGTGAGTATCAGATACTCAATCGATAGGTGCTTTTACATATCCAAAGGGATAGTGTCAATGAGGGCATTTTAGTTATGTATTTTTACACAAATTAAACTACAAAGAGAGAAGTGTCTTTCATGTTCTTCATGATTGTCTCTTGAATACCAACGTAACCAAGATCAGGCTAAGTGACCATGCCATTCTTAATTATGTAACACTAGCATCTACAAAATGATTAAATTTGAAGGCAAACCATCATTTGAAATGATATATGCTTTAAGGAAAACATGAATATTTATGTAACAATAACTTATTTGGTTAAGGAGTTATTGACCAAATTGATTAGGAGAAATAACTAAGATTATTTGAGATAGAAACTATCAACATAATGAATCAACAAAGAGGGGTAAAAATAGGAAGGGAAAGAACACAATAACATAAGCCAAAAAGAAAGACCAAGAAAGAAATACAACCAAAGTTGTATTTACATATGTAAAAAATAAGGTCACCTGATTCTTATTATAAATAGTGTTTCAAATATTGCCTGCTAAAAGGCAATGGTAGATGAGTTCCATTATGATATTCCAGGTAAAAAGTATTATTACTAAAAAAGTGCCTAATCTTGAATGGCTCCATTTAAAGTGAATCAAAATTCCTATTGTAGGATATAATTTCACCCTTGTGGGAGAGTATTTTAGGCTCTCTCACTCCCAGCTATAATATTGGAACAACCTCAGGCTACGGGTATCTTGTAGTGAGGTTGAACCTACAGAGAAGGCTAGTTTCCTCTTACCTAAAACTAAATCTAAACTAATGCTTCATGGGGAAAAGGGATAGAAAGGGGATAAGAGATCCTAAGAAAGCTAACGAGGTGATGCACCAATATAAAATGGGAAACTCCTATAAGACTGAACCCACACTAGTTCTGTAGAGGATAATACTGACTTACGCAACCTCAAGATGAAGCTAGTTGTATTAATATTTCATGGAGGAGGTTCAAGAAGGAATGAATGCGAATAAAGAGGATTTCTAAGACTCACTTAAAGTTCACATCAATGGTGGAAAGAACACTCAACCAGACCTACAAATAACATTGAAAAACTCCCTAAATAAGGTTAAAAAGGAGGACCATGGATGAGGAAGATTATCATTCACACAATGCCATAGTGCGTAACTCAATAGAAAAATCCAAGGAAAGTGGTAGGCAAAGAGAATCCTTTATTGCATCAAGAGGTAGTTCTTAAAAATTCTTGGTAGGGTTGAGCCTAATCAAGCTGAGCATATTTTGTAATATCTCAAAGAGTATCCTAGTTTCTCTAAAATTTCCAAATCAGAGAGAACTAGTCTCTAAAAATTTAAAATTGGAGAACCCCTTTAAAAAATGAAAGAATGGGATATATAGAAGAGGGAAAAGAAAAAGAGAGAGAAAGGAGAGGGGTACCTTGTCCATTATCATTGAATGAACTCCACCTTTTAAGGGATGCCCTACCACCCATTTGTCCAATCAGGACAAGTCCATCATCAACATTTATCCTTCAATAGCTCCAATTAGTTCTCAAGTTCTTCTCATTGGCTAAGAAAAGTGCACTAGAGGAAAAGAGTTTGTTTTATATGGTGAGTCATGATCCTTTCAAGGAGAAAATATATTTGAAGGTTTTGATCATTATTGAATGCTCCAACTATTTCTCTAATCTCCCAAATTTGCTCCATGAATCTCACCATACCTTTCACTTGGCTTCATTATGAGGACAAGGTCCTCATATCTTAAAACAGACAGAGCCATGCCGTGTGTGTTTTGAGTGATGGTTTTTTGAAAGCATGGCTCGGTCAACTCTTTTCATTAATCACATACCTACTCTATGCTTTGGGACCTAAACCTAAATTAACTATAGGTTGAAAACTAATCTAAATTATTGGTTTTTCTATAGTTATAATAGATGACACTTTGCTTGATGCATGGTATTTTTTTATTGATGAGTTTATGACCTTTGATCTATACTAGGTCGAAAAGACCTATCCTATCCCTCACTCAATGTTGATCTCCTTGCTAGATCTTGACAAGTGTCAAGCTCATAAAAATCTTGATGAACCTTTTGAAAACTTGACCAAAGGCAATGGCTACTTGCAGGGGCTCAAAATTGATGTTTGTGGGCCCATCATTAATTCCTTTGGACTTTTGTTTTTAGTCATTTCTTTGGACTATTTACTCACAGACAATTCTCCTAAAATAATTAACCTTTTGAGCCATTCCCTCTGGACTTTTATTAGTTTTGACATTTATTATTTTAGGCTTTTCTTTCAAAACTCATCTCCATGCATAATTCTCCTGAAAGAATTCATTCCTTTCATACTTTTCTTTGTTTCAAAAATTATTCTTTTGGGCTTTTCTTTTAGAACTTATCTCTGTAGATAATTATCCCAAAAAAATCATTCCTTTTATTTGGCCTTGAACAATTTTCTTTGAAAATGGACCTTCAAATTTCTTGTAAAGTGCCCTATTTTTCACTTGAAATTCCCTTTTTGAAAGGAAAGGTACCCTTTGGTGTTTTTGCAATGAACCTTTTCTTAAAGGAAAGAACCCTTCAAAATTTTGAAAAGTCCCTTCAAAATTTTTGCAAAGAACCCTTCGGATTTATTGAAATGGTATTTTAAAAACTTTGAAAAGCCTTTTCTCAAAGGGAAAGAAACCTTTAGAACTTTTGAAAAGACCAATTCCTTTGGAACTTTGAACTGGACCATTTCTCAAGAAAAGAACCTTTCAGGGAAATTATTTGGGGTACTTTGCTGTAGAATTCCTTCAAGAATTTTGAAAAGGAGCATCTTATTAAAGAGTTACCCTTTAATAAAATTGTCTTGAATAATATTCCTAAAGGAAATGGTCTTTGCCTTTTGCTTCAGACATTTTGTCTGAAAGAATTATCCTTTCAGAAACCTTGTCTTGGAAAACTTGTCTAAAAGAATTCAACACTTAACGCTTAGCCAAAAAAGGTCTTGAAAGAAAAAGAAACACTTAGTCCCAACAAATTTTGAAAGAATGAACAAATAAAGACTTAGCTGAATAAAATATTTTACAGTTAGCTTCTGGCTTGCAGGCTTATCTTTGAACACTACTACTAGATCCTTATAAAACCTTGCTTGGACCCTCTCTATTTACAAATGTTGGATCCATTTCTGAGCCTTTGATCCACTACTTTATAAAACCATGCAAGAGCTCTATATGTGGGCCAAAAATGGCCAACATCTTTGGTGGATCACAGGGGTTGCATGCCTGTCGATGTAAGAGAACCTAGACCATGTTGCCTTATCTAGTCCATTGGGCATAGAGTCATTAGCCTCTCTAATTGAGCTGGTCTAAAACTAGATACAAGACTGACCCTTTTTGGAAATTCTTCTTTAAGCAACAAGCACAACACAAAATAAAGTGCCCAAGGTACTTGAGAAAGGAAAAATAGGACAAAAAGGAAATGTGCCAAGGCACTTAGAGAAAAGCATGAAATCTATCATAGTATATACAAGGTTATAATTTACAAGTATCCCCCTCCTAGATCAAATGGGACAATATGAGTATTATTCACTTTTAACAATCCAAGATGAAAAATACCTTACTTTGGAGGTACCAAAATTGGTGAACCAGGCAACTTTATGGTCAATCCTTTTGATGTGCTCTCTAATGGATATAATGGAACACACATGTCTCTGATGTAGACATACTGGTTCATGTCCTCCAAACTTGGTTCATGTTGGATTGTAGGGGATTTTCAAATCTTCTCATTTGATATCTCATCTTTGTGCTCTGAATTAAGCACAACATGTGATGGCTCCTATAAACTGGTGCTTGGTTTACTATCTAGACTTAAGAAGAAAAACTCTAAGTCATCCCAAAAGGCAGATTCCTCTTGGTCATCTAAGATAATGCCAACTTCAACTCCATATTTTCTTTGTTTGATTTGAAAGGAGCCATATGGTAGTTTTTTAATCCACTTAAGGCCTAACATGTCATATTTTTGTGGCTTTAGATCTGACCATTCTTCTTGATTCTTGAAGACATTAGTACTACCTTTAATGGGTAATTCATCTTGAGATTGGTCAACTTCTTCAACTTGATTAGTGAGTTCATCCTCATACTCTAGAGGAGGAATAGGATAGTTTAGAACCTATACCTGATCCATGAAGTTATGGTATAACTACTGCCATACTTCATCTTGATCCTCTTGCTCATTCATGACCTCTCTAACATGGTCAGCTAACTGATTGACTATGTCAATCTCTACACCTTGGTCATTTTAAATTGTAGACACACCAAATGAAAGATCTTGGGACCAAAAAAAATCCTCTTTGCTCTTAGATACATCCTAAATATACACCTCTTTAAGTATGAAGGCATCAATACTACCTTCAGGCTCTAATTCATCAATGTCAAAGCCATGCCACAATAACAGGGCCAAACTTGATTTCTCCTCCCTTTTCTAGAGTGGACTGCCTATCATGATCTCCTCATCATAGGCATTTGTGTTGTCCTTTTTAGGCTCAAATTTGACTCTAGGATCCTCTATTCCTTGTAAAATAGGCTCTTCCTCTAAGAGGGAGATGGTGGAAGGGTGAAGAAGTTCATTTTGCTTGTAGCTTAAGAGAGTGTATTTCCAACTAGGTACTTTGATTGGTCTCTTTGGTGGTTCTTGAGAGAGGGAGAAAGATTATTGGAACTCTTGTAGGGAAATCTCTTTGACTTAAGCTAACACCTTTTTTTTATATTCTTCAACCACTAATTCCTCCTTCTCTTAAATAGCTCTTGGATCACCACAATTGACACCTCTTCCTTCTTTTCTTTGCCTTTCTAAATCGATTTCCATGATGGAAATGTGTAGGGAAAAACCACATTTTCTTCCTTTTGAATGAGTATAGGAGAGGGTTGTTTCACAAGAGAGGGCATGACATAATCAAGGTTAGAGGTGTAGGAGAAGATACATGGTGGGATGGTTTCAAAAACTTGAGTGGGAATGGGCATAGGGGTAGGAGAGGACACATAGGACTGATTACACTGAGTCTATTGATCTTCATAAGATATCAACACACTTTTTGAATTTTGGACTATGCTTCTCAACCACACCTTATTATCCTTCTCACAAACTACCCATTATTCATCCTCAAAAATTGACCACTTGTTCTTGACCAACTGAATAGAACTCCTTACCTTTTATAGAATATGAATAGGGATGATTGAAGAAATTTCTAAACCCCTAAAAATCTCTCTTATCAACTCAATATGATCTGATAATGCTTTCTTAAATCTTGACAAGGATATAACATGATAAACATAGTCTTGACAAGGGGAATTATCAGACTAATTTGAATGTAAAGGAGATTGATCTTGGTCATTCATAGGAGTGGGAGGGGAGAAAAGGCCATAATAGGGTTGATAGGTTTTTTGAGGGCCACTTTGGGGGAACATATAAACATTATTAGCTTGATAAGTGTGATGCTGAAGTAGAGAATAAGCATGTTGATCAAAAGATGGTTAATTATACATACCAAATAACAATTATTAGGCACTTAGGCTTCTCATACCAGTTGATGAATACTTAGAATCACCATTGGTGTTTTCACACATGCCTCCAAAGGCTAATTGGATGAAGAGAACACCAAAACTCTTTACTCAGTGAACAACGTAGTCCCACTGGGCATGCCAAAAACTATTGTATGTTGAAATTGCACCCTTGTGGGAGAGTTTTTCAAGCTCTCTCACTCCTAGCTACAATATTGTAATAATCTTAGGTTGTGGGCATCCTATAGTGAGGTTGAACCTCTAGAGAAGGCCAACTTACTCTTGGTATACCACCTAAAACTAAAGCTAAACTAATGCTCAATGGGGAAAAGGGCTAGAAAGGGGATAAAATATCCTAAGACAACTAACCAGGTGATGCACCAAAATAAAATGGGAAACTCCCATAATCTTGAACCCACACTAGTTATGCAAAGGACAATACTAACTTACACAACCTCAAGATTAATTTGGTTTCATTAATATTTCATGGAGGAGGTTCAGGAAGCAATGAATGCAAACAAAGAGGAGTTATAAGACTCACTAAAAGTTCACATCAATGGTGGAAATAACACTCAACTAGACCTACAAACAACATTGAAAAAATCCCTAAATAAGGTCAAAAAGGAGGACCATAAATGAGGAAGATTCTCCTTCACACAATGCCATAGTGTGTAACTCAATAGACACAAATCCAAGGCAAGAGGTAGGCAAATAAAATCCTTTATTACATCAAGAGGTAGTTATTACAAATTCTTGGCAGGGTCAAGCCTAATCAAGCTGAGCATATTTTTCAATATCTCAAAGAGTATCCTAGTTCCTCTAAAATTTCCAAATCAGAGAGAACTAGTCTCTAAAAATTTTAAATAAAAGAACTCCTTTACAAAATGAAATAATGGGATATATAGAAGAGGGAAGAGAAAAAGAGAGAGAAAGGAGAGGGGCATGTTGTCCATGATCATTAGATGAGATCCACCTTTTGAGGGATGCCCCGCCACCCCTTTGTCTAATTAGGACAAGTCCAACATCAACATTTATCCTTCAATAACTCTAGTTAGTTTTCAAGTTCTTCTCATTGGTTGAGAAAAGTGCACTAGAGGACAAGAGTTTGTTTTATATGCTGAGTCATGATCCTTTTAAGCAAAAAATATCTTTGAAGGTTTTGATCATTAATAAATGCTCCAATTGTTTCTCCAATCTCCCAAATTTGCTCTATGAATCTTGCCATACCTTTCACTTGGCTTTATTATGAGGTCAAGGTCCTCATATCTTAAAATTAATAGAGCCATGTCATATGTGCTTTGAGTAGTGGTTTGTTGAAAGCATGGGTTAGCCCACTATTTTCATTAATCACATACTTACTATATGCTTTCAGACTTGAACCTAAATTTACTATAGGTTGAAAACCAATAAAAATTATTGGTTTTCCTATAGTTATAATAAACAACACTCTACTCGATGCCTGGTATTTTTTCATTGATGAGTTATTGACCTTTGGTCTAAACTAGGTCTAAAAGACCTATTCTATCCCTCATTCACCATTGATCTCCTTACTAGATCTTGACAAGTGTCAAGCTCACGACAATCTTGATGAACCTTTTAAAAATTTGACCAAAGGAAATGGCTACTTGTAGGGGCTCAAACTTGAAATTTGTGGGCCCATCATTAATTCCTTCAAACTTTTGTTACTAGCCACTTCTTTAGACTATTTTGTTCATAGACAATTCTCTTGAAAGAATTAACTTTTCATGCCATTCCCTCTAGACTTTTCTTTATTTTGACAATTATTGTTTTAGGCTTTTCTTTTAGAGCTTATCTTCATAGATAATTCTCTCAAAAGAATTCATTCCTTTTCTTTAGTCTTGAACAATTTTCTTCAAAAATGGACCTTCAAATTTATCTCAAAGTGCCCTATTTTTCCCTTGAAATGCCCTTTTTGAAAGGAAAGGTACCCTTCGACATTTTTTCAATGAACCTTTTCTGAAAGGAAAGAACCCTTCAAAATTTTTGCAAAGAACCCTTTGGCTTTCTTGAAATGATCTTTTGGAAACCTTAAAAAGCCTTTTCCTGAAGGGAAATAAACCTTCAATTTTTTTGAAAAGACCAATTCCTTCAGAACTTTTAACTAGACCATTTCTTAAGAAAAAAACCTTTCAAGGAAATTGTTTGGGGTACTTTGCTATAGAATTCCTTTAGGAATTTTGAAAAGGACCATTTTATTGAAGAATTACCCTTTGGGAAAATCCTCATAAATAATTTTACCAAGGAAAATGGTCTTTTCCTTTTGCTTCAAACATTTTATCCAAAATACTTATCCCTTCAAAAACCTTGTCTCAAAAAACTTGTCTGAAAGAATTCAACATTTAACACTTAGCCAAAAAAGGTCCTGAAAGAAAAAGAAACACGTAGTCCCCAAAAAGTTTTAAATAATGAACAAGTAAATACTTAGTTGAATAAAATATTTTGCACTTATCTTCTAGCTTACATGCTTATCCTTGGACACTACTACTGGATCTTTAGAAAACCTTGCTTGGACCCTCTCTATTTGTAAATGCTGGATCTATTTTTGAGCCTTTGATTCACTATATCATCAAACCATGCAAGAGCTCTATATGTGGGCCAAAAATGGCCAACACTTCTCATGACTCCCTTTTTGTCCTTTGTGACTATCCTAAAGTAGAACTAGATCTCATACTTAGAATTCTCTTTTCTTTGGTTTTTTGTTAAAGAGAACTTTGAAATGAGCCTGATGTTATGTGATCCTATCAACCACTTGTATCCTTTTTTCTTCTTGCTATAGGTAGAATATTTTATTATCTAGTGACCTTTCAAAATTTGGATTCTCAACTGCTCTAGATAATTGTAGGGTAGGTAACTCAAGTGTTATGGGAATCACAACATCTATTCTATATAACAATTAGAATGGAGACAAAACAATAGCCTTTTTTAGAATTATACAGTATGTGTAAAGAACATGATATACCTTTTTGTGCTATTTTTTTTTTTATCATTGACTACCTTGTGCATGATTATGGACATATTTTTTTGCTTGACTTGGCCTAACCATTACATTACAGATGATAGTTTGATGAATGAGATAGAGAAATTCCATATCCATAACAAAATGAAATCATCTCTGAAGGATAAAAGTTAGAGGCATTATCTGTAATAATTTTCTATGGGATTCCATATCGTACTAAAATATTTTCCTTGATAAAGTTATAAATAATTTTTGAAGTTGTTTGTTTAACAAGAATTGCTTCTACCCACTTAGTGAAGTAATATATTGCTATGAGGATATGAGTGTGACCTACACTTGAATGAGGGTTCAATGTCCCAATGAAATCTGGTCTCCATTTTTGAAAAGGTTCTTTAACTATCACTAGTTGAAGAGGAAGTGTTTCTAACTTGGGGTTGCCTACAAATTTTTGACATGCCTCACACTTTCTCACCCATTTGTATGAATCTTTGAAAAGAGCTAGCCAATAATAATGGGCTCTAAGAATTTTATATAATGTTACTTTGGTAGAAAAGTTCCCTCCACAGGCTTGATCATGAAAAGCTTGCAATAATTTCTTCTATTATTTTTTATCAACACACCTTAAGAAAAAGCCATCAATGCTTTTCTTGAAAAGAGTTTCATCCCATATGACATTTATTAGCCTGTAGTTTGACCGTTCTACATTATTTAGCATCCAAGTATGAAAGACATTCTTTGTATGTCAGGTAGAAAATAATGTCAAAAAATGATTCATTAGTAGAATCTACAAACAATACCAAAGGAAATTCTTGGTCATTTTATTCATCTAAACTGTCAAAGACCTTGATTGAATATCTTCCTATTTTTCCATGAGTTGAGATAGTCCTTTTCCTCAAACTAGTTTTGTAGGTTTTATTTTTAGATCATATTCTTGAATTTTAGTTATCTAATTCCCTCATTTAAAACTAGGTTCTTGTTGATCTAAAATGGATTTAACTAATGTACTTAGTTCCATTACCACATAATGTGAATGCAATATGTAATACTTGAATTTCTTGACTACTTTCACTACTACATAAGCATGTTTTTCCTTAAGAGAATACTTCAATTTGTAATCTTGGAGATTATAACTCATGAAGGTAATTGGAGATTCGATACCCTCATTATTTTTATGAATCAATATTACTGAAAGTGTATGCTCTAAACCATAAAAATAAATAATAAATTCTTTTTTAAAATCATGACAAACTAATGTTGATGCATGAGTAATAACAATCTTTATCTTTTCAAATTCTTCTTTACCTTCATTATTCCACTTGAAAGAAGGTTTTCCTTTCATCATGTCCTTAATATGTCTGGTGAACTCAATAAAATCATGAATGAATCTTCTCAAAAAGTTTACTTTACCAAAGAAGGAATGCACTCCTAATTTAATGGTAGGCAAGGAATTTTTTTGAATGACCCAAACCCTTTTTGGATCAATTCTTAGTCCTTCTTTCAAAACAACTGCTGACGTAGTGGATTGCACCCTTGGCATGAGGCTGAGCTCTTGCCTTCCACACACAATAATGGAAACTCCCATCTTGCCTGTGGGTATGGCAAAACTAGGGAGAGAGTCTCTAGATAAGGGATAGCTCCCTTTGATGTATCTTTTAGGTCCTGGATTTCATCCTGATAACAAATAAATGAAAAACGGGGGGTTGAAAAGGAAGAAAGATGTTGAAAATAGAACCTAAACCTAAAATAAAAAGGTGATACACCAAAAAAGTTGATCCACTCATCCCGAACATACACTTTTCACCAAGAACAAGCTCCCATACACTTCATTTGACATGAGAAATTCTCCTGCATTAGTGAGCTAGGGGTCCATGGATATACAGGGAGGAAGAACTACTAGAGGTGTTCTCAAACACACTATGACAGTCTATTCATAGGCACCTATACTCCTTTAGGGACACTTCTGGCAGACCTACAAAAGAAAAGCTCATAATGCACTAGACATGTTGAAATCATCTTGCGAAAGCCTAAAAAAAATGACTTAACACAGGACAAAGGCATAGACACATACGAAAGTGCAAGCTCAAATAGAGGTAAAAATGCTAAGTCTTGATTCAAGGTAAAATCCAGCAGAGTTCTACCTTACAAACCCAGAGATTTTTGGGCAGAGGTTTGCCTTATAGGCTAAGAGATCCATCTCAAAATGAGAAGTTTACAATATATAGACAAAAGAGGAAAAACTTTAGCATTTTCTAGAAAAGACTTTTGGTGCCCTTTAAAAAGCTATCCCATGTGCATTGAGAGCATTAGGAAGAGGAAGCTGCTTGATAGATAATGTTGTGTCAGCTCCTACTTTGAATTTGGCATTCAAACATTAATGTGAAATCTTGGGCCGTGCCTCTTTTTTGCAAACAAACTATTCCCTTTCAGATATTCATGCAGTTTGTCTGCTCATAAATGTAAAGTGGAGAAAATAGGTGACACCACTTAGTATTTGCACCGTTTGATGACTACTTGGCAAGAACTATTCCAATTACAGGAGTAAATCCTTGAGTCGACACCTTCCTTCACCACCTGGACTATTTTGTCTATTTTTGCACTTTGTCTCTTTTTAGTTTTGTCTTCTCTATCTCCTTCGGCCCTCGAGGCTATCTTCATGGTGGGTCACTGAGTTCTTTGGGATATTATTTAAGATTTTAAAAATCAATAGCTATTTCATTGCCTTAAATTTGACATCTATGCATCCGTCACTGTGTTTAAACTTCCAATGACTAGTTTGTCGTACTTGATTTTGACGTCTTCGAGCCCATCACCCCTTGGAATTTCTTCAGCCTTTTCCTTTCCTTCAGCTTCTTGTTGCTTCCATTTCCTTTGTGCTTCTTGTTTTAAACTCTCTAAAAGGGAAGGTGTCCCTTTGGCTTTAGAGAAGTGTCCTTCATTTTGGCTGAGAGTCCCCCGCAAGGGCACCTGCCCTTCGAGGTCCTTCGGCTCCTTGGTCTTGAAATCCATCGAACAAAATGTCTAAAGGATTTCTTCCTTTACTTTTTGTTTATTTCCCTGGGTCTTTTCACTTGGCCACTTTTCCCATAGACAAAAATTCTACAAGAATTGTCTCGCTCGTTCCTTTTGACTTTTGGCATTTCTTTAGGTTTTCCTCCCACAACATTTTCTTTGAATTTCTTCAGACTTTTTGTCTGAAGGAATTCCTTCGAATAAAAGTCTGAAAGAAATCAATTTATGCCTTTGCCTTGTCCTTTTTTTTTCATCTTGTGGGATTTTATTCTGAAGAATTTCTTCAGACAAAAAGTTTGAAGGAATTCCTTCAGACATTTTATCCAAAGAAATTCTCTTCTTTGCCTTAAACATATTTCTGAAGGAAACTTACCTTTTCAGCTTTCTATTTGGCCTCTTTGTAAATGTTCCCTACCCTCTGCAAGGGCACTTGAAATGGTCCATTTTGAGCCTAAGTGTTGGGAACTCATCTTTTCCTACAGAGTCTGTAGAAAACTTCCCTGCAGAGTTCATAAAAACACCTGCAGAGTCTGTAGAAACGTGCCTACAGAGTCCATTGAAATGCCTACAAAATTTGTATAAATCCCTGTAGAGTTCGTAGAAACTTCCAAGACTTGTGAAAAATCAAAAATGTAATGGCTCAGAAAAATAGGGGAAAAAAGGGGGGATTGATTTTGGCCTATAGGACCAAAATGGTCAACAAATTAGTGACTCCCAGGGAAAGCATGGCTGCTATGCCTAGAAACTAGTTGCCTTAAAATCCATTGGGCATGGAGTTAGAATGCAGATTTGAAGAAAGGTTAACAATAGCCTTGAGAGATCCCATAATCAATCATGAGCTTTTACCCTAGACATAAGGGAAAACACACACAAGGCTAAAAACACTTCTAACATGTGTAAAAGGCACTTAGGGAAAATAGGAAAAGAAAATTGAAAGAAAAATACTATATACAACTAACCAAGTATATTTCCCTCCCTCTTGGATCAAAGGGAAACTTTCTGAAGTCCCCTTCTTGGCAAGGAAACTTATGGTGCCAGACAAGTGGCTAAATGGAATGGAGACTTGGTGACATACTCCTGTTGCCTACCACCTGGATTGGCTTGCATCTGAGTGGATCAGAATCAAACATGCTCCAAACATATATGTAATTTTCTTGTGCTTGGAAGCTTTTTGAATGATGGTCCTTCATGCTGGTTCGTTTCACCAAGAAATCAATGGCTATTGGTTCATCACCATAAGCCCTTTGATATGCATAGTCCCTTTACAGTGCATCATGGTTTAACCCATTCCCTTCTGCTTCATTGAAGACCCTGTCAAACTCATCCTCTGCTCCCTCATGGCCTTCTTGAAGAAGGGTGACTGTTGTGATGTCTAAAATTGAATCACAAACTAGTTTCTCATCCCACAGAACATCACCTTTTTGTTCAAATCTCTCTTCTTCAAACCTGTTCTCAAGATGAACAGGCCTCTCCTTTTCTTGCTCAAGGATCAGAGTCTCTAATTGTTCAAAGACATCCATCTGATCCTCCTCCAACTCAAGCTCCTCAGCACAGTCATCCTCCTCGTCAAAGCAACAAGGAAATTCATCAAACAAGGGGGGAAAGAGCTCACCATGCTTATGTTCCTCCTCATATTGCTAGAACATCCGCATGTATGCGTGACTTGAGTCTTCTCCATTGCTAATGATGTCTTCAAAAGGAGCATCAATGATGATTTCTTCTTCTTTGACATTCATGATAGCCTCTTGAGAAACTACAGATTGGATCTTCTGCTCTTCACTCGCCACCTATAAAATAGGTTCCTCCTTGATAAGGGGTGAAGTGGAAAAACCATGTGGAAGAGGAGGCAATCCTTGAGCTAGAATCAAATGATTCTCCTCTTACCACTTGGCTAGCACTTCATTTATATCAGATGTGGCCTGATAGCTCTCTTGGAGGTGTGTATATGGGGTGTGTTTAGACATGTCCATCACACGTTGGCTAAGGAATCTTGCTCTAGACTCCAACTCTGCAATTCTCCTAGCTATATCTTCTTGGAAGAGCCTTTCTTGGAGGTCATAAGCATTATCATGAGTAGGAGCAGCCTCGACTTCTTCAAGGTTTTGAGTAAAATCTTTCTCCTCCTCCTTCTTGCCCCAAGATTCCACTGTTTGCTTCTAACTCATGACCTTGGGATTAGAATTTTTCTCCATTGAACAGACAGTAACCTTATCCTCTTTACGGTCCTGGGCTGGTTCATGATGTTCCTTCTTCCAGCTTGGGATCTGGAGATCATACTAAGAGACCTGAGGAGGTTGGGGAAGGTTAGGGAGGGTCTGTTGATATACAAGAAGAGCTACTTCAAGAGAGATTTGTTGGTTCATGATGCTCCCTCCAACGGAAGATTCACAATCTAAGAAATTAAAAAGGTTCATCTCCATGGGAGGTTGCTCTAGTTCCCTTTGATTTTTGAAGGCTAGGCGCATAGGGTTAAGAGCAGGATTGATTGATGCATCAGATGAACTAGAATGAGCAAGTGCTATCTAATAGAAAGGATTTGGTGCACAAGAGGGGGCTTTCTTTAGAATATGAGGGGGTACACAAAGCTGACTGCCTTACATGAATGGATTCTTCCATTTTGCTACCTCCTCCTCCATGGATTGCAAGGCTTGAGCTTGCCTGAACAAACACTCCTCTTTGTACATCAGCTCTTGCTAATATCTATGCTGCTCATCTGATCTATCTATCTCCATCACCTGCTTCTCAAACTCCAGTGCTACTTCCCTTATTGTTGAAGGGTAACTAGGAGAGCTGCTTTAGGTGATTGCATGAAAATCCTAAGCTTGATTAAAACCATACAAAGGAAAATAAAGTCCATGATTCTTACCAATGGGATTATACATACAAAAATAAGATTTCTTGATGGCACCTAGACTACTTAACCAGTTGATTTAAGTCAGAATTTCCATTGGTGTTGATGAAAAAGCCTCAAAAGGCTGGTTGGTTGAAGAACACACCAAAAATTCTTCAACTCTTTAAAACCAAACTAGTTGGTCCCACTGGGCATGCCAAAAACTATTGACATAGTGGATTACACCCTTGGCAGGAGGCTAAGCTCTTGCCTTCCACACACAACAATTGAAACTCCCCTCTTGCTTGTGGGTATGGCAAAACTGGAGGGAGAGTCTCTAGATAAGGGCTAGCTCCCTTTGATGTATCTTTTAGGTCCTGGATTTCCTACTGCTAACAAATAAATGAAAAAGGGGGGGGGGGTTGAAAAGGGAAAAAGATGCTAAAAATAGAACTTAAATCTAAATTAAAAAGGTGATACACCAAAAAAGTTGATCCACTCAGCCCGAACATACACTTTTCACCAAGAACAAGCTCCCATACACTTCATTTGACATGAGAAATTATCCTACATCAGTGAGCTAGGGGTCCGTGGATATATAGGGAGGAAGAAATACCAGAGGTGTTCTTAGGCACACTATGGTAGTCTATTCATAGGCACCTATACTCCTTTAGGGACACTTTTGGTAGACCTGTAAAAGAAAAGCTCATAATGCACTAGACATGCTGAAATCATCCTGCGAAAGCATAAGGAAAATGACTTAACACAGAACAAAGACATAGATACATATGAAAGTGCAAGCTCAAATTGAGGTAAAAATGCTAAGTCTTGATTTAAGGTAAAATCTAGCAGAGTTCTGCCTTACAATCCCAGAGATTTTTGGGTAGAGCTTTGCCTTACAGGCTAAGAGATCCATCTCAAAATGAGAAGTTTACAATATATAGAGAGAAGAGGAAAAACTTTGGCACTTTCTAGAAAATGCTTTTGGTGCCCTTTGACAAGCTAGCCCATGTGCATTGAGAGCATCGAGAAGAGGAAGCTACTTGATAGATAATGCTGTATCAGCTCTTGCTTTGACTTTGGCATTCAAACATTAATGTGAAAGCATGGGCCGCACCTCTTTTTTGCAAACAGACTATTCCCTTTCAAATATTCACACAGTTTGTCTGATCATAAATGCAAAGTGGAGAAAAAAGGCCACACCACTTATTATTTGTGCCATTTGATGACCACTTGGAAAGCATTATTCTAACTACAGGAGTAAATCATTGAGTCGACACCTCCCTTCGCCACTTGGACTATTTTATCCATTTCTGCACTTTGTCTCTTCTTGGTTTTATCTTCTCTATCTCCTTCGGTCCTTAGGGCTATCTTCATGGTGGGTCACTAAGTTCTTTGGGCTCTTCTTTAAGCTTTTCAAAATCAACGGCTATTTCACCACCTTAAATTTGACGTCTATGCCTCTGTCACTGCATTTGAACTTCCAATGGCTAGTTCACCGTGCTTGATTTTGACGTCTTCAGGCCCATCACCCCTTGGATTTTCTTTGGCCTTTTCCTTTCCTTCAACTTCTTGTTGCTTCCCTTTCCTTTGGGCTTCTTATTTTAAACCCTCCCAAAGGGAAGGTGTCCCTTCGACTTTTGAGAAGTGTCCTTCATTTTGGTCGAGAGTCCCTTGCAAGTGCACTTGCCCTTCGGGGTCCTTCAGCTCCTTGGTCTTGAAATCTTTTAGACAAAATGTCTGAAGGATTTCTTCCTTTGATTTTCACTTATTTCCCTGGGTCTTTTCACTCAGCCACTTTTTCCATGGATAGAAAGTCCACAAGAATTGTCTCGCTCAGTCCTTTTGACTTTCGGCATTTCTTTGGGTTTTCCTCCCACGACCTTTTCTCTAAATTTATTCAAAATTTTTATCCAAAGGAATTCCTTTAGACAAAAGTCTAAAAGAAATCAATTTATGCCTTTGCCTTGTCCTTTTTTTCATCTTGCGAGATTTTCTTCTGAAGAATTTCTTCGAATAAAAAGTCCAAAGGAATTCCTTCAGACATTTTGTCCAAATAAATTCTCTTCTTTGCCTTAAACAGATTTCTGAAGGAAACTTACCTTTTTGGGTTTCTCTTTGGCCTCTTTTCAAATGTTCCCTACCCTTTGCAAGGGCACTTGAAATGGTCTATTTTGCACCTAAGTGTTGGGAACTCATCTTTGCCTATAGATTCTGTAGAAAACTTCCCTATAGAGTTCGTAGAAACACCTGCAGAGTCCATGGAAATGTGCCTACAGAGTCCATAGAAATGCCTGTAGAGTCTATAGAAATCCCTATAGAGTTTGTAGAAACTTCTAAGACTTGTGGAAAATCAAGAATGTACTGGCTTAGAATAGCAGGGGAAAAAATAGGGGACCGATTTTGTCCTGCAGGACCAAAATGGTCAACAACAACATGACCTAGGATTTTATTTTTAGTCACTCTAAAGATAGATTTTTTAGGGTTAAGCTATATTGAATGTAAATGACACTTTTCAAAGAATCTATCTAAATATGCATACTTATCTTCTCATTTTTTTGAGAAAATTGTCAAGTCATCAAGATACATGACAATGATTTCATTCTTCAAGTCTCTGAATGCCAAATCCATTACCCTTTGAAAAATAGCTCCTGCATTAATAAATCCAAATGGCATTCACCTGTATGCAAAAGTGCACCAAGGTGTTATGAAGGATTTTTATGTTGATCTTCCCTATTTACCTTAATTTTGTTATATCCTAAGAAAACATCAAGCATCAAAAGCATATCAATGCCTGCTATTGACTGAAGAACTTGATCCATGATCGATAGTGAATAATTATCTATGAGGTATGCTTGGTTGAGGTTCCTAAAATTAATACAAAATTTGATCTCACCATTCTTATTATGAATTGGTACTATGTTAGCTACCTAGGTTGAATGGTGGATAGAAAAAATAATGTGACCATTGAGTATATTTTTTACTTAGGCAAGAATCATTCCTATAATTTTAGGATTATATTATATTAGTTTTTGTTTGAAAGGTTTTGTTGCAAGATTTAAAGGAATTGTATGTTGTATATATTTGGGACAAAAATATTTAAGTTTTATACATGAATACATAAGTATATCAATATAATTATGAAGAAGGCTAGAAAACTTTTATTTTTCTTTAGGTGATCAATATTTTCTAATATTGATGAACCTAGGATGTTCCTCTAAACCAATGTTTAATTTTTCATAGTTAGTAGAATAAATATTTCCTTTTTTAATTTTACTTTATAAATTTATTATGTTTATCAAATAATTCTTCAAAAGAGACTAGGCCTTTAGGAATTTTATTTCCTTTCAACTTGATAATACCTTCTTCATCTTGTTCATCAATAATTCCTTATTTTGACATATGAACCAAAGATTATCTATATAAGGAATCACTACCTTGGAAGTAAATATTTTTAATAATGTCCACTTTCTCAAGGAAAGAGATAATCTACTGTTCATCATTAAAAACTTGCCATTTATATGCATTATCTAGGATACTCAGTCTGTATATTAGTTCAATCATGTATTTTTCTATACCAATATCCATATGGAGAATCATCAAAGAAGATGATACTACCAAGGCATTGGATTTAGAGTTATGATCCTGAGGAATTATATTGATAGAAAAAGCATAAAATATTTTAATGTTATCCCAAAATTTATTCCTATAATGCCTTAGATTATCATTTTTTACTTAGTATTGACCTTTTAATTATTTCAAAATGAGTTTAACATCACCCAAAAATTTCAATTTCTTGATTCCCTTCTCTTCTACCACCTTTAATCATTGTAAAAGTGCTTCATATTCAACTATATTATTGGTACAGTCAAACTACAACTTATAAGAAAAAGGAAAAATTTCCTTAGATAGAGATATCAAGATCAGTCATGCACCTAAACTTATTGATGAAAAACTACCATCACACTCCATTGTCTAAACATCATTCAGATTAGATTATATGGTTTTCAATAACCTAGTATCTTTCTCTGTCATCAAAATATAGTTACTAATTCCTACATCTTCATACAAAATATATTCTTTAGGACCATCAACCTTTTGTACTGTGTACTTTTTTTTCAATTCAATCTCTAGAGGTTATTTTACTCCTTTGATCTAAATAATAGAATGTGATAAATCCAATTGGATTTTTCCTTCTGATTCTTTGAAAAAAAATTTACCCAAAGGAATGCCATAAGCTGATGGAATAGCTGTGACCAAAATATTTATTTTGATTCACTTTTTGGAAAAAGATGCCAAATCCACTTATGTGTCCTTAATATATCTAATGAGAGGAACATGTTTTACCTTCATGGAATAACAATGCTCAAAGGTCTTACTACAAGTTAGACCAAGAGCATGAACAACTTTGACAGGCATGGCATATTTGAGGCTCTTGTGTCGATAATATAATTACTAAATTTACATCCCTTAAGGAATAAGGAAATGTAGAAGGGGTAAACTTCATTGGATTTGGAAGTGGTTACGGGCATCGATTTGACTTGATTGGAATAAATAGGGTTAGTTATGATTCCTTTAAAATTAATTTTTTTAACATTTAGATTTTTACCTTTGATGAAATCAACTAACCTATCCAACTATTCAGGATATGTTCTCAAGTACTCAACTTGTGACATTTGAATCTTGGTTTGTTGACATGATCAATTATGTCAAAAATAGGTAAATAACTAGAAGGGGTATCAACAAGTTGAGAAGTATTGACATTAGATGAACTACCTATTAGTGGTTGCATTTTTTTATTTCCATTGGTGGGGTAGTTCTTCATGGGGAGACAAACTTTGGAGTTTCCTCTTGTGAATTACTGGACTATTTTTTTGATTCTAAGTTCTAGTGAAAATTGCAAAGGATTGATTGTTCATATCCCCAATACTCTCTTCATAGTCATATTCATCTAAATTATATTCTAAGAATGTATTTATATAGTCACCACCATGTTCTTCAATTTCACATTCTTGAAGTTTTGGATTTTCTAATTCATTTTATTCTTTAACTTCTTCATATCCAAATATTTCCTTAGTTTCCAAGACCATGTTCATAGGTGCATTAGTGTTTTGCTGAGGAGGGGATTCAAGTGCAAGTTTTGATTGAAGAGCTTGCAATCTAGGATGATCTCTTTTAAAAAGAATGCATTTCCTTCTTTGAATATCTTGGTATGGAGTAGTAATGGTTTTTTGAGGTATTTTATTTTTGTGGGCCATTACATTATTAGCCATTTTCTATAGGATTTGTTCTATTGAATATTTTCTTAAAATATGAGTTTTATTCTTTGAAGGCTCTTTTTTAAGTTTTCTAGACATTATCATGTTGTCTTCAATGTTAATAGCAGTAAACAGAATGTTAAGAGCTTGCAATCTAGGATGATCTCTTTTAAAAAGAATGTATTTCTTTCTTTGAATATCTTGGTATGGAGCAGTAATGGTTTTTTGAGGTATTTGATTTTTGAGGGCCATTATATTATTAGCCATTTTCTATAGGATTTGTTCTATTGAATATTTTCTTAAAATATGAGTTTTATTCTTTGAAGGCTCTTTTTTAAGTTTTCTAGACATTATCATGTTGTCTTCAATGTTAATAGCCAACTCTTAGGCTGCTTTCAAATCTTCTACCTTAGCCCTCCTCAATTGATAACTTACTTCAGTTAACTAAGAGTTGATAAAGAAGCATTTTTTATTTTCATCGATTGGTCATGTAGTGGTTGGTATCTTATTTAGCAACCTATTGAATTTGGTGACAAACTCTTTCATAGGTTCATAAACCTATTTTTTCACTTGTGTAAGCTGAGCAAGCAAAGCATGGGCATCTTAGACTAGTTTAATTCTTTTATCAAATTTAGTCTTCAAAGTGTTTTAGTTAGAAATGGATCTTAGAGTGAGGTGGTAAAACCAATTTACAGCCCCATCATGTAGCATTTTGATGAACAACCTATGGTAACATATTCATGTTCAATGCTTAAAATTCCACACACAATATTGAAGGATGCAAGGTGTTCATCTAGATGTTGTTTTCCATCTCTATGAAATTTTGAAAATTTATTCATTGAACCCTTTGAAAGGTCATGTAATTTTCCTAGAGCCGATGGGCCAATCACTTTTCCCCATGTTAATGCCATAGTTTTAAAAATTGCTTATAGGGGAATAATAATTTCTGATAAGACAAGAGTTTGCCTTGTCAAAGTTCATCCTTCAGGTCATTTATTTTTCTTAGAGGTTAAGGGAAGACTATTTGTTATTTTGATTTTTCTTTGACATTAAGGGCTTAACTTGAAGCTAGAATGTTCTTGTAACTGATAAAAAGGGCCAACTTCACCTTTTAACTTACTAACTCTACTAAATCTTTCTTTTTTTCTAGTTTGGGAGAAAGTTATTGGCATTGAGGTGCAGGTTAAAATTGAATAGCTCTATGAGCTGGCCTTCTTTGTTCTATTCTTCATGTAATTAATTCTTCTATTATTTATGTTAAAACTACTTGAACTTCTTCTTCTTCTTCTGATATTCCAAATTCTGTATGAAAGTGTGTTGAGCTCGTCCTATTATTCCAAGTGAAAGTTATCAAATATGATGAAATATCCTATTGAGTTTGCATTATCAAATCGAGATTAGGTTGAAGAACTATAGCTTGAGATGCCTGAATTATCATGAGACGAAATTATGGTTTTAGAAAGTCTTTGCTAAACTATACAAATTTCTCTTCATGTCTATCTCCTCACTTATTTTCTTGAAGAAATCTCAAAATTTCTCTAGGCAATGAAAGTATGTGTTTCCTCTATATCTAGTTCTACCCTGACAATATTAGATTGAGTGTTACTTTTTTTATTATCAAAATCAAACAATTAAAAGATTTAAACTAGAACTTCCTCTGAAGCTTTGTCCTAATTCAATCTAGGTTGATGATTTGGATTTTGAAGGACTAAATGGTCACATGTGAGTTTACTAATTTTGGGATATTATACGAGCTCTAATGGCTTCTCTTCATGCATAAATTTTCTCTACTCTTTCAACACATTCTAATTATTGATTTAGGATGGCTAAGATAACCTAAAATTGAGTTACAAATATTTTGTCAGAATCTTAAAAGATTTATCTGAGGTTTAACACAATATCTAACTGAGTAGATTGTTTTAAGTCTAACTCAAGTTGTTGTAATAACCCTTGAGATGATGGTAGAGTCATATGGACCAGTATAATATGGTTTAAACAAAATTTTCAAAATCATGCCCCACAGTGGGTGCCAAAAACTATTTGCATGAAAATTATCCAAGAGGACAAATCAATGACTTCACATTAATAGTGTGGGGAATGAAGTCCCTCTCCTATTATCAGGTAGAACTACCTTTATTGAAAGGCAAAAATAGGAAAGCACTAAATATTTACAAATAAAGGAATTTAAATCATGGGGTAGTACTTTTAACCTTAAAGTTAAAAAATGAGTTTTTAGAAAGGAATATGTATAAATAGAGAAAGAGAAGGGATAAGTATTAGGAAAAAAATTGCTAAGTCAGAAATCAAGACTGGACAAAAGTGTTGAGAAAAAATTTGACGTTTAAAGTGAGAAAATCTCTCTCATTCAACGATTTAAAAATAAATAATCATATCCTTAGGGATATGGAACATACACTAGAAAATTATTTAACTCTGATAACAAAAATGAATATCCCTCTATACTTTCTAACAAAAATTATAATTAAATTGTCTCTATCAGATATGAAACATACACCAGAAAATTATTTAAATTTTATAACAAAATTGAATAACCTTTTATATTTTCTAACATAAACAACAAAGAAATTGTTTCTATTCCCACTGAGATTTTTACATGTGTTGGAAATATAAATTACAACTCGAGATAGAGAATTTGTAATCTAATTTCTTATTCTTAACAGTTTGAAATTTGTAATAATGGCATTGAAAATTAGATATGTTGAAATAATCAAAAGACATAATTCAAAAGATATTACTAACACAATGTTTAAGAACACCTCTTTGTACTGATTTCTAAAGAGTAGAATGTTTGATCTCCCTTTACAATGTTTTGATAAAATTGTCTCTATTTTGAAACCATAATATGAATCCCTAAGTTGTATTTATAAGCTAAAATGGGTGATTATGGTGTAAAACCACCTATTTTAACTTTTTACAAGGTTGCAAAAACACGAACAAGAAATTAAAACTTGAAATGGTGTAAAACCTTTTTGAGCATTTAACACCACTTGAGAAATTTTTTTAGAGTTTTAAAACTATTTGTAGAAACACATTATCAATTTGCACAACTTGAAAAATCAAGTTGGGAAAATTACAAAGACAATTTTCAAAATGAAAATATACATTTATAATGGGTAAAAGAGTGTAATAATATAAATTAGGCACAAATAAACAAGAGAAAAAATGCACAAATACTAAAAATAATTATTCATTCTTATTGATACTATATTGAAAGTTCTTTCCCTTTCAGGCAACCATCAAACATTTGGAGAAATACCCTAATAAAATATTCATGTAGTCCATCTATGTACTTGCAGGCAATGTCCACTGAGTAGTTTAACTCTTTCATTTCCTGAAGCTTGCCTTGGAGACTATTTATGTTCATATTCAGATTATCCACATTTACTTGAAATTTGGCTAACCGGGGAAGATCTTCATGACCAAATGTAGATGTGGGATTGATAATGTCCTGAATTATCTCTTTGAATTATCCAATCATGGTCTTAATTGAAATCAAAATCTCATTTTGATCTTTGTCATTGACAAAATGACAATTCAATTTCTTGACTTTAGTATCGATTTCCATAATTGTGTCACTTCCAAGTGACCTTGCATTGTTGAATTTTTGAAGACACTCTTGAAAAGATTAGATTATAAATTTAGTAGCCCAAAGAAATTTAATTTTATACATAATTTCTTCCTTATTTATCACTCTTTTTTCAATAAGGTTAATAGATGGAAATTTATTCCTCCCAATTTTGTTTCTCTTCAACATATACACTTTCATTTGCTATTAGCTACTCATATTATGATCATATTTTAGAGAACATCATTAACAGATGCGAATTACTAAGGTTCCTTGATCATTAACCTTTTCAATCCATTCTTTGACCACATTGTCCATTTGGACCACCTCTCTTACTTTTTCCAATGTCTTGGCATGAAGACTCGATGAAGTGATAGCTAGTTAAATTGGCCCAATCAATCTCTATATCACTGAGTTCAATTATTATACCTTATTGTTTAGTTCATCCGTTGTTGCCTTGTCTTTATCCATTTTTTCAAAAATGGTACCAATCACTAACTATATGTCCCCTTTCATTCCTTCTCTAGTTGATTTTCCCAAATGAACACTATATACCTAGTAGTCTTCAATCCTGATTTCTAAATTATCCATTTCAACCATAGGAATGGCCACTTATGAATATTTTTCTCTCTTTTCATTTGTTACCATTCATGAAACTGTTCTCACTTTATTCAACCTCTTTGAAAAAGGAATTGTCAAGGTTCCAAAATCTATGTCCTCAGGTTCAACAATTTTTCTTATTTTCTTCACTTCTGTGGATAACCAATCCAAAGTTTTGCTTAAGGAAGGTAATGGTATAGAAGGCTAGATTGGTGGAACAAGCCTAACTAGAGTAAAATAAAGTGTTCTCTCATTTGGGGTACCTTAGAAAGATGTTTATATTTGTTCTTGTGTATTGATTGTATCAATAGGAATTTTTGAAGAGGAGACACGAGGGAATTTAGGATTCAAAGGAGAATATGAAGAGATATGAGTAACCTCTTGTAATGGGAATGTAGGTGACATAGGAAATATTATATCATCTAAAGCCAAGAATTTTTGAGTTGTATTTTCTACCAGTTCTTGAGAAAATGGGAAACTATCAACATGAACCTCTTTAGGAATTGAAATTTTAGGATAAGAAGAGGAATTTTCACCTAACCTCTTTATTTTTAGATTGATAATATTTCATGGTTTAACTTCTTGTTGAATAGCTTTAGGTTGATGCACCTCTTCTATCATTGGGGGTTGTCCCCTCATACCTACTTCATTTATATTTTATGGCTCATCATGTTGCTTGTAGAAGCTACCAAATTCATCTTCCCTAAGAGGTGTGGGGAAATCAACATTTATAACATCCACTTTTTTGATTTTTAACCACTTAAGAGATCTATCAAGTACTTCTCTTATTATACTTCTAATAGAAGTAGTTTCCCTTTTATCCAAATGGACTAAAAACAATGGCTTTATCATGATGTTTTCTTTTTCAAAGATGGGGTACAATGTGACCTTCCACCAACTATTTTGGAGCTTCATTATGCCAAATTTAATTATTTATTTCATAATAAATGGTGAATAGTCCTTGATCATCACTACTTTCTTCTCATCACAATCCATCCAATAGTCTTTCAAAATATGGAAGATATTGATATGATGTCCATTATTGTGCTCAATTAAGCCCTTATTTTCAAATGAAAACCTACTTTCAAATGTCTTGAGGTTATTATGAGACATGTATTGTTCAATTATCTTAACCTTTACCAGTGAAGGACAAGTATACATACCAATTGAGATTGAAAATTTGATCCCTATTTTATATTGGCTTATTAGGAAATTATGTGTTTCAACAAGTTGTCTCACTAATTCCATCAATATCCACTTATCACTGACATATTATGGGATCATATAAGGAGCAACTTCACAACCACTAATTCTCAAATAACTGAAGGTTGGGAAATGTATGAACCAAGTTCCCCATCTTACTAACTTTGTAGGGCCACAACTGATATTCTCATGTTTAAGAGTTCCTTTTCAAATAACTAAATGATGAAATGAATGAACAAATCATTTACCCTTCTAAAGTGACAAGCATTCTCCTTCAATGCCAACTAGGGATAAAAGTCATACACCATTGCTTTCCTAAAATCATCCACTATATGCAATCCATCAAAATATATTTGACTCACTACAACATAAATGAGATACAAAGTCATATATAATTTTGATGTGAATTTTACATCCATGAGTTGCTTGTGATTGACATCACTGATCAACTACCTCTAGTTGATATATTTTTGGTTTTTTAGGATGATCGAAATGAATCTATAAATCCATGTCTAAAATTTATTTTCTCTTTTTTTCCCCACTATCTTGTGCAATAATGTAATCATGTCATTTATTTTAATTCTAAAATTAGACCTTGGAATATTTTTTGTAATTCACGTGGAGGAATGTTTTATCTTAATCAACCATGCATTATCAATTTGTTTAGTACACACCATACTATTATCATACCAAAAGCTTTGGGAGGACTCAGGGGTCAGATGCATAAAGGATTCATGACTTAGAAGGTGAAAAACATTGTCAATTTGATCAATAACAAAACTTACTACCAATTCCCCCTGTGAATCTCTTACCTCCCTTATCTCTAAGTTATTGTTATTTTCCATGACCATTACTAAATTAGGAGACTGTATTGACATTAGAAAGCTACCATCTTTTCCAATCCACTATCACAAATAATTTGACCAAACTTCTTCTATGCACTGTGTTCATTCTTTCCCAAAACTCATCTAAGTCCATATGACATAGATCAATGTCAATGATATTTCCAACATTGGACTCCAGTGGTGAAGGAGGTGTCATGCCATGAAATTGATACTTCATGGTTTCTTTATCTTTACTCAAAATCACCTTTTTTAGATCAGGAGATGAAGACATCAATTTTTACAAGAAAACTTATAATTTAGAATAATTAAAAAAAAACTTCTTATTATGGATTCAAGCTATTCATAGGTCATGGTCCACCAAATAGGGGTGGGTAATGATGGATTCAAAATTGGGTTGAGTTATTGAGCTACCCACACATGGGTATTGAGAAATTCATCATCTCAATCCAATTTATTCATCTATTGATCACTATCTACATGCACACACATAGGTTATCACTAGTTTTATGTATTCATTTGCATACCCAATGAGGTGTATTCATTCCTTTCCTATTTCTTATATCTTTACTTAGCTTTGTATTTGCTTTTTATATCACTTAATTAAGGAATGATCTCTGCACATTTCATTTTTAGGACATGAAATGGAACATGATTCACATACTTAGATCTAGATTCATAGACCTTACCTCACATGTAAGTCCAAGTACACTTCTTTTTACTTTTTCCTAGTCATATCTCTTTGTTGTATTTATATAATAAAGGGGATGAGGGTAAATATAATCATCTAAAAATGACCCTTCATGCCTTCAATGTCCATGTGAGCTCACTTTACCCATATCATAGATATTGACCCATTTTAGGGGCCCTTTTAATCCACTTTTAGTCACATGACAACTAAAAATAACACCCAAGCCTATAAAACACCACATGAGACCCATAATGGTGTAATTAATTAGTGATTTAGGTACCTACATGCTCCAAAATGTCATTTACATCTCCTAAGAGGATTAGGTTCAACCTAGACCTATTATTAAGTCACCCTCCCAAGTCATTTTATGAGAACACTATATAAACACTACTCTCACAGGCTAGGTAGACATTATCAGAAAGAAGCACACAAAATTACCACTTCACATTGAGGGAAATCTCCCACTTATTATAATATTATATTGACTTAGCCTATACATTCAATAATCTATCCTTAACATAGGTATTTAGATCTCAAGTTGTCTCCAATGCATCCTCTCATACATTCACACTCAAACATTTCTAGAATTCACTTGAACTTACACCAAGCACTTAGGCCAGAGAACTATATTGAGATTGATCCCTCCTTAGAGTATTGATATGTAGGTAACATTCCCACATATGAGTGTGGATCACATGTCAATCATATTAAACCCACTAACCCCTTTTTCTCATGGAGATACAAGAAAATGTATTAATCTCACAAACCTAAAATTTAGACCAAAGATTGAATAAGACATGGTTTATAAAACCCATAAATTATTTAAAAAGAAAACATTAGAGACAAAGGAAGACATTTGATCCATATGGAGATACTATCTAATTAGGGTGATATTATCTAGGAAGGAATCTGACACCTAGATCTTGTTTATAACACCCTAATTAGCTTCTATGCCAATTTTTAGGCTCTAGATCATCTGTCTCTATCTATTTCCAGCTAAGTAATTATTTACATCATTTATTACTATTTTTATAAATTTCAAAGTAGGTTATTTCTATTACAAATCAATGGTTGTATTTATTGCATTTTTCTACCCTGATTCACTATACTCAAACCTTTAACAAACTAAGGATTAAATGCTATAAACCCTAAATAGTTAAAACATTTGGTGAACCTAACTTAAAATATTTCACAAACCCTAACCTTAGATAACCTTAGGGTTTATGTTTCCATCCTTATAAGACCCACACTCATACTTTAGATCCCTATATTTTTTGATTTGTATTTCATATAATCATGATAATAATGACAGATGAAGTTTACCACTTTTTAATATAAAGTTTTTTATCTTCTTTTGCATGCTTGTTTCTTTTCATTTGGAATGAATTCAAAGATGACATAAACACATATGTAAATGATGCTTTATATTAGTTAACATGTATGTCGTATTTCATTCTATATCTAGTATGTTATTGTTCTCTTATGTGGAATTCAATTAAGAAACAGATCCTTATATCCATAGAGGATCTATTACATAAGCCAACAACCAGGTTTCAAGTTTCAATCTCATATCCTATGTATAGGAAATAATCTCATTCTCCTCCTCATCTCCATGAGGGTGATAACTATTTTCCCTCTAAATAGGTCCATACTATCACTCCTCCATGAGATGATGTATCATATATTATTGTTAATGATGTCCATACTCAACCTATCCATGCTTCCACCTCTCCCCTACAGGGTGTGTTCCTACATGTTCAATCAAAAGCAACCAAGGTTTCCACTTTTGAGACTCTAAGGGATCAAATTATCAGTATGAGTAGGCTAATATCAAAATTATAGAATTAAAATCAATTATTAAGTGAAAAGGTCACATTATTGGCAAATCAAATTACATGTACAAAGTCTTTAGAATATGCTAGTGTTCACCATGTTTATACATATACACCTAGAAAACTTGTGCCAACACTCTGTTATATCCAAATCATAAAGTATAAGATTGTCAAACATTTAAGATAAAAATGATATATAAGATGTGAGTTGGGACATTATCCTTCCCCCACTTAACAATGGAAATCTTATAGTCAATAAGGATGAGCTTTTTTAGAGTTTTAGATATAGACTTGGGAACATCCCCATGATCATGCACAAGTTTTATAAGCCATAATGGAAATAAATAACAAATTAAATAATGGTCAATATTATACTCCCTTAGATAACAACATTATTACATCTAATCTGGGGGTAACTTAGCTTGTGTAATAACCTAATTTGATTCAACAACCTTCAATAGCAACTACACCCCTATGGCTAGTTCATCCTATCTAGATTTACAATCCCTTATGCATGAGATTCATTCTTTGTAGGCGTAGGTGTTACATCTTGAATAGGGAGCTACTAGGCCATCACATGCCTTGTATTCTCATGTTCTTTTACATACACGTTTGACACATCACATATGAACAACTCCTTTGTCATCCATATTGGTGGTACCTAATCTTATTTTTATGATGTTAAGGGTGACCCATATCACCATCTATGATCTTTCCATGCCATATGTTTGGAATATGTGTCCAATGATAAGATCCCTACTAAGTTGTTTTGATATAATTAAAGGACTATGCCTTATAATGGTTCAATTATCTTCCAAATCAATCTATCACTACATTCAATCCATTGGAAAATATGTTTTAGCACACTTTTCAATTAACATCAGTGATAAGATCTCATATGCTCAAGTAACACAACTAAATCAAAACTCTAATGAGCCTATTGCTTAATATGTCTTGGGATATAAAACTATATTGGCAAAGATAACTAGCCCTATGGCAAATAGAGAGCTCCAAGACATATTCAAATAAATCTTATTTTCAACCTTACATGAAGCTATCTTGTTTAATAAGTTTCCAACCTTCACAAATTTATGCCACATAATTTAAGAAAGGGAAGTCAAGCTTCTCTCTATGGAAAACTTAAAATATACAAGTAGATTAGATCCAACTATTGATAGCTATAATAATCCTTCATACAAATTAAGGTTCATTTAAAATAAGAGTGATCCAAAAACCATATTTAATGTAGCTTCAAATCCATCTCCTTGCCTAGTTTATCAGTTCTTCCACAAAAAAATTTCACCAACCTTCTAAAATCACCAGCACATGTTTTACAATAGCTCCTAGGATGCAACATAATATCTCTCCCTCCCATCAAAGAGGTTGATATGACATGAAATCTTCTAAAGAGATATGATTCCAATGCATTCTACAACTATCATAGGGCAGTATGCCATATTAAAAATTGATACATTAGCTTAAAACATAAGATACATGATATGATATAGGCTAACATAATTAATGTGGACAAAATTATAGAGGAACCTAAATTTTAACAAATTTAAGCTAAGGCATTGAAAATATTTTTGGATCCATTTATAAAACATATAGCTAATGAGATAGGCCACACTTCAGGTGTTCACTATAGTATCAGAGACATCCACCAATAACATCCTATCACACTACTATAAAGGATTCACACCCGCTAAAAAATATTATTGGTATGTATCATACTACATTACCAACTAGATCGCATCACTAATTATAGTTCCAAGCACATCCCATGAATACACCATAGATTTCATTGAGCCATCAGTGCAAGTGAGGTATACTCTTATAGTGTTACCATGTACACATACTCTCCCATGGAGATCCTTATTAGAGATATCCATACATTAAATATATGTTTCAAATTCTATAGGGCTTCCCTTTACCCCTCTCATTTTGAGATCTGTGTTATTGAATTCTTAGGGTTGTTAGCATAGGGCACCCATGTTAGCTATTACATCTTCTACCATACGGGTACCTAAGACCCCTATAGTTCACATGACACCCCAATCAATTTTATGGATTCCTAGCACCACTTTACATGTAGTACAAACTATAGATAACTTCGTATAGTAGGTTCTGGGACCTCAACTACCTTTTTATATAGCATGTAGGATTACTATTCCTTTAGTTAACACATGCCACATTGATAGTGAGTCTTTGACGAGACTCATTAGTTAGTATGTTACTCCCTCCTTGTACATAATCTCATTCACTCTTGCTCACTATATAGTCTCATTTTCATGTTACTTATACATAGCTTATATCTAGAAAATACAAAAACATTATAATATTAATCATGCCCCATCCCCTAGGTAGCAAATTAGTTATTAATCAAAATTTTTATTCATATACATTTTTATATCTATCTTGACATCCTTATGATTGATATAACTAACATAAATCGTACACTATAAACTTATGCTTAGATTATCTTACATTTTGATGTTATGTAAGTAAATTATATTGATTTATTACATAAGTAAATTATATTGATTTATTACATACATATCATATATGCCCTGGCTAACACACATTTTATAGAACTTTTTATTTTAAGGATAATTCTTACATAGGTAAAACAACTCCATTCAAAAGAGGGGGCATTCATAGGGCTTTATCACAGATACCAAGATATCTAAATGCACCCATAATACATTTTTCAACACAGGCACATAATACAAAAAATAATTTCAAAAAAACACAATGGGAAAAAATGACATAAAGATTAGTTTTAGTTGCACATTAATCTTAATAGTTGGACATTAGTGCCCAAATTAGGACACTAGAACCATATGAAACTATTATCCAAGATATGGTACTATGATATAATAGTCTTAGTTTCATAAAATTCCAAATTGGTTAGAGAAGTATAGCAGACACAATCTAGGTTTACATAGGTTCAGTTATGGATTACCAAATTTTGCTCAATTTAACTCAAATTCATGTAATAGTTTACTTAGATTGGGGGCATCTTGCATGGCATGATAATTAACATTTAAGTTTAGATACTCATATATATATATATATATTATTACATCTCAATCCATAATCCATATACTTAGATATCAGATTTGGGGACATGTGCGTGGCACTTTTTTTCCATATGATCACTAATACATTGATCAATTACATGGAATGAAAAACTCCATGTCATTCTCTACATTTTAAACATCATACACCATGTTATAAGATACATACTAAATTCATGCCTTATTCCATCTATAGTGGTTGGCATCATCAAGTGGCCCAAAGCTACCTAATATTCTCGAGTGGTCATAGAGCCAATACATAGAGTTCTAATTATGGTTATGCATATTTAGTTACATCACATAATTTCAATTTTAGATACATATAGTACACATGTGTAGGCAATGATGAAGTCATAGTATACTTGAGTTCTTGAGCCACCTACATGAGATGGTTAGGCACACCAACAATACAATCCAAGCTATTCATAGGTCATGATCCACCAAGTAGGGGTGGTTAATGATGGAATCAAAACTAGATTGAGTTATTGATCTACCCACACATGGGGTTGAGTAAGTCATCAACTCAATCCAAATTATTCACTGATTGATCACTATATATACACACACACATAGGTTGTCACCAAGTTTATGCATTGGTTCACATACCTAGTGAGGTGCATTTGTTCCTTTCTTCTTTCTTATCTCTATACTCAATTTTGTCTTTTATTTTGATATCTCTTAAGTTAGGACTGATCTATGCATGTTTCATTTATAGGACATGCAATAGAGCATGCCTCACATACTCAGATCTAGATTCATGGACCTTACCTCACAAGTAAGTCTAGGTATGCTTTTTTATCCTTTATCCTAATAATTTCACTTTGCTACATATCTATAATAAGGGGGGGGGAAATCTAATTATCTAAAAATGACCCTTCATGCCTTGGATGTCCACTTGAGGTCACTTTACCCTTAATATAACACTTGACCCATCTTAGGGGCCCTTTTGATCCACTTTTAGCCACATGGCAGCTACAAATAACACCCAAGCCTATATAACACCACACGAGACCCATAATGGCATAATTCATTAGTGATTTAGGTCCTTACACCCTCCAAAAGGTAATTTACATCTCCCTAAGATGATTAAGGTAGGCTTAGACCTATTCTTAAGTCAACCTCTCAATTCATTTTACCATAACACTATATAAACACTACTCTCACACTCTCACACCCTAGGTAGACATTATCACAAAGAAACACACAAAAGTACCACTTTGCATTAAGGGAAAGCTCCCAATTCTTCCAATACTATATTGACTCAACCCATACATTAAATAATCTAACACTAGTGTAGGTATATAGATCTAAGGTGGCCTCCAAGACATCTTATTATACATTCAAACTTAGAAATTCTATCATTCACTTGTACTTGCACCAAGCACTTAAATGGGAGAACTACATTGGGATTGATCCCTCCTCAAAGTATTGATATGTAGGTAGTGTTCCCACATAGGGGTGTGGATCACACATCCAACACATTAGACGCAATAACCCTTTTTTCTCATGGTGTTCATTTAAACCATCACAAATATGAAAATATAGGGTTTTAGGAGGAAAACAAAGCTATATGGAAAAGTATTGATCACATAGATCTAAAATTTAGACCAGAGTTAAAACAAGACCTATTCTACAAAACCCAAAAATCATATAGAAAGAGGAAATTAGAATTAAAGGAGGACACTAGCACCATATTATGCTACTATTCAATTAGGGTGCTACTATCTAGGAAGGATTCTAACACTTAGATCTTATTTATAACACCCTAATCATCTTTTGTGCTAGTTTTTAATCTCTAGATCATCCATCTCAATCATTTTATAGTTAAATACTTGTTTACATCATTAATTTATATTTTTAGAAAGCTCAAACTAGGCCAATTATATTATAAATTAGTGGTTGTGTTTATTGCATATTTCTTCCTTGATTTACTATACTCAAACCTTTAATAAATGAGGGCTTAAACTCTATAAACCCTAAATAGTTAATACAACCTTCTTGTTGATAAAATAATTGTGTTCACCATCACACTATGCCTAACTATTTATATTATGGTCTAACCCTATCATTTTTGATGAACTAGATCTCTTACACTATATAAACATCCTAAAACTTGATATATATCCTTTACTATCAGTATTCGATTCTTGGTAGCTTCTTAGACTATCAAACACTTATGTCCCATATAGGGACACTTTCATGGATGTAAGTGCAATATTCTTATCAAGTGTCTCATCCTCAAAATTCACCTAAATTATAAATGTTTTGAAACATGTGGGTTAGCCTATTTATCTTGTTAAACCTTATCATTAGATATTTCCAAAATTTGTGGTATAAATACATATACAAGCCAATTCATTATTCATCTAGCAAATACCAAGAAATCACCTATTCAATCTCATTCAATCAATTACAAAACTGCGTTTTATTACCCTATTTTTCCCTATTTTTATATCAATCATAAGAGAAATAATATTTAAAGTTTTAAGCACCCAAATAATAACCCATGATTAATATTTTTCAAGTTACAAGCTAGATCATTTCATTCCCTTGAATATAGTATATTGCATCCTTGCACACACACGGACCAATACCTAAGGAAAAACTACATATTTATGAGGCCCTCCTTGGACTATTGGATATGTATCTAGTTTTAATTGATAGAGGGTTCCTTGAGGTCAAATTGACACTGTGAGTCCAGTAACCCATATTTGGAAAGTTATAATAATTAAGGTCAAGAGATCAAGTTTGAGCCATAAATAGTCATCTATAGCCTATGTTTGAAAATAAAATATATCAAAAGAAAGGTGATAAAAAACCATAAAGATATATTAATCACTCCAAAAAAATGAATATTATGTTCTAAACATTTATGCAGATGTCAGGACACTTGCATATACGTAAGTGTCCCACTTGGCCATTTTATGGTTTCAGTCATCAGCCATGTAATATACTGAGGGAAACATACCCTCATTCCTAAAAAATGGGGATCCTTGTGTTAAAATTGTGAAAATTTGTACTTTAAAGTTGAAATTCACTTGATCAAAAGTATCATTAACATGTTTACAAATTGTTTTTATTTGAAGATCATGCACACCTTCATTTGGTTGGCTTATCTGTTCATGGCTTTGGTTTGACCTTATCTAGGTTTGTTAACACTTGTTCTTCATATTTTAGGTTGTACATTTGATGAATACCATTTTGAATAGGATGCGTATTAATTTCATGTTTTAATCCTAATTTGGCCTTTTACTAGCCTTTGGTCTATAAAAAGACAAGATAGATCCATAGTTAAAACTTATTAAAACCCTCATCCAAGAAACCTTAGCACAATTCTTTTAGGCCAAATTCAAAATTAGAAAGAAAAATTTACGCAAATTTTTTTTAAAAATACCATAGACTTAGTTCAATTTTTATACTAAGGCTTAGTCATATTTTTCAACATCACCAAACATTGGTCTAAAAATTATATGCTTGGTCTCCTTTATGTCCCAAGACTTTAATTCCCTTTTATCTTAGCATGGTCTAACTTTGTTACAAGCATGGTCCTTTTGTTATAAATAGAGGCTAAAATCTTAATCCTAAAGTCTTGTTCACATTTATTAACACAAATAAGACCTTAGTATTAAGACTTTAACCTAAGTTACATATATCTCTAAGCATTAACTTAAACATTGTGATTATTTATAGGATCAATGACCCATAATTAATCAGGCAAAGTTAATCAGATACCATGAGATGGGCTTGATGAGCCAAGGATTCTAATATGTGGAACTAATCTCACTCTAACTCTTTGATTGGGATTGACAATCCACATTCATGTGGATGTCGAGATCCAACAGTGTGAGATCTAAAGGGGTCCCTTTTATTATGACATAGTTTGATCCTAAGTTTTTACCCTAAGGTTTTAATTATATTTATCAATACAATAAAACCTTATATCATGATTTTTATTTGAAGGATCCTTTTATTTATGTTATAAACTTGGGCTAAAATCTTATTTTATGATTGTTGACAATTTTGACCCTACAAGTGAAAATTACAACCTCTATCATTCAGAACTTTGCTTAAACATGCCTTTTGAAGAAGGGGAAGAGGACCAGGCCAAGGGGATACTTTGAAAAGGATTAAGATAGAATTCCTTGAGACTTTTGTTCAAAGGAAATACAAGAGGAATGGTCCATTATAGAACGGCTGAAGGATTATTTTCTAAGGCTAAATGACTATTACATTTTCCCTAAAGGGTAGTCAGGAAGGGCTTGTCATGATCCCAAAGGGTAATTGCCCTTCGAGAAAGTTCAAAAATAGAGGATCCAAAGGGACATTTCCTTTGGACTTTTTATCTGAATAAATTATCCATGAGAGAGATGTTCGAAAGAAAAGTCTTTTGGAAAAGTGGAAGGGTTCTTTCAAAAGCCTAAAGGGCATTTTTGTGTGCCAGAGGGACAATTCAAAAATTTGAGGTAGCCATTTGTAGAAATATGAAGGGTATCTACCCTTCAAAAAGGTTCATTTACATAAGCTTGAAGGGTTCATTTAGTTTCAAAAAGGTCATTACAAAAATATTGAAGGGTATGTTCCCTTCAGGAAGGTTCATTATAGGAATTTTGAAGGGTATGTGCCCTTCGAAAAAGTCGATACAAGGAAAGGCACAAGCAAAAATAAAAGGGCACAAATTTTTTGTCCAAAGACAAAGGTGATAAGTAAAAGATCGAAACAATTCTTATAGGAAATTTTCCCAAAAGAAAGGAGAGAGCAAAGTGGTAGAGCTTCAAAATTTTTGTCCAAAGACAAATATCCAAAGGGATCAAAAGAGAGGGAAAGCTTGAGAGAGTTCCTGAGGAAAAATTATTCATAGAAAAAAAGAGAAATACATGAATAAAAGATTTGAAGGAATTCCTTTGGACAAATTATCTAAAGGAATTCTTTAGAAGGTTTAAACAAGGGAAAGTGAAATGGACAAAAAGTCTGAAGGAATTCCTTCAAACAAATCATCTAAAGGAATTCCTTTGAAAGATTTACTTGAGGAAATGTACAAAGAAAGGCTTGAAAGGATAAGTCTCAGAATTTTTATCTAAAGAGAGAAGTTTGAGACAATTCCCACAGATAATTTGTTTATGGAAAAATGACTTGATAAATAGTCCAAAGCGAAGAGGCTAATATCCCAATGGATAAGTCCATAGAAAGGGAACAATAAACAATAAGTCTAAGAAAGATAAAGCCAAAGGAAAATTCATAGGAAAAATATAGCATGAACAATCAGTAGGACATGCATGGAAATGAAGAGCCAGATAATGCATAGGATTTCAATAGTTAATAAGCATGCAAATAGCCATAAATGAGACATATCTAGGATGTGTAACCATTTTAAACATGACACATTTAGTTATAAAATAGAGGCTCACTTTGCATGAATAACTCAAGGAATTTAACATTGGAGAGCTTAAAAAGAAATTCCACGCATGCACTCTCATTTGTCTCAAGCTTACAACATTCCAATAGTTCAAGTCTAGACCATTGGAGGTTGACTAGTCTTGAGCTCTAGTTGACTAATTGTCAAGTGCCACATCTACTCATTGTTTTCATGCAAAGGGAAGCCTTTCAAACATTCTAGTAACTCAAGAAGAGTTATATTTTTAGAGATTGACATAACATTATGCATGTTGGAGGATTAGTCCAAGCTTGAGCCCACCATCCATTTTCAACACCAAAGGATTTTTAATGCAAGACAAAAGACAAGAAAAGACAAATTTAGAAGGCTTTGTTATCTTAGCATAACCAAAATTGGACTTGGGCTAATGAAAGAGTTGCCTTCTTCTTCTATTTTTAGTGCCAACCTCTTTGGCTTGTATATCTTTTTATATATAAGTTGGCTTTTTAGCCTTGAATTGTATCCCTCTTTTGGCAAGACAAAATTCTATCAAAGATTGAGTTGTAACCTTTTTTTAGATTAATATAAGGACTATTGTTTTTAGATTCTAATAGCTGGTTTAGTGTATTCATGTTAGTGATTTGCATAAGTGATAGAGTTTTCTTCCTTGCAAAGTCTTGATTCCTACCTAGTTACTAGCTAGTCAAATTATGCAGGTCATGCTCTATGTTTAAGTGTCTTTTGGATAGAATTTTAGTGGATGTAAATGGCTGATTAGTGCCTTAAATTAGGCCTATTCTTTCATTTCTCTCAAATTTTAGTTACTAGATCAAACTTTTTCATGAAATAATTATGCATATTGGTTAATTAGAGTTGAAAGTTCAACCTTCTTATTTAAATCAGTGTCTTAGGAGCTCTAATTAAGTGGATCAATAAAAAATATAGGTGTATCACCATCATTAAATAGGATTTCTATTCATTTTTCTCTCTCTTTTCTCAGTAGTTTGTAGTGCAGAGCAAAGGTCCTAATTGATACACCAAAGGGAACTAGCCCTTATAATCTAGAGATTCAATCCACTGATTAGGTCACCCACAACTTAGGATTGTTTTCATGTTTTAGTAGACTATGAAGGCTTAAAACTACCTTCACAATGGAGTAGGTCTGATTGAAAATAGTTTTTGGCATGCCCAGAGGGACCATGAAAAAAATATTTTCATATCTAAAGAAAGTTTGTAGCAGAAGAAGATAACATCTAGTTGAAAATATTTTAGCATCATCTAGCTAGCTCTTTCATGCCAAAGTCACCACAAGGTCAGCAAGTAAAGGTAATCATTTTGAATTTTTATCATATAAGAGACAAAGGTTTAATAGGGCAAAACCATATCCTTAAAAAAAATATTTGCCTCTTGGTCAGCGTATTGTTCTAATCACTACAATCCCCACTATCTAAATGGCTATCATAAATAAGGTGTTTGCTCTATTCAATAGAGGTAGCCTACTAAATTTGGCCTAGTTTGATGACATTCTAGTGTCTTCCCTCAAGAGCATCCCATTATTCTCAAGACCAAATCAAATAACCCCTATTGAACATATCCAATATGTGGCTAATCTCTATTCAGTCCATAATTTTGTTGAGGTTAATGTATTTATTATATTTCTTGCTACCTCCTTCAAGGGAAAAGCATTGAAATGGTATCAAAACCTTACACTAAACTCCATTTCCACTTGGGATGAATTGGGCACAACATTAGTCAAGAAATTTGAGGACAAATCTGATCATCTATCTTTAGTTGAGCAATTGACCACCATAACAAGGGCTGCTTATGAGTTTGTGTTTGATTTTAACCTCAAATTCCAAAAGACATGGACCAAAATACCTATGTTGATAAGGATATCCTCTGAATATGCATATCTATACTATTTGAAAGCCCTTAATTCTGACATTAGTTTGATGATACAGTCAATAGGTAGTACTACCTTACCAAATGCTTATGAGGTTGTAATAAGGGCAAAAAATAGTTTGATACAAGCTGGTAAGCTTTCTCCAAGACCTCCATTGCCTATATTTCTATAAATAAGTTCTATACTAGCCCCTCAAGTTCCTCAAATTCTATCCTTAGCTTCTATTTCAGCACCTCAAGCTCAAATCACAATACCTACCAGCCAAGCTAGTAAGATAGGTGAGTTGAAAAGCTTGTTATAATCTTTTGGGAATGAAATAGTGTAGCTTTAAAGGTAAAAATTTTATTCAAATAGGCCCTATCAATAGCAAAATTAGAACACCTATTATCCCTTCAAAGATCAAAGGCCTCCTTATTAGGGTTTCAAAGAGAATAGACAACCTTATCAAGCATAAGGAGCCATAAATCTAGCTAAGCCATATGCTACCATTAATCATAATGTTTCTTCCACTTTAAAGGCCATTATTCCCACCCCACCTCAAAACAACATGATGCAAGATTCAGGTTGGAAGCCCTCAAATCTCAATGATGCTTAAAACCAAGCCTTGGTATCACAAAACATCACTATGCCACAAATGCTACAAGAAGAGTTTTCTTTTCAAGGAGGTTAGTATCAAGATACAAGTTTGGCATCACAAGGAGAGACTCAATAAGCTCAAGGGTAGCCTAATTCCATTATTGTAAATTGACACTTAGATGATAATGTTGCTTTTGCTCAAGGTGTTGAATCTAACAATTTAAGTGGTCAAGTTATAGCTATAACTAGAGCTAAAAGAAGAGCCATTAAAAAGGCTCAAGAAGTGAAAAATTCTTTGAGTAATCCTAGGGTTGTTTCTAATATTATATAATGGCAACTTTCTATCCCTACAACTCAAAAAAATTAGAATACAAAGGTTAGTAAAGTCCATAAACTACCTCTAGTTCATGAATAGCCAATGGTTTAGAAAGTATAACCAAAGGTTAGTGGATCTCATTTTAGTATAGTGGATCAAATAGAGAAATATAATATCAAAATTAACATGTAATATTCTCTTTCCATTCCAAGACAAAAGGATAAGCTCATTTAAGAGCTTTTAGCTCTCGAATTGTCTCGAAAACTAGTTGAGAAAGAGGGTGTTATCTTGGCTAATTCAAATCAACCAACTAGGCAATAGGTATAACAATAAAAAAATATGGTAAAGGTGGACAAAATAGAGGTAAAATTAAAGAAAACTCCTCATTTTTAACTTTCTTTGATAGTATGTGATATTTTGGTTCATAACTGTATGGTGGATAGTCGAGTTAGTAGTAAAATCATGCCTAAATAGATTGTAGACAAGCTTGGACTTGTTTATGAGCCAAATAATAAACGAGTATTTCAATTAGATGGGTCACCATCTAAGATGGTAGGCATCATTAAAGATCTAAAATTTACATTACATGCATATCCCAATGTTATTATTTAGTAGGATGTTGTGGTGGTAAACTTGCCTCCCTACTTTGCTATGTGCCTTTCAAGAGGTTTTACCTTAAAGATTGGGAGATATTTATCAACTGATTAGACTTATTTATTGTTCAAAACTAGGTATGGTACCAAGGTAACAATTCATTATGAACCTATTTAATGTTTTAATATGGAGCCATATAAGCCAAATTTTGTGAATACTAACTGTATCATCTCAGATGAAGTACTAGAAGCTAGTGAAGTAGAAAGTGAATCACCTTTGGCTAAACTATAGATTTTTTCCTTGATGAGTGGGATTCTACCTTACATGAGGATGATCCTTATAATATTATTTAAGAAGAGGGTCTTGGTTTGTATTTCCTTCATGAGAATGATACACCAATTCTAGCCATGGTCAAAGATGATGAGTCTAGTGAAGGTTTGTGGTGACTATACTTTGATGGATTAAAAAATAAGGATGGAACTAGAGCTAGAATGATGTTGGTTTCTAAAATAAAACAAAGGTATTTATATTCTATTAAATTTTAGTTTGGTTTTTCAAACAATGTTGCTGAGTATGAAGCACTAGTTCATGGTTTACAGTGGGCTAGGAAGATGAAAGTCAATTCTTTGCAAGTGTTTAGATATAGTGAACTTGTAGTTACGTTTAAATGTACAATTTTTTTTTAATAAAATCTTAAAATCATTTAATTTGGGATTTACTTTAATATTTTTAGGCTTTTAACATTCAGGCAATACCAAGAGATAAGAATAAACATGCTGATAGGCTGGCTACCATTAGGGAATAATTTAGTATCCCAATTGATGTAAATAATGAAAAAATTTAGTCAGATATAAAGGTGTTTGTAAGGCCTTATATTCTAGATAATCATAAGAATTGGTAGGTTTTCAAATATGACAATCAAATCATGAGATTCTTACAAGAAGACGCTGAGTTTTCTTCAGGAAATTGGTCAAAGCACTTGTAGCAATATGGTGATCAGATTGTGCAACTAAAAAGAAATAAGCTACCCAAAGGATTGGTCACACTTAAGAACATTTTTTATGGTGATGATGAGCTAAGGAAAGAGAAGTCATCCTTGTCAACAAAGGAAGAACACTATGCCAATATAGAGATTGTAGCTAGTAAGATTTTGAAATTAGGTAAGGTATGCACTCCTTCACAAAAGAATGCTTTCATTGAGTTATGCAAAAGTTTTGATGATATATTTACATGGAAGTATAGTGATCTCAAAGGTTCTAATACAAGTTTGACTTAACACACCATTGAGTTAGAGGAGGAAACTAAACCAGTGATACAAAGATAAAGGCCCATCAATCCTAAGCTTAAACCTTTGATGAGAGTTGAGCTTCACAAGCTCATAGAATTAACTATTATATTTCAAATCAAGCACTCAACTTGGGTGGAAAATCTTGTTTTGGTATGAAAAATAATGGAGAAATTTGTTTGTGTTTTGACTTCCATGATTTGAACAGGTCTTCACTTAAAGATCACTATCCATTGCCATTAATGGAACAAATTTTACAACTTATTGCAGGTTTAAAGAGGTTTTCTTTATTGGATGGATATAGTGGCTAAAATCAGATTTTAGTCAAAGAAGAAGACCAATTTAAGATAGCCTTCACAACTAAGTGGGGAACATTTACATACATAAAGATGTCATCTCAAGCAAGTGTTTGAAAGGTGTAGGCAATTTGGGGTATCTCTTAATCCCAAAAAGTTTGTATTTTTAGTTCATGAAGGTAAGCTTCTTAGACATGTTATTTCAAATCATGGTTTAAGAATAGATGCCAAAAGGATTAAATTCATCTTTTCACTCTCCTTGCCTAAGCACACAAAGGCTTTGCAAAGTTTCTTTGGGAAAATTAATTTCATAAGGAGATGTATTTCATATTTTGCCATTTTAGCTAAGCCACTTACAATGATGGTAAAGAAAAATTAGAACTTTAACCGGTCCAAAGAAGGAATAAAAGGTTTTGAGAATATTAATAAGGCAATATCTAGTGCTCTTACACTTATAAATCTTGATTTCATGAAATATTTCATTTTGTAAACTTATGCTAACATGGACAACATTTCAGGTATTCTTATGAAGCAAAATCATGAGTCTTTGGAGTAGCCAATAGCCTTCTTTAGTCAAGGCTTGGAGGAGTATGAAACAAGGTATTTTTTTGTTAAAAATCATGTAATTTTAGTCATAATATCTCTAAGATGTTTAGGCACTTGTACTCTAATAATAAGATACATCTAATGGTTTCCCATCCAAGCATCAAAGATTTCCTTTTGAACAAGGATATAAATGAGAAGAGACCTGGTTGGATAACCAAGGTAATGGAGTATGATGTAGAAATTAGGGTCACAAAGCTGATCAAAGGAAAGGATTGTGTGAGCATCTAGCACAAGACTTGCAATAGGCTAATGAGCTTATTTTGGTGTCAAATGATGAAGAGGTTGCAGCTGGTCATACCTCACCTTCTATCTAGTTTAATGACTTGGTATGTTATCTCCAAGATGGTATTTATCCCTCTCATCTCAATGCTTAAAAGAGAATAAATTTTAGATTGTAATCAATTCCATTTTTACTTGTTGATGGTGTTTTGTTCAAGAAATATATCAATGGAATGTTTCTAAGATGTGTAGAACCAAGCCAAACTCAAAGATTTATTGAATAATTCTATGATGGGCATGGTGGAGGACATTTTTATACAATAAATATATCCCTTAAGATCATGAGAGGTTGGTATTATTGTCTTAGTATATTTTATGATTGCCATGTATGGGTTAGAAAGTGCAAATAGTGTCCTATGTTTGTAGGAAAAGTAAAGCTTGCAGCCTTACCTCTTCAACCAATAGTGGTGGATGAACCCTTTGTATAATGGGGATTAGACTTTATTGGCCTCATTAACCCTCCTTCAAGTTTAGGACATAAATGGATTCTAACTACTATAGATTACTTCACATATTGGAAAGAAGCAATATGATTAAGAGAAGCAAATGAAACTAATGTTCTTGATTTCTATGAAGGTTTGATTATTAGGTTTGGAGTTCCTTCAAATATTATTTCTAATAATGCAATGGATTTTATGGGATCTAGGATTAGTCAATGGGTTGTCCAACATGTATTTTATCTCAGCACTTCATCGAACTATTATCCACAAGGCAATGGCCTTGCTGAATCTATGAATAAGAACCTATTGAGGATTATAAGAAGGACTATTGAAGAAAATCAAAGATCATGGAATTTCAAGTTGAAGTCAGTTCTATGGGCTGATAGGATCACCTATAAAATATCAATAGTTAACTCTCCATACAAGCTGATATATGGTAAGGAAGCAAGGTTACCCATTTCTCTTAAATTTCTCAATTTAGAACTAATGCATCAACTTGAGTTGTTGGGTAATGAGTCTGTGAAAATAAGGTATGATGAGCTTATGGAGTTGAAAGAAACAAGAAATCAATCTATGCTAGCCATGGAAATTCATCAAGCACAAGTGAAGAGAGCTTTTGACAAAGGATCTTCTTTATGAAGTTTCAAGGAAAGAGATTTGGTCCTCAAGTGGGATGAGGATAGAGCTAAACCAAGAAGGCACACAAAGTTTGATTCACTTTAGAGTGGCCCATACATAATCTCTATCTATAAATCCCACAATGCTTTGCAACTTGCAAAGTTGGATGGTTAGGATCTTCCAATCCCAGTCAATGGGATACATCTGAAACATTACTATTGAAGAGCAAAGTTCTTGGTACATAGTTTATTTATTTTGCTTTCCTCCAAGTGCTGTTCAAGGATAATAGTTTCATTTTATTTTGTTTGAATAAGTTCTTGTGTGCACATTTTATTCTTAGTTAGTTGTATTATTTTCATGTGTTTCCCTTCTTATTTTAAAGGATGAAGGTTACTTCATGTTTGGTCAAAGGATATTTGCAATCATGGACCAAGTTTACCATTATTTTTTAAGTTAAATATCATGTTTATGGTCTAAGTTCTCAAGCATAGAAGGCATGCTTCTTAGCTGAGTTGCCAAAATGTTGACAATTTTGACCCTATAGGTCAAAATTTCAACCTCTATCATTTAGAACTTTGCTTAAACATGGCTTTCAAAGAAGGGGAAGAGGACCAAGCTGAGGGGATACTTTGAAAAGGCTTAAGATATAATTCTTTTGGACTTTTGTCTGAAGGAAATATAAGAGGAATGGTCCATTATAGAAAGGCTGAAGGACTATTTTCCAAAGGCTGAATGACTATTGCATTTTTATCAAAGTGTACTCAAGAAGGGCTTGTCATGATCTTGAAGGGTAATTTCCCTTTGATAAATTTCAAAAATAGAAGATCCAAAGGGACATTTCCTTTAGAATTTTTGTTTTAAAAAATTTTCTGTGAGAGAGATGTCTAAAAAAAAGTCTTTTGGAAAAGTGGAAGGGTTCTTTCAAAAGCTTGAATGGTAGTTTTATGTGTTAGAGGGACAATTCAAAAATATAAGGTAGCCATTTGAAAAAATCTAAAGGGTATCTAGGTTTCAAAAAGGTTCATTTCCATAATCCCAAAGGGTTCATTTAGTTTCCAAAATGTGATTACAAAAATCCTAAAGGGTATGTGCCCTTTAGGAAGGTTCATTGCAAGGATCTCAAAGGGTATGTTCCCTTTGAGAAAGTCACTACAAGTAAAGGCATAAGCAAAAATAAAAGGGCACAAAATTTTTGTCTAAAGACAAAGGTGATAAGTAAAAGATCAAAACTATTCTTTTGGTCAATTTGCTTGAAAGAAAGGAGAGAGAAAAGTGGTAGAGCTTCAGACTTTTTGTCTGAAGATAAATATCCAAAAGAAGGGATTGAAAGAGAGGGAAAGCCTGAGAGAATTCTTGTAGATAAATTGTCTGTAGGAAAAAAGAGAAATACATGAACAAAAATTTGAAGGAATTCCTTTGGACAAATTATCCAAGGAATTCCTTTAGAAGGTATAAAAAAGGGAAAGTGAAATGGACAAAAAGTTTGAAGGAATTTCTTCAGACAAATTGTTTAAAGGAATTACTTCAGAATATTTACCCAAGGAAATGTACAAAGAAAGGCTTGGAAGGATAAGTCTTAGATTTTTTGTTCTAAGAGAGAAGTCCAAGACAATTCTTATGGATAATTTATTCACAAAAATATGACTTGAAAGATAGTCTAAAGTGAAGAGGTAAATATCCCAATGGATAAGGCCGTAAAAAGGGAATAATAGACAGTAAGCCAGGAAAGAAAATTCCATAGGAAAAATATAACATGGATAATCAATATAACATGCATATAAATGAAGATCCAGATAATGTAGAGGATTTCAATAGTCAATAAAAAGGTTAATAAGCATGCAAACAACCATAAATAGGATTAGACATGTCCAAGATGTGTAACCGTTTTAAACATGACACTTTTAATTCTAAAAGGGAGGCTCACTTTGTATAAAGAACTCAAGGATTTTTAAATTGGAGAGATTTACAATAAATTCCATACATCCACTCTTATTTATCTCAAGCTTACAACATTCTAGCAGTTCAAGTGTAAACCATTGAAGGTTGAATAGTCTTGATCTCTTGTTGATTAATTATCAAGTGCCACATCTACTCATTATTTTCATGTAAAGGGAAGCCTTTCAAAAATTCTAAAAACTCAAGAAGACTTCCATTTTTGGAGATTGGCATAACATTATGCATGTTGGAGGATTAGTCCAAGCTTGAGCCCGCCATCCATTTTCAACACTGAAGGATTTTTCATGCAAGTCAAAAGATAAGAAAAGAGAAATTTAGAAGGATTTGTTATCTTAGCATAATGGAAATTGGACTTGGGCTAATGAAAGATTTATCTTCTTCTTCTATTTTCAGTGCTAACCTCTTTGGCTTGTGTATCATTTTCTATATAAGTTGGCTTTTCAGCCTTGAATTGTATCCCTCTTTTGGCAAGACAAAATTCTACCAAAGATTGAGTTGTAACCTTTTTTTTAGATTAATATAAGGACTATTATTTTTAGATTCTAGTAGCTAGTTTAGTGTATTCATGTCAATGATTTGCATAAGTGATAGAGTTTTCTTCCTTGCTAAGTCTTGATTCTTACCTAGTTACTAACTGGTCAAATTATGCATGTCATGCTCTATGTTTAAGTGTCTTTTGGTTGAAATTTTGGTGGATGAAAGTGGCTAATTAACACCTTCAATCAGGCCTATTCTTTCATTTCCATCAAATTTTAGTTACTAAATCAATCCTTTTCATGAAATAATTATGCATATTGGTCAATTAGAGTTGAAAGTTTAACCTTCTTGTGTAAATTAGTGTTTTAGGAGCTCTAATTGAGTGGATCAATACAAAATATAGGTGTATCATCATCATTAGATAGGATTTTCATTCAAGTTTCTCTTTCTTTTCTCGATAGTATTTAGCATATAACAAAGGTCCTAATTGATACACCAAAGGGAGATAGCCCTTATAATCTAGAGATTCAAGCCACTAATTAGGTCACCCACAACCTAGGATTGTTTTCATGTTTCAGTAGACTATGAAGGCTTAAAACCAAGTTCACAAGGGTACAAGTTTGATTGACAACAATGACTTTATTAATCATAGGGTCCTTTTATCATGTTGAAAAATTAGATTAAAAAACCTTAGACCAAAGTTTATTCATATTTATTAATACAATTAAAACATTAGTCCTAGGTTTTATATATATTCTTGAGCTTACTTAATCTTTTTATAATTATAGGAACCAATCACTTTTGAATTTGAATCATGATCAATGGCTTACATGTAATTAGATGGGGATGATCGAATGAAGCAAAATCGATGAATGAAAAGTCAAGCTGTAGACCCCAATTTTGACATCAAGCACCTTACCAAGAATAAATGATATGCATTTAAGCGTATAGATCTAGATCAATAGAGTGTATCAAATCAAGACTTTTAAATGAAGATTTAAGTTAATTTGAGACTATGACATGGAAAAAGCATGTTAATTGACTCAACTGATAGGGTACCGAACCCAAAAGGCCCATGGGATTACCAAGTGGCCAAACCTTGGGGCCTAATACACATTAAAGTCCAAGTACATTTTGAAGATCAATGTCCCACATTGATTCATACCCACTAGATCTGACAGTATGAGATCAAAAAAGACTTTTCAACAGAGCTTGGGAGGCCTATGGGACTTACAAGTGGCACAAACTTGTGGCCTAGTATATGTTACGGCCATTGGCATTCAAATATTAGGATTAAGATCAATGGATTACTTTGATCCATGTAAATAATCTAATAGTGCAAGATAAAAGTAAATTTTCAAAGGGCATTGGTCATGTTTTTAAACATTAATGAATAATTTACTATGAAAGTGCCACATAGATGACATAGGGACACCACATAAGTAGAAAATGCCAAATCTAAAGATTTTTTGGGCTCAAAAAAGAGAAGGTATAAATACATGATCTATATGAAAATATAAGGAATGAAACTCACTTAAGTGAAAATAGCCATCATTATTAAAGCTATAAAAAATCCCTAATTAGATCCTAAATTGATCACAATCAAGTCTAAGTAAGTCAATCATCATCTGAGCAAGTACAAATTGATCAATATCGACCTATAGATCACTAGGGATCAATTTATCAAACTCATATTCATGATGGCCTAAAGACAATGAGAAGATGTAGAACTCTATCTAACTTCAGACCTAGAGGGGAAGATATTCAAGGATACATAGTTTGATGGAATTGATTTGAACACAAGTCACAATTGTTCCCATCTATTCTAGACAATGTAAGAGCAACTAGCCATTTCTAGAGAGGAAGAGAACTTGTCCTGAAAAGGAGATATGACATTGTGGCCATCTAGATGATTGATTTTCATTTTGCTATAGCCAAACTAGATGTACTGCATTGCATTGATGTTATCTCTCTCATATTTAAAGACTACAAAATTGATAAAGGCATGATAGTTTATGAATATAGATTTAGGAAGGTTGTATATATTTCTCTTTTAGATTTTGAGAATTACTATAAACTTCATAAACCCTAAATTGACATGACCACCTTAAATAATTAGGATAAGGAAAATGACCTAAATACCTTCTTTACCCCATGGCTATATTTTGGGAATCAAGTATTCTCATACTTTAGTAGCAATATCCCAATCAAATAATTTAGGCCCAAAATTAGGATGATTATGACATTAATGAATAGATTGTGTGAAAATCCCTCCACAAATATGTGGACAAACTATGGGCCCTCCTGGTTTATTTTATGGGTGAGAGAAAACTCACTCCTCCTCTTGGGGAGGTTATTAGCATCTGTTTGAGCAGATAAATCTCTTGAATAAAAAAGAAGACCAAGAGTCAGTTTTGTATGATGCCATACTTTCTAGATTCCATACTTGCCACCACTAAGATTCTCAACATCAAAGAATGGTCACCTGAGGGAACCCAAATAGTCACCCAATATTATTCCAAATTGCACATTTTTAAGTATAGAGATCACATACAATTCATATGTGATTGTGTCTATACAACTTTAGTAGAGGTCATTATAGGAATATCAATGATGAGGGTTAATCCTCTAATAAATAAGACTATTGAATCCATAGGTGGTAAATGGTTATATCCAAATTGCATAATAATCAGGATTGAGGGAATATTATGCACCCCACTCAAAATACAAGTTCATGTACTAAAAAAACTAGCTAAACAAGAGGTATCATACCAAATATGCAATGGCATAGATGACCTTTGTAGGACCAAGAGGAAAGGAATGCTCCACACCTTCCCCATTACCATTGGTAGGACCTTTTTTAGCAATAGGACAATATTGAGGCTACCTATAAATAGAGGGCCTCTTTCATATTAAAACATGATTAAGTAAGGTAGTGGGATTCCAAAGGAAGAGTTATGGGGTACTTAAAGATAAAGGGAATAAATATGACCTATGAGTACCAGCCTAGACCTTATGACCCAATCTAAACCAAAGCTTCTTCATTCACCAAAGTCTTATCAAGATTGAAGAAACAAAACATAAATCCAAAAGCTAAATTACTAAGGGAATAAAAGCCAAGTGATGACATATCCTAGCCAGGTCCAAGACAATACAATTTTCTATGAGGTCCATATTCTAGACCTCTTCCAACACAACCAAAAATAGAGGAGAGAAGACGTAAGGATATTACATTGTCCTCATCTTAGGAAGTAGAACCAAAATCAAATATTGAAGGAATTAACATAATAACATTGGACCCTAAGGAGATACTAGAGGATGCTCTAAAGATGCTAGCTAGTGCCTATGAATCTAATGAAGAAGAAGCTCAAACTGAAGAGATAGGGGAAGATAAGGGGATGGAAGTAGATTTGGACTTGGTCCCTATTGCAACCCAACCCAAAAGAAAAGCTAAGATAACCTTGGTCCCATTAAGTGGAAAGAAGCCCAAGTTGACCTTCACTCATTCTTTGAGTGAGCTCAACCTTTTTAGTGAGGATAATTTGATTCATGGCCCAACCATTCCTAAATGTTTTTTTATGGAAAATTCTAGAAAGTTCTTACTCTACACCATCCTTGGGCAATAACAAAGATTGTTAATATAATTGTGCATGTTGAGCTTAAGCCATGGATTGTGGCTTTGTAAAAGGAAAAATAATAAATAATGATGTCTTTAAGAGGGCCAAGGTGGACACAGATTCAAACCCCTACTCCTCAAGTGACATAATCATCAGTTAGCATCAGGTTTGACCCAAAAATAGATGGATTACAAAGAATCATCGAGAGGAAAACCTTGGTTGGAGGATAAGAATTCAGTTTTTAGAAAGTGGAACCATTTATTGGCTTGAATCCTATTGAAGGGAAGAAATTAGGTGAAAAACCCATATTTGAGGAAAATTTGCTTGAATTGGCTGAAGCATAATCATTTCAATTATAGGCTACCATCAATGGCTTACAATAACAGAGGGAGAATTTGCAATAGCAAAAGGAGAATTTGGAAAGGCAAGCTATTTTGTCAATTCTTAATGCCATGATTAAGATGTTTGAAGCATATTTATATGATATGTTTGACTCCCTAAAGTCAACAAAGGCAAGAAAAAATGTATTGGGTTAGAAAGACACAACAACCAAAGACTTAATCACCCAAGGACATAATTCAAAGGACAAACTAAAGGAATTGGTCAACATCTTAATATAAGATCAAATCCTTGGTTTCAAGACCATCAACTTATCTCACTTGAAAACAACCATGGGATTGATTTTAGACAAGATCAAGGGTTTGAGTACATGTTTTAAGAGCTTAGAAATACTCCTTGGAGATGACAAGGTGCTACTAGATAGGATAGAATAATTCCTTGGGAACATGATTGCTAAACTAACAATGCTCAGCCCCATGGGCCTCATAACAGATGAGGAATTCAAATATAATAACACCTTGGGCATGTAAGAAGTAAAGATCAAAAGCCAAGGCAAATCTAGGACATGCAACAATAGGGTCATGGATATGATCCTAATAGGAGAAAAAAAATTACTGAGGTAAGGAGTATTAAGGAGGCCTTAGGAAGAAATGATAGGGACTTTGGAGACCTAGCTAATTAGGAAGATGAGATATTCATGGAACCTATTGTTAATTTGAAGCTGATTGATGAACAACACTAGAGAGCAATTAAGGTTCTTCAGCAAAAATAGCGGACTTCATCAGCACAAGAATCCCAAGGCAAAGTTAGTTAAGGATATTTTTTTTGGTTGAAGATTTGTAATATGGTGAAAAATAGAATATTATTTTTGTAAATTCATGTGCCTCTTGTAAGCACATTGCTTATAGGTCAGTCCAATTGTGAAATTTTAATGTATATTTGAACTTTTGTAGAAAGGATAACTATCCTTACACTTGTACTTTTATAACTGGATATGATTGACCAACATACTTCCTTGCATTCTATAAAAGGAGTATTATAATTTATAAAAAGAGGAGGGAGTTTTTGAGTCAAAAACTTGTGTAAAATTTGAGCAATTAATGCAAGTGAGGAATTTTGAAAATATTGTCCATATTCATTTGTGTCATTTGTTATTATGGTTTTTCTCTCACTTGCTTGATCTCATTTTTTAGATTTGAATTGTTCTTATGAAAATTTCATGCACACATTTTAATTGTAGAGTTTTAACTTATGCCAATGCTAGGTTGACTAAAAGTTCTCTACTTCATTTCATTTCTCTTACTCTTCATGCATTTGGGCTAATGCTATTTGTTTGTAGGGTAAATCTTTAAAGTGAACTTAGTTCTTATTTACAATTTTCACATTCCTTAGATGTTTACCTAATGTGTAGTAAGACTTGAAATCATGCTATTTTGTATCATACATTGGTTAAGTGCATAATTTAAGGACATTTTAACTTTGCCATGATGTTTGGGATGAAGATCAACAACTTCTCTTTTCTACTTTACCCTTCTTTTTGATCCTTTTTAAAACTAGATCACTCTAGCTTAATTACCATTGTAAATATTCTTTTTAGATTAGTATTTACATTATATTTGATCATAATTCACTATTATTAGATAATATTGCTTCATTTCTTTGAAAAGATATAGGCCAAGGTGGCTCCCAACCACCAAAAATTATAAATATTATGAAATAATCTACTTGCTTTGCCTCTATTCCATCAATGGATTATCACAACTTACAACACATGCATTGAATTATCTAAATTATAAAATAAGAAGTGTTCTTTAAACACTCTAATAACCTGTGATACACATTAAGGCATCAACAGGTGGAGCTTCATTAGTGCTAGAAGGAGGGTCTATTTTTTGTAGATTTGTAGTATCTTAGCTATTTTTTGTGAATTCTGGTTAAAAATCACTCTACTCTTTGCATATTTGTGTTTTTTTAGCATAATCATGTAAAGGTGGGTGATATTCATGGTTTTAGATTGGTGTTTGTGCTTATTTAGACAAATATTGACATTCTTTAAGGACATATGTTGAATTATGGTAAAGATAGCTTTAGAATTATGAACACAATAGGTTTGAGGTTAGTAATAGCAAATTCGATCAAAGATTCTTAGATATTTTATTCAATTGATTCCATTTGAGATTAAAACATGTTAGGGTCAATATTAATTATGTATTTGGATACATATTTGAGCTAACTTAATTAAAGATTGCTATCTTTTTTCATCCTTTATATGAATCTTTTAAAAATTTGCTTAATGTGTATCTCTAATCATTGTTCTCTACAAAGATAAGATTGAAGAATCATATTTCAAATAGGATTCAAAATTATCAAGCTAATTACCAAAAATTAGAACAAGGTCATGTTTAGAGACTAGGGAACCTCTGCTTGAATTAGAAGTTCATAGAAGAGCTAGGTAAGACAAAGGTAAGCACAAGCTTTCAAAGTCGTTGACAACTTCACCAATTTAGGGTGCTCATTTATTTAATCCCAATCAAGGTATGGATTGGCTGGGTGACTCTTCTATCAAAATTTTAGGTGTGGTACATGACCTTCCCTATAACCCTAAGAAATATTTAGCAATATTTAGTCCTAATAGAAATATAACAACTGAGGAGCATATTAAGTCATTCAAAGTTGCTTTGAGATTGTTAAATGTCACTCATGAAGATGTAGCATTTAGACTATTTATTTTCACTTTTAAAGATGCTACATATGAATGGTTTCTAAATATCCCTAAAAATTACATTACAAGTTGGGTTGATTTTAACAATGTCTTCATTGACTAGTTTGGTAAAATTATTAGTCCTTGTGTCATGTACTAGCAATTCACCATAGTAAGAAGGGATACAAATGAACCCATAAGAGATTTCAATGCTAGGTTCTGAAAGATGTTTAGTAGGATTATAAATCCTTATAGACTAGATGAGGCTTTAGTCTTGGAAATCTATAAGGATATAAGGATTCCTTAGATCTTATGACCTCTATATTTATAAAAATAGCTATCAGACCCATGAACACATTAGCTTTAGCTTATGTTGAGGCTATGATTATTAATGACTAGATACATCCCCAAGGTCAGATGGCTTACTCTATTCCAAACATCAACCCAGATTTGCCTACCCTAAATGTCTTCTTTAATAACAATCAGAACACACCTAATTTAAACGAAATCCTAATTTTTAACTAATTACCCCAAGTCATGCTCATCCTACCCAAAATTTGGGATTCTTGAACACTACTCCAAATGGATTTAATACAAGTGATCAGAAGGATTTAATACCAATCACTAGTACTAATAAAAATCAAGTTCATAATTTTGAGGCACCTAAGAATGAAAATGACTCTATCTTAAAGATGGTCCAAAAGTTAAGCACTAATTTTCTTCATCTACAGAAGCAAATTAACAATACTGGGGAAGGCTCTGGTAGGAACTTTTCATTCCAAAAGTTCAATAGGTCCATTAATAGACTCCATAATGATAATTACAATAAAAATAAGAATAATGAGCCATCTACTGATAAAAAACAATGGATATAACTATTATTGATGTTATTTTACCTAATTATTATAGAGTACATTGCACTTATAGACATGTTGAGATAGATTGCATTAAATTTTGTAAAGATTTTGAAGCCTTTCAAGAGGATTTGGATACTTTTGAAGTGGTCCCTAATAAAGATAATGGTGTAGGTACATCAAGATCTAAATCTACTAACCAAAGCTTCATGGTGGAGATGTTTGAGTTCCCTTTCCAAGAAGATAATGAACCTAATGATATTCCTAAAGAAGTCCATGATTTTTAGCAGTTCTTAAAGAAGACCTACCTTCTAAAGAATAGGGAGCAAAAGCAGCCCTTGACTAATTAAACACCTCCAAATAACTTTGGCACTCCTCCAGATACTACCTTAGATAATAACCTATAACCTCTAAAGGGAATTACTTCTAAAAATAATAATAATTCATCTAATTCTTCCAATAGGACTAGGTATACTATTATGGAAGACATGAATAAAATTAAGGCTAACATCACATTACATGAGTTAACAAAAATCATTGAGAAAAGAGACTTGTTATTGGATTCCTTATTTAAAAACCCTGGTAGGACACCCAAAATTGACAATGTCATTGTTGCTATGTATAAAACTAAGATAGAGTCCCCATATTTCCTGCTTACTATTAGGATGTTTAGTAAGAATTTACATAACTGTTTATTAGATTCTAGTGCATCCACAAACATTATGCCGATAAGTATTTGTTAACAGCTTGGCTTGAATCTTATTAAATATGATAGAGTTATTACTCAATTAGATAAATCTAGAGTCAAAGTAATTGGGAAACTATTAAATGTTTATATGCAGCTTGTCTTTGAGCCAAGAGTCCAATAATCTATTGACATCTAGGTGGTGGACATTCTTGATGCTTATGGGATATTATTTAGTAGAGAATAGAAAAAGGCCTTGAATGGATATATGTCCACTGAATGTTCACATTTATGGCTGACATGGAAAGGATTCCCAAATTAGATTAGAGTAGAAAAAGATCCTTAGATGAAACTCATGATCATTGAGTATAATGCTATGAATGAAAGAGTTGATATGTTGGACTTAGATCTGGGTGTCTACACTCTTGACACCCCTAAGTATGTAATTCTAAGACTTATCATGCTCTACCTAAAAATTTCAAATTACATTTTGATGGTGTAGGTGTAAGTCTAGATCTGGGTTAGGAATTGTTATTACCAATCCTATTGAGAAGGAACTAAAAGCTGCTTATAGACTTCAATTTCCTTGTATAAATAATCTTGCAAAGTATGAAACTTTGGTTTTGGGATTGCAATTTGACATTAATCATAAGGTTAAAGAGCTCTTAGTTCATGGTGACTCAAAACTTGTAGTCAATTAGGTAAGGAGTAAATATCGATGTAAATTGTCATATCTAAAGAGATATAAGTTCAGAGTCTAGGATTTGCTTGAATCCTTTAATGTTTTCAACATTGTTTTCATCCCTAGGGAAGGAAACCAAGCTGATAATGAGCTTGCCTCAACTGTAGCCAATATTATGCCAAATCATGACTCTCAAAACCTTAACATTGAGCTAGTTCCATGCCCTTCAATCCTAGATAATATAAATCATTTGTAGGTTTTTAATGATGACCAACAGATTCTAGATTTCATGACCAACTCAAGAGTATTTGAGGCCCTTGTCATAGATGAGACCAATGAGAATAATCTTGAAAAAGATGGCAGATTTGATAACAAAGTCATTCAACTAAATGACAACAAAGTACCAAAGGGCATGGTTGCCTTGGAAAAGTTATTTGATCAAGACACACTAGATAAAAACATTAGAATACCCAAGGTGAGTGGGAAGGATTACAATCCATTTGATGTTGGACCTCAAGATCAACCTCAACTAGTTAATATTGGGACATCATGTACGAGAATTGAAAATGAAAGGGCCAAGGACTTGATGACAAACTTGTTGTCAATTGGATTTTCACCCTTTGAGGAGATGAAAATCTCTCCTCATCCAAGTGGCATAATGGAATCACCTCTAGTCTTGTGGGCAACCTAAGGAATGAGGTGAGTCTCTAGATATGGCTAGCTCCCTTGATGTACCACTTTGGATTACAAATAATACTAACTTTGGGGGTTGAAAAGGGAGAGAGATAACTAAAATAAAACTAATCTAAGGAAGGTGATACACAAAATAGACTAATGAAATATAACCATATTCATATTACACTTGAAACCAAAGGACAAACTGAACATACACTTCTCCAATCTTCATCTTTTCACATCAATGCTATAGTGCAAAGATAGGAGGACTAGAAAAGAGACCTATGAGGGTAATAATGAAAATAATAAATCACCCAATACTTGAAATATCATAAAACACTTCACATGCCCTGTAAGAAGATGTAACAATAAGATGAAAAAATAACAAAACATGCTAAGGAATCCATAGTCTTCACTTATGGAAAATCAAACATTCCAAATTAACACACTAAGAATAGTCATGGAAGAGGTAGTAATAAGTTTTATTATTGATCAAAATGTATAAATTTGAGTAGGGCTTTTCCACACTTAGGTGGAGCATCCAATATAATGCTAAATTGGCTAGTTCTTATAGAACTTGAGAGAGAGAGAAGAAGAGAGAATTTCAAGGGTCAGAAAGACACTTTTTAAGCTGAGATAAGTTGTTAATTATGCATGTGATAATTATATGGGATGAACCATGTAATTTATTGAAGCCCAAGTGTCAATTTAAGGCATAAACTTCATGAAGTGGCATAAAACTCTTCATTTTGCATAGAAAAATTGCCTTCATCATTGCCTCTGATTGAACATACCATAACTAATTAGGACCAGGTATGATGATTATAATTAAGGTTAGGAACATTAGACATGCCTCTCCATGTATTGGTTGCATGATCTGGTCTTATAGAAACAATTGGAAAGGAACCATCATCATCTATAGTCCAAAAAGAACTCCTTTCATACACCTTACACACTTGTCTTCAAATTTGGCTTCAGTTGTTCATGAAAATACATATAAGGTAGTTAATTACATGTTTCAAGGCACTCCATTTCATTTTAATTATCAATTACACCTTAAAAGGTCATCTACTTGAAGTTTTCACACTTCTACCTAGCTTGTGTAATATGCTAATTTTGACTGGCTAAAATGAAGTAGATGGTTTGCACACTTAGAAATTTTTTAAAAGAATTATATGGACATATTAATTTATTAAAATTCCTAATATTTCCCCCAATTTTTTTTAATCTCTTTATTACTTATATAACTTGAAAAACACATAAAATAATGAGAAAAACCTTATTTTGTATAATGTCTGTACAGTTCCATAAAAATAGTTGGCATATGAAGTATCTTGAGGGAGTCCTTTCCAATTTAAAATAGTATTAATTGTCCAAATATTCCATCTAGATAGTTATCCAACTCCATTTTCGTAAACTAGTCTTGGATGAGGGTCTAGTATGGTTTAAAGCTTATTTTGAGTCTTAAGGTTTGTTCATAAAACTATGACATCCAAACTATATAAAAATTCCACAAAAATGATTTTCAAGTACCATACTAACCACTCCAAACTTAGTTGGCCACCATGCATATCCTTAGAAACGATATGAGCAATTGAAGTTGCCTATTCGAGCTTGTTATTACCCTTTTTGCATGCTTAAGTTGGTTTTGGGATTAAAAAATGGATTATTGATGATTTATTTAACCTAAAAAGTCTTTAAAAAATATGTACCCACCCCATAAACATGTTACAATAGTATATAAATCATATAAAATACTGGAAAATAAGATGATCTCTTCATTTAACACTATGTTTCACCATTCCTTATAGCCCTAAATGCAACTTTTATGTTTTGGACTATTCCATTTGATATAATTGAATTTAAATTGTTCATAATAATTTAATTTTATCCCATATACATTCTAAAATGAATTATAATTCCTCTCTCATGCCAAAATTGCAAATGACCTCTCATTTGGCCTTAAGCTTGACTCCCTACCTAACAAGCTTGACTGTACTTCCAAGAATTTTGACCATCCTATCAAACTCCATACTCATATGATTAGTTTTTGTGATTTTAATATATGTCATATATCCCTCCATACAATTTTTAAAAGTCTCCTTATCTTCTGGTCCACTTTTCTATCTTCATCCTCTAAACCTAGCAATTTGTGTTCATGAGGGGAAGTACCCTCCATTTGAGACAAAATAGAGGTTACTTACCCTATTTTATCAAACAAAATATATATTTTATTATCCTACATAACTCATAAAAATTCTATATATAATTTTTTATCCTTTAGTTTGGTGATTTGATAACTCAAAAACTTCAAAATCCAAAACAAATTTATTGAGAAAACTATGTGCATAGTTGCTTTTTATAGGTAGATTGTGCTTTACTTGCTTGAATCCTTTCCTATGATTGATGGATCATTGTGAGAGTTAAATTAGTTAATTTTTTTATTAAAGTAATTTAATCTTGGAAAACATCTCAACCTCCTTCAATACCTCTTTTTTTGCATGAACTCTCAAGATTGTTGATGCAAAACCCTAACTGACTGTGTTTTTTTAATTTTTTGGAGTGTTCTTATAGGTATAGTTTCATGATCCAAGCCTAAAAATAATGTAAAAAACCTAATAATAACCTCATGGAGTCATTTTTTACTCTTTTAAATCCTTTTTTCCATCTCAGACACTTTGGTTCATGAATGAATCCTCCAATGCCTTGATTGAGACACCTACTTGAACTGACCCCTATAGGTGCTTATCTTCATTGTATATATAATTCTCAAGGTAGGAAAATCATATTAGATATTTTTAAAACTTTATTACCATTTAAAATTAACACATTCCCCCAAGAATTATTACTCAGTCAAACTGAGTTTTCCACTCTTGACTGTGTTTTTTGCCTGACTGACTGCACATCATGCTCTTTTACCTTTGCTTGTAGGTTATATTAACTTCATGAAACCTTGGTTTTGGTGTTTAAATATTATTAATTAATAATTATGCCATTATATAATATATTAAATATTATAATTCACGTTATGTGGTCTCAAATACCACAAAACACCTCTTTTAGCTCACTATCTGCCTATAGATGTCACTATCAACAGTGTACAGACTGAGAGTGTGTTAGAAGGTTCAAATTTATTCAATGGTTCACTTTTATTCTCAATAAAAACCAAAACATGATTATTAATGAATAAAATTTATCTATCTCATCCCTATACATCAAACTCCACCACATGGTTATGAGAAACCACTTAGCTTGGATTGCTGTAGATGTTACTGAATGATTTTAGAGCATAAAAGGGGATCTTTGAAGCTCTTTATCCCTATCTTCCATTTACCTTCATTTTATTATTTTTTGCATAGCTCTTATTTGTGCTTTGGGATACCATGTATACCCAAATATATGTCTTAATAACTTTAGAAAACATATTTTAAGAGGTCTACAACAACCTCTAGGACCTTCGTTTTCCCTCTCTAGGGATTGAAACTCTGAATATAGTCATTGTGCCTTAGGGAGGTTCTCACTTCTTGTTTGTCTAGTTCACATTTCAAAAGAAGTCTGACATGATTTAAAACATATATTATGACTTTAAGATAGTTACAACATGTGTTTTAACATTTTCAGTATGACATTACATTTCTCCATTAAGGCACCTGCAGGTGGTAATGGGCTATAGATAGGGCAGTGACTAGAATCATGAATCATACACATGTTGTACAAACCTTAAAAAAACATGGTACATATTTAAAATTTTTAAATGAATATTTTATAACCTATTAATATTTTGATCAATTCAAGATAGTTTCATCTCATGTGATACCCTCTTTAAGCACTTGTATTATGTATGTTCCAATGGCTACCAAACTGAAAAAGTTGTATATGATTGTGATTTACCTTAGATTGATTTGGGAAAAGAGGTTGAGAGATTAATTTGGATAATAAAACATTCTATAATTTTAACCCAACCCAACTTCATCCTTTAAAACCATTATCAAAGCAAGAATATTTTGTAGATGGTGAAAAACTGCTCACAACATAAATTGATGCTTGTCTTGAAACATGAGACAAATTTACTTATCCAAACAAAATGGAACATGAAACTAAATATGGGTACAATTTTTTAATAGATTAATCATATTATATAACCAACATTATTAAGTGGTTTGTATGGACTTGTCTATAATGAAGCAAAACTTATGGGGTTTACAAATTTGCAAGCAAAAAAACATAGTCAAATTCAAATAAATGATTCTTAAAGCAAAGTTAATAATTATTAAAAATAATACTATGAAAATTAAGGTATCTAGTCATAATATCATATCACAAAGGAATTTATCCTAAAACCCCTTGTGTTGATCGTACTAAGCAAAAACTTGAAAGTCATTTCTACATGTCTAGGAAAACCAAAATGGAGTAGAATGGTTCTGGGTAGAAAATGACACTTAAAAATAAATTAAAACATGCATGAGTGTGAGTAAGATTATCATTCCTATTTAAACATTTTCCAAGTGGCACACTTCCCAAGGAGGCCATACAAGTGCCAAACTCTTCTTTTTCTTTAAGAAAACTAACTTTTCCTCTGATGAACTTGTAAATTTTTAGTCTTGTCAATTAATTAAGACTTATAAGGACACATGGTACATGACATCATGTTTTTACACCTTCACATTTCCCAATAAACCCGTATAAAGCATTAAATGCATCTTTTCCCCCAAAAAAATGACCCATAAAGACTAAAGGGACTAAGAAAACTAATGACCAAGGATAATATAACATCAATTGACATTAATTAACATATAATACATCTCATGAAACTCATATTAGATGCCATATAGACCTATAAAGTGATGTTTTTACCTATAGATTCCCCAATTTGACTTAAAAGTCAAATTTGGTCAACAAAACTATAAAGACATAATAGCATGGTCCTATGATGACTTAAAGATTTTTGATCTAAGAGTCATCACCCATACCATACCCTTGAAGAAAAACTACAAACATTTTAGACAAAATTAGAGGCTTATTAGCCTTGTTTTAAAACCTATGATTTTTAAAGAAGTCAAAAAATTGTTAGAAGCCAAGATTATATTTCCCATTAGGTACTCTACTTGAGTCACCAATTTGGTTCCAATTAGGAAAAATAATGGTGAAATAGGATTGTGCATTGATTTTAGGAATCTAAATAAATCATAAAAAAAGATAACTATCCTTTACCTTCTCTAGACCAAGTTATACAAAGCATTTTTGGTTCTACTATGATGTCCTTTCTTAATGGATTTTTAGGGTATAACCAAGTGCTGGTAAATCAAGAAGACAAGATGAAGACTACTTTTACTACCAAGTGGGGCATGTTTTCTTATAAAAAGATTCCATTTAGGCTAATCAACATATAGGAAACATTCCAAAGGGACATGGATCATGATTTCTAAGGTTTGGTAGGTAAATGCATTATTATATACATGGATGATCTGATTGTCTTTTCTAAGATCAGGGAGGACCACATCATGCATTTATAATAGGTATTTGAAAGGTGTAGAAGTTATGAAATTTCTCTCAACCTAAAGAAAAGTATTTTTTGTGTTATTGAGGGAAAACTATTAGGACATGTTATCACTAAGGAGGGAATCTCTATAGATCCAAATAGAGTATATGCTATATCAAAAATAGAGCCTCCTAATAGTAGGAAAGAACTAAAGTCATTCTTTGACAAAATTAATTTTTTAAGAAAGTTTATTTCTGGCTTTGTATAAATTATCAAGCCATTGAATGATATGCTGAAGAAAGATGTCAAAATCACTTGAAATGAAGAAACCAAGAAGGATTTTAAGGACATCAAGGAGCCAATTGGACAAAATCTAGTTTTGATAAGTATAAATTTCTCTAAGGATTTTTACCTTTATTCCTTTGCTTTTGATTACACTATTGCTATAGTTTTAACTCAAAAAATTGATGGATGTGATCATCTGATTGATTTCATGAGCATGAAATTTAAAAATGCCAAGTTAAATTATTCTTTAATTAAAAAGAAAACATGTGCATTAGTTAAGGTAGTGAAAAAGTTTAGACACTACATTCTTATGAATAAAGTGCATACAATCCTACTTGACCCTACCACCAAGCTCATGCTTAGTCAAAATGATATGGGAGAAAGGAGGGGTAATTGAATGTTTATGTTTTAGGAATATGACATTGAAATGAAGTCTACAAAATTGGTAAGGTGCTAAGGTCTAATTAAATTTATTTCCAATGATAACCCCAATCTAAGTGTCATGCAGGTTGAGCATCAAAGTTTTTAGTCCAATGATTGGTATCATCCTATTATCCATTTACTAATCAATGGAACTTGTCCTGCAAGGTTAACCAAGGAGCAAAGAAGAGACGTAAGACTCAAGGCAACCCACTACTTGATTAAGAATGGAGTGTTATATAGAAAAAACTTCAAAAGCATTTACTTGACATGTGTATCCAAAGAAGAAGCAACTAAAATCATGAGCACTTTTCATGAGAAGCTGGGAAGTGGCCATCCATCTAGAAGGACAACTCATAAAATCCTTAGAGTTAGTTACTACTGGCCCATAATCTTTAAAGATGCCTAAAATCATGTAAGGTAGTGCCATTCATGTCAAGTCTTCAACACAAAAGAGCCTAAGGTAGCCATGCCACTATAGTCAGTTATGGTAAATAAACCTTTTGCTCAGTGGGGACTAGATCTCATGGGTGTAATCAACCCTAATTCATTAGAAGGTCACAAATATGTTTTAACTGCTATCGACTATTACACCATATGGACTGAAGTAGTAACAACTAAGCAATACAAAACTGAAGAAGTGATCAAATTTTTAGAGGAAAACATATGCACCAAATTTGGGACCTTAGTCTCTCTATTATGTGATAATGAATCAGCTTTTATATCCATTGAGATGGCTAAATGGTCATATGACAATAACATCATTCTCAAGTTCTCATCCAACCATTATCCTTAGGGTAATCAAGTTTATGAATCGAGTAATAAGAACTTGATGAAGGAAATAAATAAGTTTGTAGCAGATAAGCCTATGACATGGTACAAGATTCTCAAATATGTCCTTTAGTTAAATTGGATGAGAATCAAGCATGCTCTTAAAGAATCTCCATTCTTATTGGTGTATAGCCAAGAACCCATCTTCCCCATCACCCTTAAGCTACTGACATACAAGTTCATGCAAGAATACATGGAAGGATATTAATAATTGGTAAGCTTAAGGTTGATTGACATTATTCAGATGGAAGATGCTAGAAAAGAGGCTTTTACCAACTTTAACAGACACCAAACCATGGTGAAAAGGTGGTTTGATAAGTGGTCAAATATAAAGGTGTTCAAGCAAGGAGACTTAGTTCTTATTTGGGATAAGGCATCCAAACCCAAGGGAAAACATGGAAAATTCACAACTTTATGGATAGGCCCCTATCAAATTACAAAAATACTTGGAGACAATACCTTCAAGCTAAAATACCTACAAAGAGAAGAATTCACACTGCCTGCCAATGGATAGTACTTCAAGCATTACTCTTTTACTACTCCACCTAGGGTCTTCATGGAGTAAATTGTAAGATTATATAGAGTTAGTGTAGGTAGGTTGGTTTAGTTACCTTTTGTTCTTTCTTCTTATCCCTTAATTTTACATATGTTTGTTATTTATTTATTTACTTTCTACTTGGTGTGTTTTCTTGTTTCGCTTTGTTCCTTGCTTCTAATAAGTCCCTTTAGATAACCTTTGGCTCAAGTTCATCTTAATTTCTTAGAAACTCCATAGTTTAGGAATGTAAGTATAACCCCTCAACATTTTTTGATCATGGATTGAAAATATAAGCTTAATGTTATAGTTTAAATAAACTAGTAAAGACTAATGGATAAGTTAGATTTTCCTTAAGATCATAAACATTGTCTTGATCTAAACTTGGTTTTAAGAAGAATTTCATGTGTGATATGAAAGCTTAAATTATTAGGACATAGTCATGTTTGTACTTAAAAAACATCCTTACCTAAGATAAAGGTTATAACCATAGGTGATTGTATGAGGATAAAACATATGACCCAATCCCTAAACCTGGCTAACCTAGTTCCCAAACTTTGATAGAAAGCCCAAAAATGTCCTAAAATATATAAAAAATAAGACCTTATTACAAAATCAAAAGATTTCCAAGAAAAGTTGATTGTGGTAATCTCCACTTGGGATATGGATGCCTAGCTAGTAGTGGAGTAAAGCTTTGAGTGGAGTTAAAGGTATCTCTGTCATGGATATAGACACTTGGATGGCAGTAGAGCAATGCCCAAGTCTTTCTTGAGCTAAAGCATGGTTATTAATGGATATCCAAACATGATGTAAGTCAATGTTAATGATTAAAGGCATGAAATCTATAATTTTTTCCCTAAATCCCATGATAAACAATAAGTATAATTAAAGCACACACACAACATGACTAGGTCTTGATGTTTGATCCCAATCCTTCATGTGAAAGACTTATTTCAACCATGAACTAATATTGATAATGGTACTGATCAAGTAGAATAACTAACTTTATCATTAGTCTAAACTAGGGTCTCTAAATTCTAACATATTGCTATGTTTCCCCCTAGAAGTCACCATTTATTGAGGGAAACATACCTCCATTCCTAAAAAATGGGGACCTTTATGTTAAAATTATGCAAATTTATATGTTAAAATTGAAATTCACTTGATCAAAAGTATCATTAACATGTTTGCAAATTATTTTTATTTGAATATCAGCCACAACTTCATTTGGTTGGCTTATCTATTTATGGCTCTAGTTTGATCTTATCTAAGTTTGCTTATAATTGTTCTTCATTTATTAGGTTTTAGGTTTGATGAATCCCTTCTTGAATGCACTATGTATAAATTTCATGCTTTAATCCTAATTTGGCCTTTTAATAGCCTTTGGTATGTAAAAAGTCAAGATAAATCTATGTTTAAAACTTGTTGAAACCCTCATCGAGGAAACCTTAGCATAAGTTATTTTGGACCAAGTTAAAAATTGGCAAGAATAATTTACACGGGAACATTTTAAAAATACCATAGACTTAGTTCAATTTTTATACTAAGGCTTAGTCATTTTTTTCAACATGACCAAACCTTGGTCTAAAAATTATATGCTTGGTCCCCTTTATGTCTCGATCCCTTTATTCCCTTTTATCTTAGCATGGTCTAACTTTTTTACAAGCATAGTACCTTTGTTACAAAAATAGGCTAAAATATTAATCCTAAAGTGTTCACATTTATTGACATAAATAAGACCTTAGTCTTAAGAATTTAACCTAAGTTCCATATACTGCTAAGTCCTAACTTAAAAATTATGCTTATTTATAGGATCAATGACCCATATTTAATCAAGTGAAGTTAATCAGATAGTGTGAGATGGACCTGATAGGCTAAGGATTCTAATCCATGGAACCAATCTCGCTCGACCTTGTAGATCAAGATTGATAATCTATGTTCACACAAATGTCAAGATCCAATGATGCAAGATCGAAAGGGGCCCCTTTTATTATGACATAGTCTGAGCCTAATTTTTTACCTAAGGTTTCAATTATATTTATCAATATAATAAAACCTTAGGATAAAACCTTATATCATGACTTTTATTCAAAGGATCCTTTTTGTTATGTTACAAACTTAGGCTCAAATCTTATGTTATGACTTTATTATTTATAGGGTCCTTTTATCATGTTGCAAACTTAGCTTTAAAAACCTTAGACCAAAGTTTATTCATATTTATCAATATGATTAAAACATTAGTCCTAGGCTTTGTATATATTCTTGGGCTTACTTAATATTTTTATAATTGTAGGAACCAATTACTTTTGACTGCCCAGATCATGATCAATGGTTCACATGTAATCATATGGGGATGATCAAATGGAATGAAATTAACGAATGAAAACTCAAGCTATGGACCCCAATTTAAACATTGAGCACCTTACCAAGGATATATGGTACACATTCAAATGTACAGATCCATATCAATAGAATGTATCAAATCAAGAATTTTCAATAAAGCTCCAATACAATTCAAGATTACCATGTGGTTAAATCATGTTAACCAACTCAACTAATAGCGTACAAAGCTTAGAAGGCATATGGGACTTCCAAGTAGCATAACCTTAAGGCCTATTAAATATTAAAATCTGAGCACCTTTTGAATATCAATGACGCACATTGATTCATACCCACTAGATCTAATGGTATGAGATAAAAAAAGACTTTTCAATGGAGCTCAAGAGGCCTGTAGGACTACCAAGTGACACAACCTCAAGGCCTAGTACATATTGTGGCCAATGGCATTCAAATCTTGGGATCGAGATCAATGAACAACATCGATATGTGAAAAATAATTTAATGGTGTGAGATAAAATCATATTTTTAAAGGGAAATGGTCATGATTTTTAAACATTAATGAGTAATTTTCCATGAAAGTGCTACATAGATCCATAGGAATGCCATAAAAGTAAAAATGCCAAATCTAAAGATTTTTGGGATTAGAAAAGTGAAGGTATAAATACATGATTTAAATGAAAATCTAAGGCACAAAACTCATTTAAGTAAAAATAGTCACCACCATTAATTCTATAGAAAAGCCCTAAGCTCTATAAAAGCCCTAATTCGATCCTAAATTCATCACAATCAAGTTTAAGTAAGTGATTCATCATCTGAGCAAGTGAAAATTGATCCAAGATCAAACTATAGATCACTAGGGAACAATTTATCAAACTCATAGTCATGATGACCCAAAGACACATAGAAGATGTGAAACTCTATCTAAATTTAGAGAAAGAGAAGATGTGGAAATCTATCTAACTTTAGATACATAGGGGAAGATATTTAAGGACACATAATTTGATGCAATGGATCTAAACATAGGGGATAAAAACTAGTCCCATCTATGCTAGATAATCCAAGAGCAACTAATCATTTATAGAGAGAAGGAGAAGAAATTGTCCATAAAAATGAGATATTATGACATTATGGCCATCCAGATGACTGGTCTTCATTTTTATATAACCAAACTAGAGGTACTACATTGCATTGATGTTATCTTTCCCATATTTAAAGATTGCAAAATTGATAATTCATGAATGTAGCTTTAGTAAGGTTGCATATATTTTTCCTTTGGCTTTTGAGAATTAATATAAACTTACTAAACCCCAAATAGACATGACCACCATAAATAAATAGGCTAATGAAAATGACCTAAAGACCATCCTTACTTTGTGGTTATATTCTAGGAATCATGTATTCGTAGACTTCAGTGGCAGTATCCCAATCAGCCAATTTAGGCCTAAAATTAAGGTTATCATGACATTAATTAATATATTATGTGGAAACCCCTCCACCACATATGTGGACAAACTCTGGCCCCCTTGGTCTATTTTATGGTCGGGAGAGAAGTCACTCTTCTTGAGGAGGTTATTAACACCTATCTAAGTAGACAATTCTCTAAAATAAAGAAGACCAAGAGTCATTTTTATATGATGCCATAATTTATAGTTTACCTAATTTCCACCACCAAAATTCCCAACATCAAAGAATGGTCACCTAAGGGAACCTAGATAGTCACCTAATATTATTCCAAATTACACATTTTCAAGTACAAAGATCACATATAATTCATATGTGATTATGTCTCTCTAGCTTTAGTATAGGAATATCAATGATGAGGGTTAATACTCAAATAAAAAATTCCATTGAAGCCATAGGTGGTATATGGCTATATCTAGATTGTAATATAATTAGGATTAAGGGAATACTATGCACCCCACTCAGACTACTAGTTCATGTGCCCAGTAAACTAGCTGAACAAGAGGTATCATACCAAATATGCAATGACATATATGGTATTTTCAAGACCAAGAGGAAAGGAATACTCACACATTCCCCATTACCATTGGTAGGACTATGTTTCAGCAATGGGATAATATTGAGGCTACCTCTAAACACAGGGCCTCTTTCATATTATAACATGATGAACTGAGGTAGTGGGATCCCCAAGGAAGAGTTATGGGGTACTTTAAGGCAAAGGGAATAAATATGACCTATGAGCACCAACCTAGACCTTATGAACTAATCTACACCAAAGTTTCTTCATTCATCAAAGTTTTATCAAGATTGAAGAAGCACAACATCAAGCTAGAAACTAGATTTCTTTGGGAATAGAAAGCAAGTGATGACATATGGTAGATAGGGCCAAGACAATACTATTTTATATGATTTACATATTATAAACCTCCTCTAACATGACCAAAAATAGAGGAGATTAGACCTAAGGAGATTGCATCTTACTCATCCTAGGTAGTAGAACTAGAATAATAGATTAAAGGAATTGACATAATAACATTAGACCTTGAGGAGATAGTGGAGGATGATTTGATGATGTTATCTAGTGCCTATGAATCTAATGAATAAAAATCTCAAACTAAAGAGATAGGGGAAGATAAGGGGAAGGAATTAGCTTTAGACTTGGTCCCTATTTCAACCTAACCTAAAAAAAAAGCTAATCTTGTGTTGGTCCCATTAAGTGGCAAGAAGCCCAAGTTGACCTTCACTCATCATTTGAGTGAGGTCAAATTTTTTAGTGAGGATAATTGAATTCATTACCCAACCATTCTTGAATGGTTTTTATATGGAAAATTGCAAAAATTTCCTACTCTACACCATCTTTGGGAAATAACAAAGACTATCAATATAATATGCATGATGAGCTTAAACCATGGATTGTGGCTTTGAAAAAGGAAGAAGAAAAAAGAATGATGGCTATAGAAGAGCCAAGAAGAACACAAATTTAAACCCCTACTACTGAAGTGAAAAAATCATTAGTTGACATTAGGTTTGACCCAATAATAACTAAATTGTAAAGAATCAACGAGAAAAAATCCTTGGTTGGAGGAGAAAAATTTACTTTTTAGAAAGTGGAACCATTTATTGGCTTGAAACCTATAAAAGGGTAGAGATCAAGTGAAAAACCCATATTTGAGTAAAATGTTATTGAATTGGCTTAAGTACAATCATTTTAGTTATAGGCTACCATCAAAGGCTTGCAATAGTAGAGGGAGAATCTACAATAGCAAAAGGAGAATTTGGAAAGGCAAGCTATTTTTTTAGTTCCTAATGCCATGATCAAGATGTTTGAAGCATATTTATATGATATGTTTGACTCCATAAATTAAAAAAAGGTGAGACAAAATCTATTGGGCTAGTAAGATACAATAGCCAAAGGCTTAGTCACCCAATGGTAGAATTCAAAGGATAAACTAAAGGAATTAGTCAACATATTGGTATAAGATCAAATACCTAGTTTCAAGACCATTAGCTTAACTCACTTGAACAAAACAATGGGATTGATTGTAGACAAGATCAAGGGTTTGAGTACATGGTCCAGGAGCTTGAAAATATTCCTTAGAGATGATAAGGTGATACTAGATATGATAAAACAATTCCTTGGGACCATGATTACTAGACTAACAATGCTCAGCCCCATGGGCCTCATAACAGATGAGGAATTCAAGCATAGGACCACCTTGGTCATGTAGGAAGCAAAGATTAAAAACCAAGGCAAATATAAGATAGACAAAAATAGGCTCATGGATACGATCCTAATAGTAGAAGAAAATATTGTTGAGGCAAGGAGCAGTAAAGAGGCCTTAGGAAGAAATGATAGGGACTTTGGAGACTTGGTTGATCAAGAAGATGAGTTCTTCATAGAACCTATTATTAATTTGAAGCTAATTGATGAACAAAACCAGAGAGTAATTTAGGTTATTCAACAAAAATAGGGGACCTCATCAGCACAAGGATCCCAAGGCAAAGTTAGTTAAGGATATTCTTTTTGGTAAAAGATTTGTATTATGTTAAAAAATAGAATATTATTTTTGTAAAGGCACGTGTAACTTGTAATCACATTGCCTATAGGTCAGTCCACTTGAGAAAGTTTAATATATTCTCAAACTTTTTTAGAAAGGACAATTGTCCTTACACTTGTACTTTTCTAATTGGATATGACTGGCCAACATACTTACTTGCATTCTATAATAGGAGTATTATCATTTGTAAAAAGAGGAGGGGGTTTTTGAGATAAAAACTTGTGTAAAATTTGAGAAATTAATGCAAGTGAGGACTTATACAAAGATTATCCATATTCATTTGTGTCATTTGTTATTATGGTTTCTGTCTCACTTGCTTGTTTTCATTTCTAGATTTGAATAGTTCTTGTGAAATCTTGGTGTGCACCTTTTAATTATAGATTTTTTAACTTGTGCCAACGCTAGTTTGACTAAAAGTTCTCTAGTTCATTTTGTTTCCTTTACTCTTCATGCATTTTGGCTAATGTTGTTTGTTTGCAGGGTAAATATTTAAAGTGAACTTAGTTCTTATTTGTAATTTTCTCATTCCTTAGATGTTTTCTTGATGTGTAGTAAGATTTTATCTCATTTTATTTCATATTATACATTAGTTAAGTGCATACTTGAAGGATATTTGAACTTTGTCACAATATTTGGGGTGAAGATCAACAAAATCTCTTTTTTGTCTTACACTTCCTTTTTTTTTTTCTTTTTTTAACCAGATTGCTCTAGTTTAATTACCATTATAAATATTCATCTTAGAGTAATCTTTAGATTAGATTTGATCATAATTCACTAGTATTAGCTAATATTGATTCATTTATTTATAAATATATAGGCCAAGGTGGCTCCCAACCACTAAAATTTATAAATATTATGAAATAGTCCACTTGCTTTGCCTCTATTCCATCATCGAATAAAAAGATTATCATAACTTGCAACTCATGTGTTTAATTGTCAAAATTCTAAAATGAGAAGTGTTCTTTAAACACTCTGAGCACCTATGATACACATTAAGGCAATAACATATCCCACTTGTGATATCAACATTTCACCATGAATTACATCACAGGGATTCTAATGGGAGGGGGTTTTGTTATGTTATTTTTCTTACATCATTAAGATACATTATTTCTTCTTAAATGTTCATAATGTCTCCCTATTTATACCATGTACACATATATTGATTTGAATGATCTGTTATTTTCCAGTTTTATTCTATACCACCCTAACCTATTCAACTTACTTCATTTTCAACTCATCCATTAAACTTTGACTACATTTTAATGGTTTCAAAAGACTCTTGTTTGTAAATTTTACTTCTACCCAAACATAATAACATCCTTTTAGCCTAAAATTTCCCTATTTGATGTGTACCTAATCACTATATTTTGAGTTCTTAATTCAATGTTAAGTAAATCACTCCAATTCTCTCAAACATTTGCATGCCCTAACTGTGAAAATCCTTATTTTTATTTAATTTCACTCTACAATTTATTGGATCCTCAAACTCTTGAATGGAAAAATTACCTTTGGGGACTCCCAAGGGTTATATTTATATCCTCTAGTGACATCCGTTTCCTTAATGATGTATAAATTTTATGTCTCTTTTATTTAACTTTCCATTTCATAATAACATTCCTTTTTTTATGGTGATATCATCCTTATGTTACTTCTATTTGGCATAGCCTATAATTTTTTTTATTTCTTATGTTCATGGGCTTTTCATACTACTCCACTTTATCAGACTCTTGTGCCCCTAAACCTTGAATATTTTGAAACTTGTTAATTTATGTGCACACATCCACTTGCTTTGTATAAAATGGCTTGAGCCATTTCTATCCATTTTCAAAAATTTCCCATACTAATTATGTGCATAGTCCTCCCATGTGTTGATTCATCTCCCTTGTGAAAAAAGTGCAATAATTCACTTGTGAACATTTCACTTTTCTAATATGTTGCATGATTACATGCAATGATTTTATTTTAAACCTTTTTATACTTAAACCTCTAAAAAATTATTTTTGATGAGAAAAATGCAACCATTACTACTAAACTGCATGTGCACACATAAAATCACACATAATAAATCTTGGAAAAAATACCTCTTATTATCACCAAAAAACTATTACAAAACAAAGGTATAAAAATAAGTGACATGAAAGTAAATGTTTTTTTTATAAATTTTATATGAAATATGCCTTATTTTAGCTAATAAAATCCAACTTATATATCATCTTAGTCTTGTATACTCAAAAAATACCTATCATGACTCTACTCTTCTTTTCTAGACCTTTTAATTATCAAAAGGCTTGTGTTTGCCATCACACTATGACTAACTATTTATCTTATGGTTTGAACATATCATTTATGACAAACCAGATCTCTTTCAATATATAATAATCCTAAAACCTAATATATATCTTTCATTACAATTTTAGTCCTCAATAGCTACCTAGACTATCAAATACTTGCATCCCACATAGGGACACTTTCATGGATGAAAGTGTCTATATTCTTATCAAGTGTCTAATCATAAAAATTCATCTAACTTACAAATGGTTTGAAACATTTGGGCTGGATTATTTGTCTTTTAAAACCCTACTATGAGATATTTCCAAAATGTGTGGTATAAATACATATATAGGCTAGTTCATTATTCATCTAGTAAATACTAAGTAATCACCTATTCAAGATTATTCAATCTATTAAAAAATTGAATTATAATACCCCATTCTTACCTATTTTTATATTATTCATATAAGAAATAATATTATAGGTCTGAATCACTAAAAAAAACCCATGATTAATATTTGTCAAGTTACAAGCTAGATCATTACATGCCCTTGCATATAGTATATTATACCCTTGTATACACATAAACCAATACCTAGGGGATAACTACATATTTTTGAGGCCCTCCTTGCACTATTAGATATGTAAGTAGTTCTAATTTATATAAGGTTCCTTAAGGTCAACTTGGCACTATAAGCCCACTAACCCATATTTGGCAAGGTATAAATAACTAAGGTTAAGAGCTATGGTTTGATCCATAGATACTCATCCATATCCTATGAATGAAAATAAAACATATCAAAATAAAGGTGATAAAAAATTATAAAGATATATTTGGTCATTCCAAAATGAAATTAATATTATGTACCAAACATTTATGCTGATATCAAGACACCTACATCGATACAAGTGTCATAATGCTGACTTAAGTGTTTAGGTCTTAAAAAACAATATTTCCACAATTTGATGATTGGATCTTAATATTTTTCCTTCTTGTTTTGACCTCTACATATATTATATCCATATTTATGTATAATTTAAGTATTATCTCTTCTAATGTTTATTCATTTAATTTGGTGTTTTGAATGTACATTATATATTTAGCATAACTCAACATTTTAATTCATAATATTCATTGGTACAAGTTTTCAATTATTTGGCATGCACTATAATATTTTTATTCATACTTTTGTATAGGATATTATACCCCTTTAACCCCCATCCAAAAATTAATCTAAAAATGGTTAAAAATTTGGTAAAGCTGACCTTTATGTCTCCTTGTGCAAAACCTATTTTTACATAGGGGTTTTCCTTATTTTTGATTTTTAAACCATAAATATGTTAAAAATAAAGTTTAAATTTATTATAAAATGATCTTTTATGTTCAATATGGATACACCTGGTAGTTGTTTCATTATATAGTATATAATGGTAGTCATTGATTGTTATATTTCATACGTGGATAAATAAATCATAACTTTAAAAAAGGAGTGATTTTGAAACAAGATTAAAATAAAACCTCTCTTTACAACTCTTATTATAATTACATGGAACATATGCAATAGGTTACTTCTAAGCCTAAACTTGTAATCAAATCTAAGGGATATAATCTTCTTGAGAAATCAAGAAATACACCTACCAATATCTCAATTTTTGACATTGTGTAATAGTTAATTATTTATAAGGATATATTATATGAAGCATTATGCAAAACCCAAGTACCAACTAAATTAACATTGTATTCTTTTGCATACATTATGCAAGATCTAATAATCAATGAAAATATCATTACTTTTAATTGTAAATATTTACCCTCAATGGATATTATTGATCAAGACTTGCCTTTATCAATACAAATTAATATTCATAATAAAGGATACCAAAATGGATACATGCAACATGTCTAATCAACATATAATACTATAAATCACTCTAAGGATGATATTGATAAAATTTCACTTTTTGATTTGTTACATAGGTCCCCCCAATGCAAAGATATTCTTTTGAGAACATTACTTATGGAAACCTTGCCAATTAAAGTGGATCCACCATATGTGGTTTTTTTTTTTGAACTCTATCAAATATACCAAACATAATATTTCAATTAAAAATAATTATTTACCACACAAACATACCAATGAACATTTATTTATTTTATTTATTCAAATATATATTCATTCAAACATGGATGTAAATGTTAAAATGGAATATAAAAAACTAGTCAATATAGTGTCATAACAAGCACATCTGCTCATCTTATCTAGTTCAATTAAGAGATAATTTACTCTATTATATGAGTCTATAAATTCACTACTTAAGAAGCTTGTGGAGTGTCATCTCATATCTCTCCCTCCTCCCATAGAGGTTGATACAAGTTGACCTCTACCAAAGGGATATGATGATAATGCATATTATGCCTATCACCAAGGCACCAAACATTCTATAAATAAATGTTACACATTGAAACACAAGATATAAGATCTCGTCGATAAGAAGTGAGTTACCTTTGATGATCCTCAAAAGGATTTAGGGTCATAACTTAGTGACCATCAAAACTAAATAATATTTAACAATAGATTACAAGATAATTATAAAAAAAATCTAGATGTGAAAATGGCATATAATGCACATCTTCCACCATATTATGGGAACCCATTAGATAGGAATATTGTCACACTTCAATGCACAATACCTCCTATAGTTCAAGGGTCTTCTATCATAGTTTATAAAATTACATTTGAACATCCACTTAAAAAAGGTAAGTTTATTATTAGACAACTAAATATATCACCTACTAAGGTTAATCATATGTTAAAAGGTAATAAATATGAAATCCCCTTTCCTAGGTGGCCCATACTTGAGAGACCATTGCACCAGAGATAAATAGTGGATTCCACAAAATCCTCATCTACACCTACACAGTCTACCCAATTATGAAGAACACATAGAATTTTTCCTATTATAGATTCACCAAACCATAGATAACTAAATAATGGTTTCTATGAACCCCTAATAATTTTATTACCTCTTTGTCATAGAGTCCTATGATACATTCATAAAGTATCATAGATTCTATAGTTCTAGATATGACACCTATCAATGATCCTTAATAGTATCTCCGATTTGATGTACCATATTTATAGTTCAAATCTTCCTATGATCATCCCTTATATGAGATCATAGATTATACATTTCTCCTTTCCAAAATTCTAAAAAAAAAAATATATATATATATATTTAAGAAAATAAAAGAATATTCAACATTGACATGCTTATTAGATCCTTGGCATCTATGTTGTTTACTTTATGTTAGTAGGTAGCATATCACTCCTTTTATAGATACACATGTGTTTAATGTATGTTTGAGTGTGATAAAATCATGCACCAAATACATGATACATATACACACATATGTTGTACCATTCCTCTTCCTATGTGATACACTACATTAGGGGCATCCAGTTCCTTGACCATGATTGATACAAATTATATTATTTTATGATCACCTTTTCATTATCATGTCAATATTATATACTAAGGCTTACACATGAATATAATCATGTGTAGATATTTCAATGTATACTTTATATACTATGTTACATGAATTTTTTAATAACAAATATATGAATGGAATAATGTGATATGCTTATGTTAGTTTTTTATACTTAATATATTCACATTGTCACTTATTTGAGTGTATTTTTATTGATTGATATTGTCTTTCTTGTGTAACATTTGAATATTTTATTTGACTATTTTACTATTTACCATTGTATGTTGATTTATTTTTATATATTTAAATTTTAATATGTCATTCATTTGAGTTTGTGGCATTTGAATATCTATCTTGCTTGTAGTATCCTTAGACCCATTTTGTGTGACATTGAGTGCTTTTATGTGTGTGTTTGATTATTTTTTAAGATTTTAATATTAATTTATAGACATTTGCATGATCCATATCATATATATTATTTCTTTTTGTGATCACATACTATAATATTCATTGATGTATCTACTTAGATATGATACTCTTATATGCTACATGATTCATACATAAATTATATAATTATCCTATCCTTTTGAGGTAAGGTAAATACCATATTACATTCCCTTCACCTTAAAAAGGAGGGAATATTAGTGGGGGCATGTCATATAGACATGAATTCACACATACAAATTCTATAAAAGTGGCATCATTTGATATAGTTTATGTGATTTATATATACACTTGGGTCAAAATCATGTACACATTATATTGATTTTAATAGATTTGGGATAGAGTTTCTAAGATTTATGAAATATATTATAAAAATAACATATCATAGGTTACATTTTGATAGATTCTTTAGATTGAGACAAATTATAGGTGCATATTTCATGCAAGTTCACCAAAATTTGTAAATACATATTTAAAACTATTTACCAAGATGCACCATTTTCACTAGGAAACACCATTTTGGGCCTTTACTATCTATATTAGTTGGATAATTTTAGTAGTGTGGTTTAGATTAAATGTCCTCAATCACCTTACACTACTTAATTTTTTTATGTTGAGTTAGTTATATGACTTAACTTAGCCTTTATTGTACTGTCACTTGAGTTGTACAATTGAGATTTAATGATATCAAGGGACATGTCACAACTCACCCTTGCACCAGATTGGGGAATAATTACCTTCCAATATCCCTCTTAAAATATTCAAGGTTTAGTTTTGAACCTATCTCAAATATAATTATTTAGAAGAAAGCATATTTACCAAGTCAAAGTACCAAGGGGCAATATGGTTACATCAACACATAGGTGTACTCTTTCCTTGCTCTCTTTATATTTAAGCATTTTAATTAGTTTAAAATTTATATTATATACACTAATTTATATATAAAATGATATTGGTTATAGTTCATACACTATAAAAATTCTCAAAGTGGATCAATAAAATGAAATGTGTTTTATACATACCCAGGTACAAATTTTTTCCCTTTAAACTAGTAATTTCATCCTTACACATTATTGTATTAAAAGGGGGAAAATTTAGAAACTAAAATCTGATTTATATACCATCTCAATATTTTATACTTGATAAATACCTATTAGGGATCTACCATTTAGTTCTATACTTTCTTTTTACTAAAAGGCTCATGTTTTCATCTCATTAAGTATAATTGTTTATCTCATGGTTTGATCGTATCATTTAAGATGACCTATATCTCTTGCACTATATAAAAAGACTGAAAAATGATATATATCCTTCACTATAAGTTTCATATCCTCATCAGATTCTTATCAAGTGACCAATCCTCAAAATTAATCAAAAATATAAATGTTTTGAAACATATGGGTCATCCTATTTCTCTTATTAAACCATACTGTGAGATATTTCCAAAAGGTGTGGTATAAATACAAATCTAAGCAACTTATTATTCATCTAGTAAATACCAATTAAATGCCTATTCAATCTCATTAAATTAATTTCAAAACTAAGTTATACTACTCTATTCTATCCTATTTTCATATCAGTCATAGCCGCATACATATTATAGGTCTCAAACACTTAAATAATAGCCCATGAGAAATATTTGTCAAGTTACAATATAAATCATGGCATGCCCTTGCATATGGTATATTTCACCCTTATGAAAAACAAGCCAACACCTAGGGGAGAAATACATATGTTTGAGGCCCTCATTGGATTATTGGATTTGTAGTCAATGTTCATTGATAGAGGTGAAATCAACACTGTGAGCCCACTAACCTATTTTTGGCAAGGTACAATTACCTAATGTGAAAATCTAAGGTGTGATCCATAAACAATCATCTAAAACCTATGTGCACAAATAAAATATATCAAAAAATAGGTGGAAGAAAAACTAGAAAGATCTAGGTGGTCACTCCAAAATATGAGTATTTTATACTAGATAGTTCTATTAATATTAGGACACATGCATCAATGAAAGTGTCCAAAATCTAATGCATGTATCCAAGTCTCTATGAATAATATTTATAGAATTTGATGGCTAAATCCTGATCTTGATCTTGCTTATTTTCACCTTTACATATCTTAGATCTATCTACACATTTTGTAGATAAGTATTATCTCTTCCTAGTATTTATATAATCAAATTAATATTTTGAATATACTTTATTTATTTAGAATAATTCAACATTTTAATCTAGAATATTTATTTGTCTAAGTTTTCAATTGATTGGCCTAATCTAGAATAGTTTTATTCATCCTTGTGTCTATGCTATTTTACTCCTTTAACCCTCAGCTAAAACTAAAACTAAAAATGGTTAAACACTTATTTGTATAAATCATATTGTGATTAAAAATAATAGGGTTTTAATCTATTCCCATTAAAATTACCATGTAACATTTATGTGTCTAGGGAATGCAAATTGCATGCACAAGTCTCTATTATATCATGAATGTTATAAGGACCCTTCCACATGATGTGTAGCTTTCTTGGGTTATTTTCATAATGTGAGTCATATATAATCACATGTGTGACCTTTCTAATATCCTTTTACTTGATGTGCTTATCTTTCCACACCTCTAGCCTTAATTTTTCCACTCTTTGGCTCCACATGGATAAGATGAAATTTTAATATAGTTTGATTAGTTATCCAAAACACTCATTTAATGAATATTTTCATCAATTATTCCATATTTCACTATGCATAGTTAAGGCACAATTAACTCCACTAGAAAATTTTACCTCTATATGAAACATAATTTAAAACTGAGTATACTTGTTAAATGTCTCGTACGCAGTTCTATATCTTCAACACTATATCCAAAAAAACTAAAACATGATATATATCCTTAATTGTTAGTTTCATATTGTCATCATATTCTTATCAAGTGACCAATCCTCAAAATTAATTCAAAATACAAATGTTTTGGAATATATGGGTCAACCTATTTCTCTTATTGAACTCTATTATGAGATATTTCCAAAAAGTGTGGTATAAATACAAATCTAATCCAATTCATTATCCATAAAGAAAATACCATGTAAATTCCTATTAAATATCATTCAATCATTTTCAAAATTAAGTTATACTACCCTATTCTTCCCTATTTTCATATCAATCATAGGAAAAAACATATTAAAGGTCTCAAACACTTAAGTAATAGCCCATGAGAAATATTTTTCAAGTTATAAGATAGATCATTGAATGTCATTACATATGATATATTTCACCCTTATGACACACAAGCCAACATGTAGGGGAGAAATACATATGTCTGAGGCCCTAATTGGAGTATTGGATATGTAGTAAATGCTCATTGATAAAGGGGTCCTTAAGGTCATCTCAACACTGTGAGTCCACTAACCTATTTTTTGAAAGGTACAAAGACCTAAGGTGAAGACCTAGGGTGTGATCCATAAAAAATCATATGTAATTTATGTGCATAAATAAAACATATCAGTAAAAAGATGATATAAAAACTATAAATCTCTAGGTGGTCACTCCAAAATATGAATATTACGTTCTAGATATTTTTGTTGATATCATGATACATGCATTGATGCAAGTGTCCCAAGTTTGATGAAATAATCTAAGTCTCTAGAAATAATATTTACATAATTTGATTACTTGATTATGATCTTGTTATTAATTATTTACACCTATACATATATTATATCTATTTGCACATTTGCAGATAAGATAAGTATTATCTCTTCCTAATGTTTATGAAATCAAATTACTATTTTGAATGCACTTTATATATTTAGCATAATTCAACCATTTAATCTATAATATTCATTTATCTAAGTTTTCAATTAATTGGCCTACTCTAGAATAGCTTATTCATCCTCGTGTATAGAAAATTCTAATTATTTAACCCTCCCAAGAAAAAAACTACTAGAAATGGTTAAACACTTATTTTTAGCAACCATATCATGATAAAAAATAGTAGGGTTTTAATCTACTCCCATTAAAATTCCCATGTAGAATTTATGTGTCTAGGGCATGCAAATTGCACACACAAGTCTTTACTATATAATGAATTATATAAGGACCCTTCCACAGGATGTGTAGTTTTCCTAGGTTCTTTTCATAATGTGAGTCATATATAATCACATGTGTGCCCTTTCACATAACCTTTTACTTGATGTGCTTATCTTGCCACACCTTCAACCTTGATTTTTCTACTCCTTTGCTCCACATGGATAAGATGCAATTTTAATATAGTTTCATTACTTATCCAAATAACTCATTTAATGAATATTTTTATCAATTATTCCTAGTTTAACTATTCATATGAAGGCACAATGAATTCCATTAGAAAAACTTACTTCTAGATCAAATACAAGCTGAAAATGAGTATACATATTAAGTCTCTTTTAGGTGGTTCTATAGGATAATACCACTATTTATATTATATCATCCTAATATTTGTGCCCTACATCACAAATATTGTTCAAAATTTTCCCTAGGATATTTTAAATACCTCCACCAACCCATTATCTTATGGGTGATAAGGAGTAGTATTTTAGGGCATAGTCATAAACGCATTGAGAAGAACATAGATTATTTAAGCTATAAAGTGACCACCATGATAAATTTTTAGACTAAGTGGAAATGAATATCTACTTAATATATTCTCCCATAATAAACACACAATTGTATCCATGGTGTTGTTGTCAATCAAGAGTGTGCCCTTGAGAGAAAGTGTGTTATTCCTCACTCCTATTGGAACATGGAATCTGTAAAAAGTGTGGGTGGTAATATACATAGAGGGCTGGTTCCCTTAGTGATCTCACTAAAACTTACTCTTAACCTACTATCTTCTGATTCTAGTAATGAAAAGGGTGCACAAGTTACTATTTGGAATGGAATTGAAAGATAAAATGAAATGAAGTTGATGGACCAATTTTTTTGTGACCACTTGTGATTTAAATGACACTATTATGAGATGGGAAAACTTGAACACATTCACTAATCTCAGGGAATATTTCTACAAAAGTGTTTTACAATACAAACTTGTTAAACTCAATTTATGTAAGTAAGGACTAAACTCACATCCAATGCTTGAACCTAATATGGTTTAGACACTTAAAATGACCTATAAAGTATCAAAAATATATCATGAAGGTATAATAAATATAAAATAACATAGGAAAACAATTATTTCGCTAAGTTATATCAATGATAAACACATATACTTCACTCAAAAAGCCTGGAAATGGAGGAATTTAGCTTCTTATTTCTCTCAAAAGGTGAATAAAATTTTTTTTAGCCTTTAATAAAAGTCCAAAATCAAAGAGTGATGTTACATTATGTAAAAATTAATTCATATAGCAAAATAATTTCTTGTAGACAAAGCAACCCCAAAATAGGGGACTTCAAACTTGGTCTAAACTCCTACTTTAGTGTTATGTAGCATTATTCAACTTCTAAAACCATGGTCCTCCATAGGGTGGCATATAAGGTGAATTTTAAAATGTTTTTTGGGCTTTGGAAACTTTTCATAATGGATATTAAATCCTATACCACTTGGAGAGTGTCTATATTCTTGCTTCAACTCCTAAATTTTAGCCTTTATGTCTTCTTGATGAATGAGTCTCCCTCTATGGATGTTAGCCTTCAAGTCCATTCAAGTATTTTATTTAACCCTTAATAATTCTCATTAATTATGCTTTAACAATTGGAAAAAGTTTTTGGGAGACTTCTTCAACCTTCTTTTGACTTTATCTTCAAATGGGGCATATGAAGGAAGAAGAGTCCTTCTTGAGATTGTCGACCTTTTCCAACTTGATCTCCTTCATAAAAAACCTATTAATGACCTATTACATCATTTAATTTGGCATAGATATCCTTTAAAAAGTTTCCAAGACTTAATGAAGAGATATATGCATTGATCAAGTGTCTTAGCTCCTTAATTTCTCATTTTTCGATAAGGCGTAAAAAGCAAAAGTTAGTATTTTCTTAAAAATTGATTCAAGTTTGTAGATATACATCATGGAAGAACTATAAAGAGAAAAAAAATATTATGACAAGGAAATTTTATGCATCAATCACTCAAATAAAAATGTCTCTACACCAAAACATGCATTTTCTATGAATTCCTTGTAGCCCTTTTTTCTACAATTTCCTTGTTTTGGAAGAAAATGGAGATGAAAATGAGAATCTAAGCACATTTTTAAACACCCTCTATCCCCTTACATCTCATGCCAAAATTTTGTGGCTAAAATCCAAGTGTAGATATGTGTTTTTAGCACATTATCTCATCCAAATTTGGCCTAAATATCCTTCTTAGGCCTAGAAGGTGGAAAACTTGATCCTGAGACCCCTCAAGTGTATGAAACTAACCAAAACCATTTGATTCATTTTAAAAATTATTTCATAAATATCCATGTCAATTTTGGTGGTATAGAACATTTTGGAGGTACAAAACCATGAAATGGACATTGGAAAGCTTGCCTTTTTGAGGCATTTTTTGACTAGCCCAAAATGATTAAATGGTTTGGGCATCTCTGGATAATTTATTATTTATTTTTGAGTTTTTATAGGTAAAAAAATCTAAATACACCTCACATATTTATTGGAATATTTATACACTCTTTAGGACCTCTTTTTTAGCTCAAAAATATGGAAAAGTATAGTTTTTTGTACTATTCCATATAAATGAAGGTACAAAAAATTGCATGTGGAGTACCCTATGAGAGTCTAATACAACTTATGATAGTTTTTAGGAATAAAATGTGTCATTTATGAGGTTTTCAATTCAATCTCTAAATTTTTTTCCAAATTGGGGTTTTAGGAGGGTTTTTGGTACACCCTATAACATCCTATAACTCCCCATAACTCCTGAAGGTACCATGATAAACCTCCATGCTGGTGTGAGCATCCAAACTTGGCCTATCAAGATATCCTAGGCATTTTGTGCACCTTATTTTGATCTTGGGTGAAAAAATGGATTCTTCATGAATCTATATACAAACCAATAGCTTTAAAATACCTAATATACCCTATGTAACATGTTACAATTATTTAGAGTTTTTATTATACCTTGGAAGTGGAAATTACCCCCTTTTGGGCATTAGGCCTAGACTAGACCTAGTGGGTTTTGACTGCAAATGGCTACTCACCACCACTTCTGAGTGGTTTCTCAAGATTCTTGGGCTTCATTTATGTTTTTTCAAGATTAATGCACATTAATAAACCATACTAGTGTGTCATATAGTGTTTCAAATACCTATCTATAGACATCTAATTTATAACACCATTTGTGTTGAAATTGTCAGTCTTACTTGATTTGCACTCAAATGCACAATTTAGGCCAAAATCACTAAAAACTTGATAAATAGTTCAAGCTTATTATATAAAAGTGCTTATTTAGGCTAATGTATCCCTACATGGGGTAATGCATTTTATGTGATTCCTAACTTTGATCAATTCATTTTGAGTTGAAATGATGATTTCACCTTTTTATGCTCTGGATCAGTCTTTTCTTATAATTCATTAGCATACATCATGTACCTTTATTATTTTGTGCATGAAACATCCTAAATGATAATATTTTTTGAATGCATCTAACATAACCTCCTAATTTTTCCAAGTCAAATTACGATCCATTAATATGACTTTTTGACCAGTTTGATTAATTATGCACCAATTTCCAAAGAATTGCACTAAAATTGATTAATCTTGTTTAAGATAATTAATTCAAATCAAGATCTTAAGTGGATTTTTCATGGAGGTTATTGATTATTTCATTATTGTAAATTAATTCTCAATATTTGCATCACCTAGTGACATGATCTTTGGGGAAACATCCTTAAGCCATAAATGTAACAAATATCGGGTTTATTTATACCCATGAATAATTAATGCCCCTTCCTCTCAAATAATTATTAGGATATTTATGTATTTAATAAAAAATATTAGATTAATTCGTGGCCACACATCTCAATATTGAGATGGATGGTCATGGTTTATCCTAGTCCATTTGGAAAATCTATAAATAGAAGGGCATAAAACATCATTTTAAAGATAGAATTATTATAAAATTATAATGAAGAATTATCTCCATAACCTTTTATGTTGATCATTATTTTTTATTTTAAATTTTCATTTGATAGGCATAGATTAGATATTTCTTAACTTGAGCCTAGGTTATGCATACTAGTCTTGAGATGATGGAGGAGCTTGTCATGCATTGTTGATAAACACAATAACACTAGATCAAGGGGGAAACCACACTTGGAGCTGATCTTGGATGGTGAAATCACTTGGGAAGGTAATTGGTATTTCTTTCTTTCATTTATCCTTCATTATCATGAGCAAACCACGTTGGAATAGGTTGGCTTAGTTTGTTAAATTATTTATGCATTTTTCATGGATTTATTGACTAATGTTTGACTAACCAAATTTATAATCCAATCTTATATCTTTGCACACTTGGTGGGACTCATTAATTACATTTAATAAAGGAAGACAATATGGAAATTTCAAATTTCAATTTTAGTCATTAAAAAGTCCTTAAACAATATTTTTATGCTTGTTTTCCCATGTTTCTAATGTTTTTGTGCACTCATAGGTTACATAGTGACTATTGATAGTTCTTAGTGATTGTTGATAGTTAGGGCCAACTAGTCATAATTTGGTTGTAGGGGAAAATCCATATAAATTTTTTCATTTTGATCATTTTCTCAAGTTTGTTGCTAATAATTTGGGTTTTCTACATCTCTAGTCTGAACCAAATCATGATCCAGAAGGTGTCTTTTGGAGTTTTTATCCTATCATAGGCTTTTTAAGTTTTTATTGAAATTATTTCTTGCCTAAAAATGCTTTGAAATTTATTCAAGGTTATATTGGCCAATCTAAATATTTAAGTCTCTAGTTTGAATATATTTTGTGATCTAGAAGGCTTTTTTTAGATATTTTATGCTAACAAGGCTGACAAGTGCTTTTTGTCCAAATATTTTCATGCCTTTAGGTCTAAATTTAATTATCAATAGTTAATTTTTGATCAGCCATGGTTGGTTAAAAATAAACCGGCGACAGTCTTAAAGGAATCAACAACAATCACTATGTTTTAAAAAAAACATAGACCTGAGAGAAATAAAACTAAATTTACTTGTCTCAAAGTGAAAAGAGCTTCAAAGCTAAGAAAAGTACTCTATTTTTTTTTATGTAGGAACCACTTGGAAATTGATCAATTTGAGCTTAATTAAGTCATTTCAACCTCCTTTTGGTGTTTAACAATAACTAGGAACTTTCCTTTGGTGCTTTAAAAGAGGAAAAATTACTTCATTATATTGAATGTTTTATGGTTGTTTTTCAATTTTTTTTGTAATTTAAGGCCAAGGTGCCAAAGAACATCATAAAACACTTAAATTTGGTCCTTAAAACCAAAATAACTTCAAAGTTTTGTTTTGTATAAGTCATCTATCATTGTTTGGCTCAAATTGTTTGAGAAAAAAGTAATTTGTGCATATATGCTCTCCCGCATCCCCTATAGGGAACTTGTGAGATCAAAATCACCATTTTTATTGAAAATTGTGACTTTTTCCAAGGCATAAAAATTAAGTTGTCTAGACTCTCCCCAAAACCCACATGGTTTAGGTGATCTAAAAATAACCTATAAAGCCTTTTAATTAGTTTATTTTATTTTATGCATTTTGTCTTATGAGGGGGACTTCATTACCTCCCATGGGTTCTATAGGGAAGATTTGAGATAAGGCTTCATCTCCTAGAATCATATTCAACCCCTATATATGGGAGGGGTATATAAATTGGGATCACCCTATTGGGTCGATGGTTTGAGCAGTTAAACCATATGCATTAGTGGCAAGCTAAGCCTAAAATGTATGATTATTTGGGACATTTCACTACACTGAGCAAGTGATAGATGTAATGGTTGTGAAAAGGAAAATAAATTTTCAAAAAAATCCATTTGGTGTGGATATTATTGACATGATACTTCTCTTTTATGCTAATGTGAAAGTTGGTACACATGGGATCAATCTAGACAGTCATAACCTATAGAGTTTTAGATAAACTCCACTTGCTGTGGAAATATTATTGATGTGAGGTACACCCCAAAGTCCATGTCATCATATTATCACTTGAGATGAGGGGGGGGGGGGGGGTAAAATACCCTAACATATAATGCACTTTTATTTGGGATGAACACTTAATTTCCTTTCAAGTGCACATATAAAGATGGATTTCAATAATATCATGTAACCTTGTCAGTTTAGGGCTTAAGATGATTACTTAGTTATATTTGTCTATTTTTGTCTTAGATTAATTGGTCATTGATTTGAGTCAAATCTTGATTGTAAATAAACATCCATAACCAAACACATTATCCACATTTTCTTGAACAAAAAGGTGTTACACTGTCTAAGTGAAGATCAATCTTTTCCTTGTTCAAATTTATCATCTTAAACATTATGTCATATCATCTAATTGGTGTAGTTATTCTACCAATTTGAGTCTAAACCACTTAACTTGAGGGAACTTGGGTTCAATTTCCAATTTGTATTGGAGGCTATTTTTAGACTCATTATCATTTTCATCATTGGTGGACTCAATTCATCTTGTGTATCACTCACGTTTTGAGTCCTATAACATATTTTATACTACCTTTCCTATTACCATGTGGCGACATTGTGCCACCCATTTGGTTCTAATTTTATACTTAGGAATTATTGCATGTTTCCACATCATGAGTTTCTTGGTTCACATTGTATCCTTCCTAATCCAAATGGCTTTATTCTAATTTTATAGTAGTAACTCATTAAAGTTTAACTAGATTTTAAGGTTTTGATGTATCACAAAAATCTAGGCTTTGGTGTACTAGTTTTCACCTTGGATTTTGAGTTATCATACCCTCTTTTGAATTATATGATTTTAACTTTAACTAAAGGTTGAGTAATTTTGTGAACACATTCTTATAATTGTGTGTGGTTCTAAGACACCCTCATTTTATAGTCTCTTTGGTACCTTAGTCATTTTTTTGGAAGAAAGATCAAAATATATACCTTGTTTAAAAATTTTCACAACATCAATAAAAATCTAGTCAAATGTATAAAGCAACCCTTTTTATACATGACTCAAACATTCACTTATAGTGGGGTACCTTATGGCCTTAGTTATGGGGATGAGAATTTTTTCTATGGTCAAAATAATTTTATTGTATTTTAGGACATTCCTACAACTGTAGGATCCAAGGAAGAATATGTGGAATACCAGGAGAACTAAGATGAAGCACTCCTTAGGTTGATAGAATCTAGTGCTAGACCACCTTTGGATTTTATTATGGAGTGATTTCACACCTTAGTTTGAGAAGGAGAACAATAATGAGAGTAAGTTTTCACAAACATTACAAACATAAACATACCTTCTTATTCTAACAAGGGTAAGGAAATACTCATAGAGCCAAAACCAACTAATTAAGATCTTGTCACCAAGATTAAGAAAATAAGTTAATGGTATGTTGATCATCTTATCATGGATTTAACAAATTCTCTAGTTGTTACTTCAATCCATAATGATGCTTCTAAGGAACAAAGAAATGTGATTGAAACTACGCAACAAACATTGGTTGAGAACACAACAATGATTGATCAAGGTGTCTCGAATTAACAAAATAAGACACAAGAGGTTGTGTAAAATGTTTCACTACACATGGAACACACATTATTTAATCATCAAGAGAATCTTCTTAATTTTCAAAAGTAGAGACCAAAACGTTTGGTTCAAATTGAGTAAATCCCTCAAGATAACCTGGTTAGTTCATCTAAACCAACATGTACAATGGTGAATACACAAAAAATTCTCCAAAACTAGTAGAACATGATTGATTCAAGGCAACATATTCTTAAGAATCAATCGCTTACCTACTCAACTCAAAGAGTGAACCAAAACCAAGTCAAAGATCATAGGGTGTACATCCATAACAAATCCATGCAATAATAAAGGCAAATTCTACCCCAACAATAACAACAAGGGCACATTCCACCTCAACAGTAATAAAAAGGGCACATACCACCCCAACAACATTATGTTCCACCCATGAATGCACCAAACATGCAAGAGTGGAACTCTATGAAGGAGATTGTGACACGATTTGAGATGAATAATAGAGTTAATAAATACAAATTTGATGAGATATGTACACATATATTTGATATATCTATTCTCCAAATTACCTTTCCATCTCATTTTGAGGCACCAAAGTTTGATAAATACAAAGGAAAGGGGGACCCATGTGAACACATTCAAGCATTTTTTTAATTATTCTAAGAGGTTGCTTATAGTAGCATGTACTTGCTTTGATTTTTCCTGAAAAGTTTAGCAGGGCAATCTTTATATTGGGTACTTAAGTTACCTAAGAGATTATTTGTGGATTAGAATGAATAATGTAAAATTTTCATCAACCATTTTTTATACAACATTGAACATGAATTGGTCATTATTGACTTGAAAAAATCCAAATAACATGATGGAGAAAGTTTTAGTGCATACCTATAGAGATGGAGAGCATTAACAGGTAAATTTCAACATAATTTCTAGATAAATAGTTAGTAGACATATTTACACAAAACTTACATCATGAGGTCATGCACAATCTGTGACTTACCTGTGCTAACTCATTTGAGGAAATTATAGATAAGGGTGTATAGATTGAGAAGGTTCTTACTTCCAAGGTCCTTGTCAAGATTTTTGCATAGGGTCAAACTTCAAATCCAACCCAATCTTCTAGTCCAAAAATTTCACAAAATAAGGCTAAGGGATTTAACAAGAACAAGAACATGGTTATAAATTGGGTGACTTAAACAAGGCACATACAAATGATGTAGGCTCTTCTAGCCCCAAATGTATAATTAGATCCTCCTAATCCACCACCTAATTTGTATATACAACCTACACAAAGGACAAGCCATGATAGTTTTAGGGTCTTTAGCAAATTAGGAGAACCAATTGAAATAGTGTTATAAAATCTAATAGCAGCTAACCTAATTATATGCCCAGTAACAAGTCCATTTCCTCAATATCAATATAAACTATATTGGTACAAAGAGAATGAGTGGTGCAAATTTAATCTTGTTTTTGGTCATGGTGTTTATAATTGCATCCAATTGTGACATATTATTGAAGTTCTCATTAAGAGTGGTGAGGTTGAGATTAAACTAACCCCTAATAAGGACACAAATCAAGATATGATAATATACAAGGACCCCTTTCCTTGACATAATAAATTTCAACCAAGGAATAATTTCAACCAAGGACAAAACCAAGGATAGAGGTATAATCAAAACTATAATTAGGGTCAAAATCATAATCAGCATGAGTATAATCATGATCATAATAACCATAGTAATAATTTGGGTTAAAATAACATGCCTTACGACTAGAAAAACACTGTGGGATGCATTTTTGTAACCCACATTACCACTATTATTATCAGACCACATGAACCATCCCATGCTCTTCATAGTACATGACCTATCATTATAGGGTCAACACCCTCTCCCTCTAGTACTACCATGTCGAGTTCATGCAATTAAATTTTGAATCCATTTACATGGGTTACTATTTTTGGACAATACTCTTCCTCTAATTATAATGGCTCCTTACTGACTCAAAATTGTAACAATACAACTAGATGCTTGTGAGTCACCCTCTAAAGCCCTTTGCCTTCATCTTATGATTATATTGGCTCCCCAACACCTCTAGATTGTGTAGTCATAAATAGATGCTCATGAGTTACTCTCTAGGAACCTTTCCCTACTTATTCCATAGAACCTAATGTGAACATTATGCCAATGGATCCAAAGCTGACTATTGTGCTAGTCATAGCCAAGCCATCTTGTTCCAATGTTGAAAAGACTTATAGTCTATCAAACTAATTAAGCAAAACCCATGCATAGATTTCCATTTTGGATCTCTTGCAGACATATGAAGTCCATAGAAATATTTTGAATAATCATTTACAACAATCCAATATTCCCAATAATATAAATCCTAAATAATTCTAGAACCTTGTGGGACATTTGTCTTCATTTTATCAAGTAATGTTTGATAAAAAATATATATCTACACTTGGGTTGAGCCATAATAACCCACTTTACATTAAAGTAATCTTTGAAAAACATAAGATAAAGCATGTTTTTATAGACAATGGTTTGGGGCTAAACATCATATCTCTTAAGCTGGTATAAATATTAGGCTACATTATGAAAGACATTCAACTAAAGATGATCACCATCAAGGCTTATGATAATGCCAAAAGGGCATCTGTTAGTACTATTTATTTGTAATCACTATTGGGTCCATTTCAAACCATACATTACTTCATATTATGGACATTGAATTGCCTTATAATGTACTTCTTGGTCATCCTTGGGTCCATGAAATATAGGTTATTCTCTCCACCCTACATCAGTGCCTGAAGTTTCCCCATGATGGGATCAATGTTACTATTCTCATTGATCAACAACCTTAAAATTATTGCAAACATCTTGAGGTTGAGTTTCATAATTATAATTATTATCTAGGTTATGAATTTATTATGAAGAAGAATAAGGATATAGTTTCACATCCACCTCCATCCAATTATATCAACCTTGATGATCTTGTTTCCACTTTGATTGATCCATTTATCATAGCTCTTATAAAATAGGCTGTTATTAAAAACATAGGAATTTCCAAGTACAGTCTTAAAGACGCCTTACATGTTACAAAGTTACCTCAAAATAATAAAAAAATTAGTAAGCCTAAACCTTCAAATAATCCTAATGGACACAACATGATTTGGCAATAAAAGAAGAAATAACAAAAACTACCTATGGTTTTTGTACTTGCTATTACACCAAAAAAAGATCGAGAAACTTTTACTGAGGGAGACTGGTTATAATCTAAAGGTCTTGATAATTAATTTTAAAATCTAAAGTATACTATCCATAATCAGATCATGGATCATCTTGATTATATAGGAAAAGGCCTTGTCCCAATAGTGTAAAGAATCCTAGAAACCTTATCAACAAGAATACTTAATTTGAATCATGGTCTCAAATTTATACTACTTGGGGGTGACCTCATAATTTTTGATAGCAATTATTCTAAATTTACTAATGACAAGACTCCTATAAGTGACATAGAATCCCATTAAAGCCTTTTTGATGAGCTTGCTAACACATACCTATTTGATTCTAATGCCATTTTAACCCTAACTATTAGAGCTTCTTATCCAGAAGTAAAAACCTATCTCACCATTGGATCTTCCTCTATTGAAGTAATATCTATCACTAGAGCTTCCCATACTAAAGTAGAACCCCATATATTTATTAGAGATTCCCATCCTAAAGAAAACCCTCATTGTTCCCTATGCCTTTTCCATCCTAAACTCATTGATTGTGACCAACAAAATTTGATTATATAGCTTGATGAGTTTCAAAATGAATAATCAATCACGTAATACATGGGCCTATGAGATGGATCTCCCATTGGCAATCACAAACAAGGTTTTGATTTTTCATTTAATCCTTATACTTACTTTGGAGAGTAGGAAAACTTTATTAGTCATAATAAAAATTAAACATTGATATCTTAGGGTAAAACCCCTTTGAGGCTCTTGTGGATCAGGGAAAAAGTAAAGAAAAAGAAAAGCCTTTGAATGAAAACTTATTTCAGACACTCTTAGGTAAGAAAGTTTTCTCATCCCCTTAGGATGCAAAAGGTCCATCTAGCCCAAGTTCTATAGCTAGTACAAACATCTCTTTATAAAAACAATAAATGTCTTAGCATCTCATTCTTGAGTTTCCGAAGGTTTTTGCTATTTGGTCTTCACCTGAGATGGCAGATTCCAATTCATCACACTATCCATAAATTGAGGAACAATAAGATATATAAGAAGAAGATGATCATGATCAGACCTTGCCTAAAATTATATAATATGGATCCCTACTCCTTGTAGAGAAGATAATATAAGTGAAATTGGGAACCTATGAGGGTCCCAAAATTGTTTATCATTAATATTCCCTTACTAAAGTAGAATATTATATCCCTCTTAAAAGATTATATTGACATATTTAGATGGGTATACTCTAAAATGCTAGGAGTAGACCCAAATTTGGTTGTGCATCACCTTATTATCCATCATGGTGTCGAACCAGTCAAGTAAAAATTGAGGAAGATGCATCCACACATCACCCTATTAGTTAAAGTAGAGCTAGAAAATTTTCTAGGAGAAGGTTTCATTAGACCGTTGGATTATTATGAATGGATTTCAAACATAGTCCTAATGAGTAAAAAGTCCTTGGGTATACATATTTTTACTTATTTTAGAGATATCAACAAAGAATTCCCCAAAGATTATTTTTCTCTGCCCACCATCAACATGATTGTTGACTTGAATGCTAGGTACAAGATGTTGTCCTTAATGGATGGATTTTTTGGATACAACCAAATCAAGATAGCCTAAGAAGATTAACACAAGACTGTGTTCACCACTCCATGGGTAACATTCTATTACCAAGTCATGTCATTTGGTTTGAATAACACTGGAGCCACATATCAACATGCCAAGAATGTTATCTTCTATGACATGAAGCATGATATTGTTGAGGACTATGTTGATGACATATTATAAAAATCAATAACAAGAGATAGCCATCCTAAAGTTCAAAAAGAGAATATTTGAGAGGCTTCATGAATATAAAGTTCACCTAAATCCTAAAAGTGTGTCTTTGGTGTCATTTCAAAGAAGTTGCTAAGTTTTATTACATCAAAAAGAGGGATCAAATTCAACACTACCAAGGTCAAGGCCATTGTGGAAATGCCTCCACTAAACAATATTAAATAGATACGAAGCCTGCAAGGAAATATCTAATCTATACACAGGTTCCTTTCTAAATTGGTAGATAAGTACCATTCATTTACCCATTTCTTGAAGAAAGGGATTTCATTTTAATGGGATGAATATTGTTAGATATCATTTACAAAACTCAAGACATATTTGGCCAATGCACTAATCTTGAGACTGCCAACACCTCGATGACCACTGCTTCTTTACATATGAGCAATAGAGCATGCACTGGGGGCACTTTTGTTCCAACATTATGATCAAGGTAAAGAACATATAGTATACTATTTAAGCCACACTTTGGTGGCTTATGAACATAATTATACACCTATTGAGAAGGTGTGTTTAGATATGGTGTTTGATACCCAAAAATTGTAACATTATATGCTAAAAAATAAAACTATTGACATTTCCAAGATGGATCCTCTCAAATTCTTATTATCCAAAGTATCTCTTCAAGGATGCATGGATAAATGGGTCATGATCCTAAGTGAATTTGACATTGAGCATAAAAATTAGAAATCAATCAATGGGTAGGTTATTGTTGATCAACATGCATATGCCCCTATCAAATACACTCAATCACTCAAAGTCAAATTTCTAGATGATTCTATTATGGAAATAGAACAAGAATCATAGGAACTTAAATAATTAGGGCTATATTTTTATTGATCCTTTACATCCCATGTATCTAGAGCCAACATATTATTGATTACACCCTAGGGGGATCTGATCTCCAAAGCATTCCATATATAATTTCATTATATGAATAATATGGTCGAGTATAAGGAATTGATTATAGGGATTTACCTTTATATATAGTTGGATATTCAAAGCTTAAAAGTTTATGGTGATTCCCAATTAATAATAAATCAAGCCATTAATCATTATGAAACCAAAGATGACAAGATTGTTCTTTAAAAGAAAATTATTGATAATCTCAAAGGTCATTTTACATCTCTGTAGTTTAAACAAGTTGTAAGAGCCAATAATAGATCAATCGATGTAATGAAAATAATTAGTTCAATGATACAAATTGATGGTAGAGATAAATATTATCAATTTCTAATTGAGAATATTCTACAACCTACACATATTATACCAGATTAGAAAGGGTATGTGCCATTACTAGTCCTAATCACCCACCTAAATTACCATGGTACCAAGATTTTTATAACTACTTCCATGATCATGAATTCCTAGCCAACTTATCCAATAATATAAATAAACTCTTCCTTCACCATTTATCACATTGTAACCTAATTAGAAACATGATTTATCATAAAGTCTATGATGGAATGCTTTTTCATTATTTATCTTTAGGAGAATCCAAGCTAGCACTAAGGGAGGTTCATGAAGGAATGTGTGGATCCCATACCAACACTGTAGTCTTAGTCAAGAAGCTCCTTAGAATAGGATATTATTGGCAAAAAATGAAGACTGATGCTTGAAATTATGTAAACATGTGCATTTCTTATCAACAACATGGAAATTTGATACACAAACCTTCTTTACCACTATAGTCAATCACAACATCATGGCCATTCTCAACATGGAGCCTCGATCTCATCAAGAAAATAAACCCAACATCTTTAGATGTACATAAACACATTTTAACTACTATCAAGTACTTTAATAAGTGGATTGAAACCATTCCTCTCACATTATCGAGAAGCAAATTTCCAAATTTATCCATTACCATATCATCTGTCAATATGGCATACCAACTTGCCTTATATTTGATAATGGTAGATCCTTTGTAAATAGAGATGTGAAATACCTTTTTGAAAAATTCACAATCAAGCACAAGCAATCAACTCCATATAACTAGAAAGGGAACATATAAGCCAAGGCATCAAACAAGAACATTGTAGCCACTTTAAATAAGATTATCAATTACATTGGATGTAATTTGCACTTGCAAATCTTTCCTACCCTATAGGCTTATAGAACTAGTCATCAAACCCCAGCAAGAACCACTCGATACTCCCTATCTATGGCACAATATCTATTATCTTGATCAAGATTGAGCTACCATCATTATGAATATCACTAGAGCATATTGTAGATGAAGAGGACTAGAGAGTCTCAAGGTTTTAAGAGCTATAAATTATTGATGGTAAGCATTTGGATACCCTAAAAAAATTAAAATTCTATCACAATAGATTGTGTATAAGATAAAACAAGTGCATTCTCCCTCAAGAGTTTGAGATTGGTGATTTGGTCTTGAAATAAAACCAAAAGAACACAAACATTGAACACAAGAAAAAAGGTATGTTTTAAACTAATTGGTTGGGAGCATATGTTATCATGACAAACTATGGATCAGGGGCATATCAACTAGCTTAACCCAATGGTGAAGAAATTATAGAGCCCATGAACATCGTGCACCATAAACAGTTCTATGCATGAACAACTTTGAACCATTGTCTACAAGACCCCCTACTTGGGGACAACTTATGCTAAAGTAATTACATCTTACCATTTTATACTTCCCTAGACTGCTCTCACATGAGCCCTATTACTTTCATAACTTTGGATAATTAAATATTTTGGAACATTGGTACTCTGAACACATTTTATCCTACCCTATGCCATTATTTTTAAGAACTCTATTCTTTGGACCATTCTCTTTGAGAACCTCATTCTTTATCCCACCCTGGACCATATATCTATTGGACCCTATTATTTGGACCATTTTCTTTGAGAACCATATTATTTGATATATCTTGGACCTTTTGTAACATGAACACTTTTGTCCCTCAACCAATTATGATCCTAATTATGTTTTGTCAGCATTATGAACACCTTAAACACTAGTTATACAAAGTAGTTCACCCAGAATAATATTTCATAGCTTCTTCTATAGACAAGTGAAGAAGGACACCTTTTATCTCAAGATCTTTGCCTACTAGATGGTTCTTCAGATTGATTTTATGATACACACTATTCTATATTACATTTTATACACTTTAGTGAACATTATTGTCTTTTTAGGATCTTTTCTCTCAGCGATTTGTGAGCATGGGATGTTACGGCTAGCTTAGCTATTTATTGGAACTTATACTCTTGGATGAGCATATACTTTAATAGTTGGTCCCATTTGTACATATTTTATCCCAAAAACACCAAAAGCATTATAAATGACCCATAAAAGAACAAAAACACTATCTTACACTTTTATACATTCTGATCCTCATACTCTTGCCATTTTTCAAGTATTTTATCCTACTAAATTTCCATTATGTAAGTCATTTTGTCCCATGTGATTGTCATTTTACAAGATCATTCTCCTTCATCCCACCATGTCACACTCCTGCCACTTTTCAAGCAAATTAAGTTCTGATGGCTTGCCATTTTACAAGTCATCTCATCTCACTAACTTGCCATTTTGCAAGACCAATCTCATTTGTCAAGTCCTCCCTTTTATTCCAAAACATTAATCATATGTTTATGATCATCATCATGTATTATATCCCACTTATTGTGAGAACTAAATTTGGCCTAAAGTTCATGTTGGAACATGCATCCATGAAACTATGTAGGAAATATCCACTTGTCTTGTACATTTGGAGTTAGCTCAGCCAACCCCCTTCCTTTTCTTCTCTTCCCCTATTTCTTCTACCATTGTTCCTATTTAATTAGGGAACACATTTTGTGTCTTTGTTTATTGGTATGTTTTAGTGGAAAGTAACACCTCTATTACACGTGTATAAAAAACTATTTTTAAACTACACTAACTTGGTTTTTATTTGTGTGTGTTTATTTGTTGTTTTTTATTAGTGTTTTGTTGTGCTTTCTTATCTCTTAATTAATTTATTCTTATTTGATCATTTTATTAATTATTGTCTCAACTTGGTCTTGTGTTTCTCTATTTGATTTTTCTCTTCTATTTTGTTTTTAAGTACATCTTGATGGTCCACATAGATCTTGATTATTCCTATCTTGCTCTCATGTTATCAAGTTGTTTTTGCTTTATTTTTAAACATTATTGTTCCTAATTAAGTCTTGATTGTTCATATATTTATTTTTGAGTTAGGTTAATTTATGTTTATATTTTTCTTTGTCTTTTATTTTTTGTTTGAATGCAAATAGATTTACCTCTAGTTTTGGTCATTGTTTTACCATTATCTTTAGTTATAGGTATTCACAATTGAACTAGCTCTACACAATTGAAATAAAATGTCATTATGAGTTATTCCTACTTATTATGCCTAATTTATTTTGATGTATTAATAATTTTGTGCTATATATTCAACTCTTAACATCAACACAAATCTAATGAATAGATCTTAAGATCACTATTCATAAACTAGGCTCACTAGGTTTTGCACCTGAATTTATGCTCAGACATGCATATCTTAGCATACATCATGAGTCTAATCAATATTTTATAAATTTTCCTCATCCCTCATTCCATTCTCTCCCAATTTTAGGAAAACTACATTAGCTTGAGGTCCATTTGGACTATGTAGGCAGTGCTTGGATACACGACGTATCTTGGGTCAACTCAACCATCTTTATTATTCTTTTCATATTTTTCATCACTTTGTGCATCCTTGTATGATTTGTTTTTATAGCTTTTATGGCCATTAAACCATTACATCTACATTTGTTCCCACTTACTTTAATCTATGTAATAGGTTATATCCTTGAGCTATTTTCTTGCTAATTTACCCATGCTGGGGCATAATAGTTAAACCAAGTCACACATCTAAATCAGCCATAAGGGGGAAAAACAATTATTTATTCTTTATAAATGAGAATTAACCATATTAGGGAAACAAATGCTTTATCATGATAAAATATACCCTACTAGAGCACTTCTTATTATCATCTCTTTGGAGACCATAATTCTCCTTTTCTTCTAATTCAAATCTCTCCACACTACTACCCACAATGGCACTATTTTAGTGTGTAACTTATCTCAAGATTAATCAATGTCATAAGCACATAGCTTGCACTCTCAAATTGGGTACATTCAAAGTGTGTCACTTATATGTTTGGATTAAATCCTTCCCATTCCCCCTATCTTTGGGGCCCATTATACTTCTAATTATATTCTAATCATTGATGGTAACCACATGTACAATCATTAGCTCATATGGATGTGATCTATTCCATGGGTTAAGATCTCACTTTCCCTCTCTTTTTGAGAGTTCATCCTTCTCTTGACATCCTAGTATGTCCTTTTGAAGGGGCATCATGGGTCATTTCCATTTTCTTCTTGATAACTATTTTCTTTGAAAAGATGTTACTTTTCTTGAATGTCTCCTTATGCCTTCTCAAATAAGGAAAAAATGTAGACATCCAATTCCTAAAACCATTTATGTTGAAATTGTCAATATTACTCGAATTGTACTCAAATGCATAATTTAAGCTAAAATAATTAAAAACATGTTAAGTAGTTTGAGATTATTGTATACAAGTGCTGATTTAGGCTAATGTATCCATAAATGGGGCAATGCATTTTATGTGATTCCTAACTCTAATCAATTCATTTTAAGTGAAAATGATGATTTTGCCTTTTTGTGCTCTGGATCACTCTTTTATTCTAATTTGTTAGTACACATCACGTACCTTTGTTATTTTGTATCAACAACATCCTAAATGAGAATATGGTTTAAACACATCTAACATTGCCTTCCAATTCTTCTTGAGTCAAATTATGACCCAGTAATATGACTTTCTGAGCATTTTGATTAATTGTTCACCAATTTAAAAGGAATTTCACTAAAATTTATTAATCTTGTTTAAGCTAATTAATTCAAATCAAAAGTTTAAGTGGATTTTTTATGGAGGTTATTGTTCATTTCATTACTAGAAATTGACTCTCAATATCTGCATCACCTAGTGACATGATCTATGGGGTGGCATCCTTAAGCCATAAATGTAACAAACAATCAATTTTATGGGCACCCATGCCTAATTAACTCCCCTTCCTCCCAAATAGTTATGAGGATATTTATGGATTTAATTATAAATATTAGATTAATTCATGGCCACACATCTCAATCTTGAGATGGATGATCATGGTTGATCCTATCCCATTTGGAAAATATATAAATATAAGGGCATAGTACATCATTTTAAAAATAATTTATTATAACTTATAATGAATAATTATCTCCACAACCTTTTGTGCTGATCATTATGTTTTATTTCATAGGCATAGATTAGATATTTCCTAACTTGAGCCTAGTTTATGCATAGTGGAGTTGAGATAATGGAGGACCTTGGAATCCATTGTTGGAAAAGACAATAATAATATATAAATGGGAAAATCATGATTGGAGCCACTCTTGGATGGTGGAATCACTTGGAAAGGCAATTGGTATTGATTTCTTTCATTTCTCCTTCATTATCATTAACAAGCCCCATTGAAATAGGTTGGATTAGTTTGTTAAGTTATTTATGATTTTTTCATGTATTTAATGACTAATTTTTGACTAACCAACTTTTTAATCCAATCCTACACTATCAACACCCCTTGGATCAAATTCTCACCATCGCTTGCATTCTAGTTTGCCTAAAAGTGCCCTACCTCTAAGATAAAATAAAGGACATATTCACTATTTGTCTTAATATTTTTAAGTTATGATGTGTTTTATCAGGTCACAAGTACCTCCTCCACCATGTTTTGGAGTTAGATCACACCCTTAGAACCTCTAACCTTCATAAACTCCCAGGCAGACTTTTAGAACGTGACTGTGTGCATGATCTGCCACCACTTGTCCAAATTTACCTCTTATTACTTGACTTTTAAATGTTTTATGAAGTGTGGTTAGATAATTTTATAATTTTTATAACCATATAAATCTCACTTATCTCTCCAAACCTTCATAAATAAGGGTTTTTTAATGGTACTAGTTAGAACAACACTGAATATATGATCCACCTTATCATAATTTTATGTATATAATCATTAATGGATGGTAATGATGTATCCAAAACTACATTGACAACTTTATATCCTTATATTAAATTTTTATGTGGTCTTACCATATCCAAACACTTCCACCACCCACCTCTTATGTCATGGTTTCCATGCTTGCACTCATAGATGTACTAGACGAGGAAATGTACAAACTAACTACTCCAATCTTAGGTTTCATATGAGAATGGATTGAAATCCTTAACACCTAAGTGTATAAGACTTAATATAAACCTCTAAATCATCAAGACAAGGCCATCAACCAATTTAGGGCACCTTGCATCAACTAATCCTTCTCTTGCACTAACATGACTGTAGGTTATTTATGAGCATTGGGGGGCCTGTAGGTTAATTTCATACCTGATATAGGTGTATATTTACTGATTTAAGGATATATAATATTTGGAGTCCCTCATTACTCCCTTTAAAACAAATTCAACCCTTAGAACCTAAGAACTGCCTTTCATCCATAAGGCAACTTCTTCAAAGTGCTAAGGTGGCTGTAGGTTCTCTTTGCACTCTTAGACTACAATATGGTGGTGATCTATCCTTTATGCAAGTATTTTGATATTTATATAACATTTATGTCTTGAATAATTCTCAATTAATTACTCATATAACTAATTACTTCAAGACAATAACCTACAACTTACATTGACATCTAGTCATATGCTGACTGTGCATGAATATAGTATTGTAGGTGCTCATTCTTAAATGTAGGTATCTTTTTTTAATTTTAAATACCTATTTTAGGGTTTATAATGTGTTGTGATATATATAAAATCATTAAAATATTCACTTATACCTCAATTTATTCATGAAAACCATGTATCTTGTGTTATAAGCATGACTATTCAAGAACTTATCAAAATAAACATATGTCTACTATATTTGAGTGTCTCATATGACTGTGTTGAGTTGACCATTGACTGAGTGTTTGAAATTTTGGAGCTTCATTCATGTTTTAAAATTCATTATATCAAAAACATGTTTTCATTAACCCTTTGCATCATAAGACTCCACCATGACCTTCCTTGAAATAAGACATTATCTCTTAAACTTGATTGTTCATCACTTTCACACTATAGGTGGAAGTACTTACTGTATGTTCCTTGAAAGTTACTTAATATTATTTAAATTCTCTCATGACCTTAGTTACATATCCAACTTTGAGTTCAACCTTGAATAAATAAGAGCATCATTCACACATTCAAGTCTCCCACCTTGCAAACTATCCTAAAACCCTATTAAGACCTTATGAGACTATTTGTAGGTGTTTTTGGAGACTTAGGCTGCACCCTAGCTGAAAGTAAAAGTGTTCAGTCATACTATCAAACCTATTCCAACATGGGAATGACCTTAGGATATAGGTTACCTAATTTTGGGTTAAACCTCTAGGATTTTTAATGAGGGTAGCTCCTTTGATATGATAATTTGAATCTCTTCTTAAAACTTAATATATTGGGATGAAAACTGGAGAAAATACATGAATGAAAACTTACTTTAAGTGTGGTGATGCACCAAATGTTCAATGATCCACTCTCAACTTGGACACTTTCATGACTACTAATGAATCTAATGGGGACAAGGGTTGATCAGATTCTATGACAGGGTTCCAAACATGAGTATTTTGTATGAAAGTTGTAAAAATACCTACAACTTGAAGGAAAAAAAGAGATAGGTCTATGTAAGACACTATGTAATTATGACACTTCAAGATAAAACTCACTAGCTAAGACTTCACACACCCTATAAGAAACTAATAGTATTAAAACAAGGTACATAAAGGACCTAAAAATGTTAGATAACATACATTATGTAAATCAAACTTCAATAAAGTACACTTAGCATTACACTATAATTTGAAATTGTCTTATATTACTTCAAAAGAGTTTTACAAAGTGATTTTGGTAGAGCTTCACTATATCAAGTTGAAGGATACCAAATTAAGAGTTTAAAGCTATTATTTATAGGAATGAAGAAGGTAAAAAAGAGTGAAGTAGGCACTGGAGTGGTCATTAATAATTCTAATTCCACTTAGAACAACCACCACCACAATCCTTATTGAGCCTTCTCCTACATTAATGTCACTGTATCTTTCTCTAGTGTGATGGATAATTTGAAGATCAAGACCAATATTAGGAAGCAATCCCCATCATCACATGAATCCTTCTCAAGCTCATCTACATTAATGACCTTCACTTTATTAAAAAATAATGATTGATATTCTTCACATTATCAGGGATTTACTTGAGTTTACTCATTGGTGTTATTTCTAACATTCCTTGTGCAATCACCATTCTGCCATTACTTCTAAATCCTGAATATAGATCTATTATGGATGAAAACCAATCACCCCATTAGTTTTCATATAGTCATGATTAAAAATGAAGATCCATAGGATAGGGCCTCTTGAGTTTGAATGAGATGTAAAACCTACATATATAAGCTCTTAAAAAACTTTATAGGGCTTTAATGGCATTAGACGGCTTTACATGGTCTTCTCTTGGTAACTTAGATCATGTTTCATCTTGCATTTATATATTCTACCTACTTAGGGTGGAAAAATCCTTTATCTAATGTGTCTACCTTCATGGCATCCTCTTAAAACACTTACCTTGGTTTGACCTAAGTTGAATTTGTTCTACATTTAAAGATCCTAGCTTTTGACTTTTGATACCGACTGTAGATCTTGATCTAAGCTTCTCATATTGTGTCAACTACCAGTTCCTTAATCATTCTATAGGATCCTACTGTTAGCTCTTTAACTCCTTAACCTCATATGCACCATAGATATCCCTCTATATGAATAAATGTGAGCCATATATATTATACCAATTTAACATGGTTCAGGCACTTTTCACCCATGTATTTACTCTTAAGATCCATTGACCTTTTGAGCCATTACTCACCATTAGATCTACTTTGTATGATGGATTGTGCATTTCTGATCTGCTTGAACCCACTAAATTTGTTAGTTACCATGAATCATTAGATCTATTGTGAGCTTATGAGATCATGCCACTTGTCACATGCATGTTCACCCTAAAGATTTTTTGACCTTTTGACTTAATGCTCACCATTGATCTTAGATGCTTGATTAAATGTGCACTATTGGATCTTTAGGACCCATTGAAATTGCTGGTTGCCCATTTACCATTGGATTTGATCTTAGATCCCATGATATTGACACTTGTCAACTCCATGTTCAACCTTATAACATTTAAATTTAAATGGATACTTTATGAAGCTTAAACTTGACATCCCCATGAATGTTTTATTTTGCAAGTCTAACTTTGAAGCTTTATATCTTGAGATAGAAAGACATCAACATATGAAATTTGTAGATCATGATTTAGGCATTAATAACTTCATGTCCATGTGATCCTTTAGGATTGAGAGGCTTCTTGAGCATACTTATAAAATACACAATCTATCTGAAGAGTCTATTTCATTATGATGTGTGATGATGGTCTGCCTCTTCAAAACTTGTGCTTGAACTAGTGCTTGATCTTTCAAATATTTGATGAGTCTCTGATGCCTGTGCAAACTTGTTCCATGACCATGACTACATTGATCACCATGGAAACTTTCTTTCTCAAATTTTGACAAATTACACTTTAAGTTTACTTAAAGTGTTTCAAAATATTTGAAAGCTACATGTGATATTTGGACCACTCATTCCATCTAGAGCTCTATTTGGCTCATCTATTTAGGTAAAAGATTTGGTATGTGGGCCAAATTAGCAAACATGTGTTTAAACTGAGGGAAAGGTGAGATAGATACTTCATGTAGATGTTATTATCTTCTTAAACTCTCTATATTCCTTGCTTTCTAATCATCTTCATAATATATATAATGAAGAAGGAATCATTTCAACTCCCAAGATCCTTAAGCAGGAAAATTAACTTTGACACTTGATTGACTATGTATCACCTCTATACAGATAGAGGAGGAGCATGGTAGTGACCTTAAAGTGTTATGGTGGCTGGTTTTGGTAACCCTTTCTTAATCCTCAAACCTCATTTATCATGATGTTTATATAAACCTTTGGAACTATGAATCTCTTATCCTTTCTTGATTTCTCTATGAGATTATGAAATCAATTAGTCCCAACCAAACTATGGTGTACCTTTTGAGCCAAAAAGGGCCTGTAGGTTGTCATGTAGGACTAGAAGTTTGTAATCCAACCCTATTAAATGTATTTATTGAGTTGATAATGCAAATTCATATAAAGGAATCCACTTTTGTGTAGATGATATCTTCATAATGCCTCAAGTCACTTATGAATCCATTAGAATAGTCAAAATATGATACATATCATTGAAAAATTACAGAGGGATTATCTAGAATGGGGGTCTCCTTTCCATCACTTACTAGAGTCCAACACCCTCTTTCCTTGGTCAAGACACCTATACTATATGAGGAATACATGATAAGATAATTAAGATGCATTAAAACTCCATATCACACTATTATATGATAGCCTAGAAAGTGATCCAACCCCTATTTTTAGAGATTTTAGGGAAACTTGTCCATAAAACTGAGTTTTTCAACCTAAATATGGATCCTCAAGATTGGTACTTATTGATAGATTAAAAATTATTATTATAGTACCTTCATCACTCTAGGATGTTAATGGAAGGTCTCAAACATGCTTGAACTTCACTATACAACCCTTTTCAAAATTTTGTGAGGCACACCTATAGGTGTCATTACAAGATGTAGGATAGTGAGTATGATATATGAGTAGTGTACACCTTGAATGGGATTTACATCAAATAAATACCTCTCTATCATCTCCAAATAGTTATTTACAACCTTGGAATAAGTTCAAACCAATTCAAAACCTCATTCAACATGCTTAGTCTCCTGTGAGTGCCTTATAGATGGTATTTACTATTCTTCTAGTTGTATTCAAGGGTTTACAATAAAACCTTTGTATTAATAGAGTATTTTTTGTTACCTTAATATTTTAGATAATGTTTGGAGGTATTTTAGGTTATCTCACATCACCTCATAATCTATTTAATCATTGGAATCAAGCTCAATAAATGCATTTGTACCTTATTGAAGAAACTAACTCAGATTAAACCCTCTTAAAAGAGATACACTCAGAATGGAGACCTATAAACCATTAATTACATGAATAAGGTGTGTCATGAATTAGATATTACATTAATAACCTATTAAGATGAAAACATTTTCTGAACAACTTAGGTTTTGCTCTAAAATTAGCCCACAAGACCATTCTCAAAGATAGTCAAGGAAACATGGTTTTATGATATAGATAACTTCTTGGAAGGATTTATAAAATTAAACTAAGATAAAAATGAGCCTCATGACCCATAAAATAATACCTGTAAACTATTCCTCTCCATAATTTTTTTAGCTTGAGAAATAGGTCTAAGAATAGATCCCTCTCAGATGCATAGGCTATAGTGACATACTGTCACTCTTAGTGATTGTTCATAAATATGAGGGAAATAATATAATAAAATTTCAAGATTACTTATACCCATAAAAATGGAAAAAGTTTCATTTTCTAACTCTCTCTCCTCTTTTTGTATAGAGTATTTGAAAACTGCTTTTCTAGAGCTACTAAGAAGGTCAATATAGGAGCAAAGTTGTTTTTTGCAAAATTTTCACCTAAAAATTCCTAAAAACAACTAATATGACCCTGTGGGGACCCAATGAATCCTTTTAGATGCTTTTATCACAAAAATCCTCTAAAAACTAATATGAATGCCTTAAAAGGCTTATTTTTACACTAAAAAGGCTAAATTCACTAAGGAGATCAGACTAAAATTATATGAACTATGTCATTAAGTATTTCAAATGTTTTATAAGTTTAATAAAGATGTAATTTAACATTATTCATGATCAAATGCCATTAAAAATGTCCAAAACCTTCTCCAGAGGGCACAAAATGGTAAAAAATGCATGGAAACAAGTCATGAAGTTAGTCCAAAATGTGATCAACTTGATTATTAATATTTTAGGCATGTAATGACCTTGAAAAATTATATGACACTCACTAAAACACTCTAAAATCTTCTCACCATTGAAAATGGCTCAAAAAGGCCAAGAAATGACTAGACAAACACAATAAAAATGAAAGAAAAGACCTTAACTCACCTAATCAACCTTAAGACTTGATAATAATGGTTTATAATGATCAATTTAAGGAATTTTCAAGATTAAAATATTAACCCATAAAGAAAACTAGAGTGCCATGCAAATTTTAGATTGATAGGGTGACATTTTGACCTGTGAGGTCAAAATTGTCAACATTTTGGTGACTCAAGTGGGAAGTATGCCTACTATGCTTGAGAACCAGACTATTTACATGAATTTTGGACTCATAAAATAGTGAAAAATCTTATTCATGATTGATATTACACTTTTTAATTGAAATTAGAACACTTCTTCCTCCAAAACAAGGAAGGAAACATACAAAACAAGGGAAACTAACCAACAAAGCAAGTGTGCAAATAAAGCACTTATTGGTATAAATAACATAAACAAACTAATGTGCTAGGATAGAACTTGGAAAAACTTAGTTCTTAATAGTAGTTTTTTATATGTATCCCATTAATTGGGATTGGAATCTCCTTATCATCCATCTTTACAAGTTTAATGGCAATGTGGGATTTACGACTAGAGATTATGTATGTACAACTCCAAAGGGAGTAAAATTTTGTCTGTCTTCCTTATTTATCTCTATCCTCATCTTGAGAACAAAATCTCCTTCTTTGAAAATACATGAAGAAGATCCTTTGTCAAAGTCTCTCTTCACTTGTGCTTGGTGAGTTTCCATGGCTAACATAGACTAATTTATAATTTCTTCCAACTCCATAAGCTAAACATACTTGATCTCCATTGGTTGATTCTCCAACAATTCAAGCTGATGCATTAGTTTTAAAGTAGTAAACTCAAGAGAAATAGTTAATCTTGCTTCCTTACCATATAACAACTTGTATGGAGATTTGGCTATTGATCTTTTATATGTGATCTTATCAGCCCATAGAGCTAACTTCAACTTTAAATGCCATGACCTCTGATTATATTCAATAGTACTTCTTATGATATTCAATAGGTTCTTATTTGTGGACTCAGCAAGGCCATTGCCTTATAGATAGTAGTTTGATGAAGTTTCAAGATAGACACCATGTGGAACAACCCATTGATTGATCCTAGTTCTCACAAAAGCCATGGCATTATCAAAAATGATGGTTGAAGGAGCTCCAATCTAATAAGCAAACCTTCATAAAAATATATAACATTGGATTCATTTAATTATTTCAATGCTACTACTTCTATCCATTTTGTGAAGTAATCCGTAGTATTAAGTATCAATTTATGACTTGAGGTTGAAGGAGGATTGATGAGTCTATAAAATTCGAATATCCATTGGACAAAGGGCTAGTCCACTGTAATTGGTTGAAGAGGTAAGGATGCAAGTTTCAAGTTCCCTAAAAATAACACACTATTTTCATTTCCTAGTCCATGTATGACAATCACCAAATATTCTTGGATAATAGTACACACCTCTCATGATCTTAAGGGCTATAGTATTTGATAAAAAATGTCCTCCACTATGTCCATAATGGAATTCTTTAAACAAATTTTGTATTAGGCTTAGATCTATATATCTTAGCAACATACCATTGATATATTTAATAAAAATAACACCATCAACAATAAAAAATGGAGTTGATTTCAATCTAAAATAAATTATTTTTGAATCACTTAAATGAGAAGGATAAAGACCATCTTGGAGATATCTTACCAAGTCATAAAACTAGTTGGAAGGTGAGGTATGATCAGCTATAATCTCTTCATCATTTGACACAAAAACCACTTCATTAGCCTCTTATAAATCTTAGGATAGATGCTTATAAAGTCCTTTACCTATAATTTTCTTTGTGACCTTGATTTACACATCATAATCCATTACTTTTATTATCCTCTTCTCATTTATATCTTTGTTCAAATGGAACTCTTTGATACTTGGATGGGAAACCATTAGGTGTATCTTATTATTAGACAAAAAGTATCTAAACTTCTTGAGAGACCCTATAACTGAAAGTACATGTTTTTAAATAAAAGAGTACCTTGTTTCATACTCCTCCAAGACTTGATTGAAGAACACTAGTGGCTACTGCAAGCCTTCATGATTCTATTGCATATGAATTCTTGAAATGGTGTCCATGTTATCATAGGGTTACAAGATGAAATACTTTATGAAATATAGATTTATGAGTGTAGGAGAATTAGATATGGATTTATTTATCTATTAAAATATCTTAAATCCTTCCTTGGACCAGTTGAAACTTTTATTCTTCTCTAGCATGGATGTAAGTGGCTTAGCTAAAGTGGCAAAATCTGAAATATATCTTCTTATAAAACTGAATTTTCCTAAGAAGATTTGCAAGGAATTTTTGTGTTTAGGTAAGGAAAGTGAAAGAATTAAATTTATTATTTTAGAATCTATACTTAAACCATACTCTTAAACCACATGCCCAAGAATCTTATCTTCATGAATTGAAAAGACACTTTTTGGGATTAAGAGATACCCCAAATTGCCTACACCTTTCAAACACTTGTTTGAGGTAGACCATGTGCTCACTTAAAATATTTTAAAACATGGTTATATAATCCAAAAAGACAAGTAAAAACCTATTAAGAAGACCTTGGATTGCCATATCCATGGCCCTCTGAAAGGTTGCTCCAGCATTGGATAAACTGAAAGGCATCTTTCTATATGCAAAGGTCCCCCATTTTATAGTGAAGGTTGTATTGAATTGGTCCTCTTCCTTAACCAATATTTTATTGTAGCCACTATATCCATACAAAAAATAAAACCTCTTTGAACCTACAACCATTTGTAATTTTTTTTGCATGGATGGCAATGGATAGTGATCTTTAAGGGAAGCCTTGTTCAAATCCTGAAAGTCAACACATAGTCTAATCTCACCATTATTCTTACATACTAGAAAAATGTTAGCCAAAAAATTTGAGGGCTTAATTAGGAATGTAATATCTAACTCTATAATATTATGAAGTTTATCTCTCATCAAAGGCTAAAGCTTTGGATTGATAGGCCTTTGTCTTTGTCTCACTGGTTTAGTTTTAGCCTCTAGCTCAATGGTGTGTTGAGAAAGACTTGGATAAAATCCTTTGAGATCACTATATTACCATGAAAACACATAAAAAAAACTTGTACATAATTCAATGAAAGCTTCCTTTTGTGAAAGAGTGAATACCTTACCCAACTTCAAGTTCTTAGCAACTATAATTTCCACATTGGCATAGTGTTCTTTTTTTTAACAAAGATGACTTTTATTTCCTCAATTCATCATCACCACTAAATATGTTTTAAAGTGTGACCAATCCCTTGGGTATATTATTAGTTTTTATTTTCATAATTTGATTATCATACTGCTACAAGTACTTTGACTGATTTCTATATGAGAACTCATAGTCTTCTTGTAAGACCCTGACAATCTAATTATCATCCTCAAACACTTGCCACTTCTCATGGTTATCTAGAATAGAAGGCCTCATAACCACCTTAATGTGTGACTAAATTTTCTCATTTTTAATATCATCTCAGATATTAAATTGAGCTCTTATGGCAGCTATCATATCTTTATACTTATTATCACCTCTTGGTATTGCCTGACTGTTAAAAGCCTAAAAATCCTCAAGTAAGCCCCACACCCTATGATTATAAGATCTAGGAAATGTGTTCTTGAATACATTAAAACCTATTACTTATTAAAATATAATTTCACTCTCACCAAAAACTTACAAGGTGTTGATTTTCATCGTCTTAGCTCATTGTAAACTGTGAACTAGTGGTCATACTCTGCAACATTGTTTGAAAAACCAAAATAAAAATTAATGGAAGATAAAAAAATTTAATTTTATAGATAAATCAACATAATTACATCCCTATTACCATGATTATTCATTGATCCATCAAAGTACAACTACCATAGACCTTCACTAGATTCATCATCCTTCCCTATGGTTATAATTAGTGCATCATTATTATGGAGGCAATAAACACCAAGTCCATCCCCCTCAATTATATTTTTAGGATCATGATAATGTAAGTTAGATGCCCATTCATCAAGGAATTTTTTTTGAACTCCATATAAATGTGAATCAATTTCCACTCCACTAGTTTCTAGCACCTCATCCGAGATGACATATTTAGTGTTTATAACACTTGGCATATATGGCTCCAAATGAAAACATGTAATGGGTTTATAATGAATTATTACCTTAACCATACCTAGTTTTGAACATTAAATATGTATAATTAGTTGATAAGTATCGACAAATCTTTGAGGTGAAGTCTCTTGAAAGACATGGAAAAATAAGGAGGCAAATCTACCATAACTACATCTTGTAGAATAGTAATAATTGGATAAGCATGTAGTTTCTATTGGTTATTAGTTATACACCTTATATGAATAGATTTTAAAACTTACAAAAAATGGAAAACAATAATGAAAAACCTGTTAAGATGTTGTAGCTAGGGGAGGGTTTAACATCAAACAAAGAACTGAACATAGACAATAACTGAGAGACACTTAAAAAGGGTATGGTTAAATCCTTGATACTTTTGGCTCTACCTAAACCAATGTGAGAGAATATATGGGGTAGATTATTCACATGGATGGATTTTGTACTTCAAGCTTCATGAGGATTCTTGGTACATAAGGGAAAAATGACCAAAGCATAACCAAGTTTTCACACTTCACCCATAAGGGTTATCACATAAAATGCATAAATGCTTTAAATCCTACACAAACTACTAGAGATAGATGAAAAGATGGCTATAATCTATGTTTTATGAGACATTCAACAATAGAAACTAGATAGGAAACTGTAGGTTTAAGATTTTAATCACAAAACTACAAATATAGTTTAAATATGAAAGATTTCATGTATTTGCAATGGGTAAGACAAGGTGGGCTGATTTAAACAAAGATATGGATGGGTGCCAGATGAGAGAGGATGAATTCACTAAACTATCATGTCATTTACATAAATAAATATTTTAGAACCTTCAAAACAAATAGAATGAACCAATACTTTGCAGTTCTTTGAAAGAATCTCAAGTAAAGCTATAAGTAATCATTCAAGAGCTCTTTCTCACTAAATCAATGAGCCTGGGACTACCCCTAAAAATACTATTAATAATTCATTCCAAATTCAATAAATAAAAGTATTTTATAATCTTGAAACATCTCCCAGATGACTACCATAAAAGGAAAGAGTGAGAGTACCAATATATTTATAACTTAGAATAACACATTATATTTAAATAATAAAATAGAGAAAAAAAACACAAGTATATTCCATCATCCATTTGAATCCCAAATACATATAACATGTGGTATAAATTTTACAACATGTACACTATGCCTATGCAAATCATCTCTATAACAGGAAAACATTTCAATATGATCTCAAAGCTTGTCAATGGTTTTACACAAGAAACCAATTTGAAACCAAAGAGATTACACAGGAAGAACTTCTCTAGAGCAATAGCTCTTTTATAAATTTTTTATGATTGGCCTACCTTTGTAAAGGAAAAAACCTCCTTTACTTATAAAATTTTCAAATTAATATGTGGCATTTCAATGAGATGATCTAGCTAGAAAAAATCATTGACAGGCCTGGACCTCATCAGTTGCAACAAAAAGATTCCTAGGATAATACGTGTGCTCCGATGAAAGTGACATGTTTGATATCTGATCCTGGTGGGATGCTCTCCATACGCCACATAAAGTAGACTCTAGAAAGGGACAAAAAAAACCTTTGTACAATTGTGTAACCAATCCAAAACATCCCTTTCTCTAAAGAATATTCCTATGAGGGACATGCCACTAACGGGCATAGTACAAAGATTAAGATAAAAAGAGAGAAGAGGAAGAGGGAGGAGAAAATAATCTTTACATCAATCAAGAAGAAACATAAATGATTTAGTCACACCATGGAATCAACATTGATGACCAAGCCTTATGCCAGCCTGTTCTTATATACAACTAACTTCTCGATCATGGTGGCAAGGATTTTCTTGTCTAGGCCCATTTCATACTTGGATTTAGCATTAGACTCTTGTATCTAGTTGGTGGTCCCTTGGAGCACTCATTGTTTCTTATGTACCAATACCTTTAATTATTCACATGACCTTTCAAGTGACACTAGGTCCCTTATCTTTTGGATATTAAAGGCTCCATGGGGTGCATTGATGAGGTTCTTCAAAGTATCCTCTAACAATTCTTTTGTCAAGTCCACTATACCATCAAACTTCACTATTGCTCTTAGGGAGGCCTAAATTTCTTTCCTTACAGTCTTAAGAGTCTGCTCTTCTCCTTTTATATCAAATGTGCCATCCTTGAGCATGGATAGCCTATGCTTTATGGACAACTTACATTCTCTAATAATTTTAAGATCATCTGAAGAAACAATATTTTTTGCTACTAAGGCATCCTTGCCCATTTTATAGATCTCATCCATTTTGGCCCTAACTGCCTCACAAATTTTGATATCAACATCATAGATAAATGATAGGGAGCTACACTCTCCTCTTCTATCTATCTCATTATCAAGCCATTCCATGGATATATGGATGAATTCCTTGGCATGGGCTACTAAGTCTTACTACTGATATTTTATTGCCCACCCTTTGTTTTTTAAATCCTCACCAAGGCTAAAGTCAAGTGTATCCTAAGATTTAAAGAGTGTGCTCAGAGCCCTACTAGTAGTTGGATTCACTGCCTTAGGCTCACTCAGTAACTTTTGTAAGTACTAGATCATTTCCTGATTCTACATCTTTAGCTCTTCCATCGATGCTTTATCCTTATCCATTTGATGAGCCACCATGCTCGCTAAAACTTACAAGCTGTGATTGATCTCATTCCTTGATAGCTCCCCCAAATGATATCTATATACTACATAGCTTTCAAGGTTAGCATCCTTCTTTGTAACACCTTTTGGGGGGACAATTATCTCCTATGTTCTCTCCCTATTACTAGTGAAAGTGGTCCTAAAGAGTGATTTAGCTTTCTTGGTAGGCTTTGCCCTATATGACTGGACAATCTTCATTATGTCTATATCTACTAATTTACTTTTAATTCTCCATTTCTCCTTAATATATTCTTTGACCCATAAGAAGGGCCTTGTTTTAAAATCCATTAGAGTTGTGGACCTTGAGGCTGGCTTGGATGCACTAAATAGTGATGTGACTAGAACATTAACTAGAGGGAGAGTGATAGGGGTTGGGTGTGAGCCTAATATTATTTTCTTTATATCCTCGTCACTATCCAACTCAATTTTCTCCCTTTTAGCTTCTTGATCTCCCTCTTTACCTAGTTCAACTTGTTTTAAGACCTCAATACTAATTTAGATTGCTTCTCGGACCCCAAAAATAGTCTATCAATGGCACTCTCTTGTCCTACATGATGAGGAGGTGGTATTTATTCCATATCATACTATATAATTGGTTGGGAGAGCTGGGAAGAGGATATTTCATCTTCTTTGTCACCCTTAGGTGGCTCATCACCAATCATGGCCTCAAAACTCCTATGCCCAACAAGATCATGGACCTTTATTTAGGGAAGGAGCCCATGGGGTACCTCAATACAAGTAGTTCCTATTGAAGGTCCCTCCATTATAACTTCATCACCCTAGTCTACCTTCTTATTTATACCTAAATCAATAGGGGAACCCATTTTCAATCTTGATCACCTATCTCCCTCAGATGCGACCTCTCTTTCTTGTATTGAACTTATGTGTACTAGGGAAGGATGGTCCTATGGGGTTATCTCTACAACTTCTACAACATCAAGTTATTTTCCTTGAGCCTCTACCTTTTCACTACTAGTGGGGGCTTGCTATTTTGGCCTTGGCTCATTTTCAATTTTCTTTTTGGGTCCTTACATACTTTTTATCTCACCTTCCACCTCTTGCCCTGATGGCTGGGTAAACATATCCTAGATAAATGCTTCTATGTCTAAGGAAATAACTTCTTTTTAGAGTGGATCTTAGGCTTGCATGGTCACCTCAACACCTACTTGTGTCACATCTTCAAAGGATAAAGGATCATTTGAGGCCAACATAGTTTCCTCATCACCTTTGTCTTGTCCTCCAAAGGGTGATTGTGATATAAACAATCCCATTGTTGGAACCTTGACAAGAGTCTAAGACCTTTCCATCAGAGTTCTTAGGGTGGTCCTCATTAGGGGAGGAGTGAATTCCTTGGATTACTTCATCATCTCTATGACTGGCCTATTTTCCTTTGAGTCTTCTTCACCACTCATATCCCTTAGCAATTGGGCATATGAGGACTTTTATCCTTGGGATTCTATGGCTTCATGTTGAGAGGGTACATCAAGATGTATGACCTCTTTACTTTTCCTAGGCGTTGTAGGTAAAAGTTACACCACCTTCTTCTTCCTTTTAGTCTTTGGCTACTCTACTTGTTCTTCCCCTCTTCTTTTCCTTATGTACATTTTTGGGTGTGGAATGGGCTTTGGTGATTACTTGGGTTGAGGGGCTAGTGTAATGGTTGGTCTGACTAATGTGGTATGAGCTCCCTCAGTGGTGATTGAAATGGGAGAAGCACTTACAAGATGCACCTCCCTTGTGGCAATTTGTGTCCAATTTTTAGCTAGGTTAGTTAATTTTGAGAAAGATAACCTAGACTTGGATTGTGCTTCTGTAATCTCATCAATATTGAATGGTTTGGTGAAATTGACATCACTTGCTAGCTTCTTTCCTTTGCCTTTGGCTTCTAATTAAGGGCTTGCTAAATGTCTAGTGTGAAGGGGAAGAATCACCTTGAGCTCTTGTATAGTTCTGAGCTCCTTGAGGGTAGGGTTATCATGTATACTAAGGTCCACACCTTGAGACTTTAACCACCTGAATGTTCTTTTCATTATATGATATGCCCTCCATGCAATTAAATTATTCTTTGAGAATATGAAGTTTACTTGGGCTATAGGCTGCATCTCTATATTCTCCTTAATATAAGATGATGACATTATAGCCTTGTTATCAACCATGTCCTTGGGGATGGGGATGATGCCATATGAAACAGTCTCTTGAATGGTGAGCCTTAGGTAATCAATTTTCCTTACTTGCTCCTCTATTGTGCATTTTGACCAGATGTCCTTATAGTGTGCCTAGTGTATAATTACACCAGTAACATTGTTAACCAACCACCTTATGTTGTAGTTAGACCGAGGAGGCATCTTGTCCATATGAAACCACCCCATTTCTTTTTCTAACCCCTTTGCTTTGGCTAGAGTAGGACATGAATAATATCCTCTCTGTATAGGGAACTTGAAGGGGTTGTTAATATTATTTGTTGAAATCATATGATGTTGGGGAACCATTTGTCTACATAATTCCATGAGTGATACCCTATCATCAACATACCTAGGTAGCTTGCAGGGCACCCTTGAATAACCACTCACCTGGATGTATGTAAAGGTGCACAAAATTAAATGTACACCACACTGACCCTATTGATCACCTCCCTGGCCACCTTGGTCATTTTGTTTAAGCTCCTTAGAAGGTAAAAGACAATTATCATGGTATTTAAAAAATAATTATATACCTAGGCCTAGTTGTTCCTAATACCTTCAAAAGTCATTTCAAGATAAAACTCATATTTTTTGAAACTAGAGGGATTCCTAGTGAGTCCAAGGAAATCTCTATTATGTACTAAGCTATACATGAGTTAGGAAGTCATGGAAAATGTACCATTAAATGCCTCTTTGGAAGAGATGGCCACCTATAACTACATTATTTTGTTGTGTAGGTTTTTACTTAGAATTGAGGCCCAATCTAGCTAGTTCTTACCCTCTAGCACATAAATAAGGATGGAAAAAATCCATGGCCATGGTGATGACATATCATGGAAGTTCTTTAAACTCTATTTACTTAATTTTCCTAGTCAATCTAGAAACCTTAGTTCTCTTCTTAGTGAGCTAGTAAGTGTTTACAATATCCCAAATGAAGCTATAATTCTCATCGGCGTACACCTAGAATTAATCCATGGTTAAAATAATTCCCTCAAGTTGTGGTGGTATCCTGAGCATAACACTAAGAACTTGAGGGGCAAATGTGTAGACAACTAATTGACTCCCATTAAGTATAATTCTTGTATCTTCATGATACACCTTTGCACATGTAATAACTAGCTCTAAGAATGGAGATGCTAATGGAAAAGCTACTACAGGAACCATATAACTCATGCCCATATTATCTACCACCTTAGGGGGATTAGGCTTCTACAAAATATTTGATAGGGTAGAAAAATCTAAACCTTGGACATCAGTGCCCTTAATCCCATTATGAATTGAGGTAACACTACTTTTAAGAGGGACTAAAGAATAAAAAGCCATTTTTTCCTAACATGACATTGCCTTCCCTCAAACTAAAAATACCCTTTTTTGGTAGCTAACTCTGTAATTCCTCCAATCTTCACTTCCAAAGCACTAAGTCAATAACCTAGAGAATAATTACTTGTAACCATGCTAAAAAATATACAACTTGAGCAAACAATCACTTGAAAAATATGAAATTAGTTGCTATTCTTGTCTCATACTGCTCTGGTTTACAAATTGCTTGAAAATACAAGTGTGAGCTCTAATTACAAAAGGTGGATTAAAATGAAGGAAAATACTTAGTTATATTCAACCCATTTTGAAATTAGGATTAGCAGTTAAGCCTTGGTATAGAATATCTAACCTTAAGCCACTACATTAATATCTTCAAGCATCATTCAAAATAAAAAAGAGGGAAACTCTACGATGCTTCCTCTTCTAGCTAAACATTTTTTCCTATGACATGTGGCATCAAATATGCAAAAATCCACCTCCAGTACTCATTAGGTCTTTGAGAACCTTTTCACCTCCTCAACCCTCATATTTTTTAGTGAGGATATGCCACATGCCCCAAAATTTCCTTTTAAAATAACAACTTTGACATGTTTCAAAAATCTAGGCACTCAGGGTGCTAGGGACATTCATAATGTTTCACCTTTCTTTTTCCTTGGTGTCTTGGTGCAATATACTCTGGGCTTCCTTAAAAATGACATGTGTTATGATCCTACTTTACCACCCCAATGTTTGGATCCTTGGAGACTCATTACACCTCCTCCCCTTTTTTGAGATAAGGCATTCCTCCAAAAGGGACAAAAAACTAAAACCCCTGAGAGACTGCCATGTGGCATGATTTGAGGAGTCTAGACTTTGGAAACTACTTGCAACTTTGGCAAGAAAAACACAAGTGTGACACCCTTTGAAAAAGAACCAAAACTAAAATCATTTTAGGATGCTATAATATGTCCATCATATATGCTCATTTGGGCCTTCAATTATCTTTTACCTTTGTACCACTAATCAACTCAAGGAGGAGGGCAACATTTTTCCACCCTCCAAAGAGACTTCATTTATTTATGAGATAACATGACCTGAAGAAATATTTTTTTGGGGGAATCCTTTAGTAAATGGCCCTTGATAATGGCTATGAGTGCCCTCTAAAAGTGGAACACACCCTTTAGAAGTATTGGAAAGGTCCCCCAAAATCTCCAAAGTGCCCCTTTAAGAGCCTTGAAAATGGCCTTTGAGACTTTGAAAAGCGTCTTGTGCCCTTTGAGTTGTCCTTTAGAAATGTTGAAAGTGTCCTTCCACCTATAGAAATACCCTTTGAAACTTTTGAAAGTGTCCTTCAGGATTCTTGAAAATGACCTGGCCAAAGTAAATAATTCCTTTATGATTTTTGTATGGGCAAAATTCCCAAAGGGAAAGCACCCTTCAAATTCTTTGCCACAGATAAAAAGTCTAAAACAAACAAGACTCAGCATAAAAGTCCCAAAAATTCTAAGGGATGAACACTTTTACCAAGCAAAGACAACACACAAAGGAGTTGACCAATTTTTATGAAGAGCTTGACCTTCCCAAGGAATGCATGAGGACAAAAGGACTTAGACATGGACTTGAATACTTAGCATGGTCTAAATATTAGGCATTCTCTATTGAAAAGGGCCCAATTGCCTCAAATCAATCTCAGGCACTAACATATGCTCTCAATCAGGGATGCATACCCCTTGTGGGTGTACAAAGAACCATAAAGCACAAGACTAGGTGCTCATCCATTGGGCCATAGAGTCAAGACAAAACAACTTCTAGAAAACAAGAAGGCTAAACAAAAAATGGCACCCTTATTAAGAACATATATTAGGAGGATCTGAAAATGAAAACATGATAAAATCACAATGAGAAGAACTATACAAATAAGGCCCAGACAAAGGGGAAACAAAATAACAAGAAAACAAAGTAATAAAACACTATAATATGGTACATAATTACAAACATACTCAATCTAGGAAGTGTTTTAGATTCCTACCATTGATAGGCAACTCCAATAATTCTCCATCTAAATATCTTAGGAAAAAAGTGTGCTCCCCAATCCTGTAGTCGATTGAGTAAGGGCCCATCTACAAAGCATCAAACTTATCGTGCTTACATTTCTCTTCATTCCTACTATCTCAAAGTAGAACCAGATCACCTACTTGAAAAGTTTTGGGAGTGACCTTCGTATCAAATATTTGATTTAACCTCTCCTTGAATTTGAGGTTCTTCTCATGGGCTAACTTTCATGACTCATCCAATTCTAAAATCTGGTTCATTCTTTCTTCATAGTGGTCAACGTATTCATCCTCCTTAAGTTGCTACATCTGATGATAGGTAGGAATTTATAGATTAATGGGAAAAACTACTTGATTTACATAGACAAGATCAAAAGGGATCCTTCTTATGGCTCTTTTAGGAGTAATCCTATTAACCCATTGGGAAAATTTCAAATGATCACCCCACCTCTTTTTGTTGACTTCCAACGTCCTGATAATCTTGAGTAAGTTTTTATTACTTAATTCTGCTTGTCTATTCCTTTGAGGATTGTAATTAAAAGTATAAGTTTTCTCAATCCCATAATATTTGCACATTAATTCTAAAGGCTTAACTTTGAAACTCATTACATTATTAGCAATGATCTTGACTGGCACACCAAACCTATAGATAATCTAATTCAATAGAAAGTCCATCACAACTTGGTGTGTTGCCTTCCTAGTGGGGATTGCTTCTACTCACTTGGTTAAATAATCAATTTTAAGCAATATATATATTTATGCCTAGTACTTGAAGCCTCACTAATCTCACCAATGAAATCCATACCCCATTTCTTGAATGGAGATTTAATAGTAACTAGTTGTAAAGGGAGAGAACTAGATGCCTTTAATCTTCTTACAAAGCGTTAACACTTTTCACATCGCCTGACTACCTGAGTAAAATCCTTGAATAGAGATGGACACCAATAACTTACTCTAAGAATTTTATGAGTAGTAACTTTAGGCACAAAATGGCCATCACACATTCCACCATGAAAATATTTAATTAGGCCATCAACTTTGTCTTCTAACACACACTTCAGAAGGACACCATCAAGATTTATCCATGCTAATCCACTGTTAATCAGGAGTTACTTTTGGTAGATTAATTTGAGATTCCTCTAATTTTTGTCCATGTTAGGAGGACAACACATAATCCATAGATAATAATAATGCCCCTATACCACTGTGATGCACTAAATTGATCCAAAGTGGTACTGATGCTGGAAACAATGTTGTTTACATCAACTGCTTGTAAATTTGCCTCAGCCATAAGCCTGTTCAAGCCCATTACTCACACCAATTTGGTGGTTTAGATGTCTATATCATATTTCTATAACTTATTTACCTATTTACACCTTTTACTATAGATGTCAGTTTGAGTCAAGATATCCTTCACCATGGTGTGAGGGGTATAATTAATAATCCTCAAACTCAAGATTAAAGATCTAAATGTTTTAACCACATTCAATAAAGTGAAAGATTGTTTATTCATAAGGGTGTAATTCAACTTAGACCCTTGCATAGCTTTTCTAAAAAAAGCTATGGGTTGCTCATGACCATCATCATCCTTTTGTAATAAAATAACAACAATGGTATGGGTGACGCAAAGGAAAAAATCTAAAATGGCTTTGTGTAATCATGACTGGATAAAATGGGAGTAGACTTCAAAACTCCTTTGACATCATTGAATGCTTGCACAACCCTTTCATCCCATTTAATAACTTGATCCTTCTTTAAGATAAGTAATAGGTAGGGTGATTTATGCAAAGTTAGACACAAATCTTCTTACAAAATTAATTTGTCCAAAGAAACATTGAATTCCTTTCTTGGACTGTGGGATGGGCACTTTGTCAATGGCCTTAACTCTTTTAGGATCAATCATAACACCTTCCTTGAACACTATATGTCTTATAAATTTAGCCTTTTGAACTCCAAAATGACACTTCTTAGGATTGAGGGAGATACCAAATTCTCTACATCTAATTAATACCTTTTCCAAGTGTTTCAAGTGCTCATCCCTTCTCTTGGAGTACATAATGACATCATCCTAATACACAACAATAAATTGGTCAATCATCCCTATAAAAGCAACATCCATAGCATGTTGAAATGTTACACCAACATTCATTAACCTAAGAGGCATTCACATATACACATAGGTGCCCCATGGTGTGGTGAATATAGTCATAAACCTCTCAGATTCCTTGACCACAACCTAGTTATAGCTAGAGAAGCCATCTAGAGTAAACACCATTTTAGAATTGGTAACATCTTGAAATATATTGTTCATGTTGGGCAAGGGATAGTTATCTTTTAGGGAGGCTTTATTCAGATTAAAAAAATCCACATAGAGGTGGATATTACCATTCTTCTTACACACAGGGACCAAATTAGCCACCCAAGATGAGTACCTAATAGTATAAATAATATGACCATCCCTTAACTTCTTTAATTCATCATGCATCTTGATGGCCAAGATGGGATTGATAGGCCTTTGCTTCTACCTAAACAACTTAGTATTTGGTTGTAGTGGGATGACATGTCAAAATAAGTACTCCCTATACTTTTTAAGCTTTGAATAAAATCATGCGAAGTAGTCTTGATATTTCCTTAGTAACTTTACATAATATTTTTTCTCTTCAATGCTGAGACAAGTACCCAACCATACTTTTCTTAGATTCTCAGGGTAACCCAAATCATATTCAGTGACATCCCTTATGAAAAATGTTTCTCTTGACCTCACTCTATCTTCTCCATCAAAAGATGCCTCTAAGCTAACCAATCCCCTAGGGATAGTGTTTATTTTCAGTTGAATGACCTCTTTCCTAGATAAAGTGTCTTTTCCATCACAAGTCTAAACCATAGATTCTAGGTCCACAAGATGACCATGAAATTTTGCTTCACAAGTCAAGAACTTTTTGATTTGGTTGTCATCCTCAAAAACCTACTAGTGATAAATGTTATCTGGGATTGAGGGTCAGTAGTCACCTTCACCTAGTACTGACAATATGGGCTTATGCTTGAAATATCAAATTGAGTTCCTACCTTAGCAAATTTGTCAGCTTCTTGGTTGAATTCCCTATCATGATAAGAGACGTTGAATGCATCAAAGCCTTCAATCAAATCCCATACAACATTTCAATACTATTTCAATCTTTTACACTTGGTGGTATATTCATTACAGATCTATTTCACCACTAATTTTGAGTCCCCTTTGATAGAGAGACAATTTATCCTATGCTTACATGCAATCCTCAAACCAAGTAGAAGCACTTCATACTCAACAACATTGTTAGTGAATATTGAAATCAAGGTGGAAGGAAAAATTATACTTCCCTCAATTAGGATCATATATAATCACTCCAACCCCATTCCTGACACTAGAGTAGGTCCCATTAAAGAATAATTTGAAAACAAAAAATTTTGTATCATGTTGTGCATCAATGATAATAGACTATTCATCCACATCAAAAACACTAACAAAAACACCCATCTCAACATTAGTGTACATTACTTCATTTAGAGCATGATTTGGATCTTCAATTATATGTAACATCTTAGGATCTCTATTAAGTTTGACCATTTTACATTCTAGGGGGATGGTAGCATAAGAAAGGTCCATCTACATACTTCCCCCCATATTGGCAGCCCATTTTCATGATAGCAACATTCCCCATTTGGGAGGGTAATCTACAACTACCACATCCATATTCAAAAACTTACATGGGTGAATTGCTAATTACAAAAATAGCCCTTTGACCTACCCAAAAACTAGCACCTCTCATGAAGCCATAACATAACACTTTCCAAAAGTAGACATTATATTTACATTGAGTTCATTAAAGATACATAGAGGCATAACATTTCAAGATGCACTAGAATCAAACATGCAATTGTGGACAATCATACCATTAATCATCAATGTTGTATAAAATGGCTCCACATCCAACTGACTCTCCACCAATGCAATCCCTAGATAGACTTCAGGAGAAGGCTCATAAACATCCCCTAACTCTTGATCTTATAATCTCACTTAGGATATATCAAACTCACTGGTAGTTGATCCCTTGCCAAACTCCAAATATTCAAAAGCTCTCTTCATTTGACAATGAGTGGAACAATGATCTTTATTTGACTCAATAGCTAGGCCATATCACATACACTATATTGAGGGAGAGGTGTGTCTTATGGGAAGGTGGTGACATTATTAATAGGGATATACTTAGACAACACATGAAATTGATGAGGTTGATGGGGATTATTATTCTTTGTGCGAGATTTTAGTGGTGGGTTCTGCTTAGTCTCATTAGTACCCTTGGGGACACTAAACAACATAGGCATATTATTGTTCTTAGCAAAAACTTCTCTGGGTCTAGCAACTTGAGTAATAGGTACTCTCTTGGATGCTTTTGGAATAACTACAACTTTCTTTACCTCTTTACCTACATCCCTCACCTTTGGGTCAGTAGGAGCAACACCTTGAGGGATAACACCTACTTGCCTACTTCTCAAGTTAATCTTACTTCTCTAGGTAGTTACTACATTAATCAAGAGTCTTCAATCTTCCTCTAATGGATTGCCTTTTGAATATTTCTTTATCATCATAAAGCATAGATGATCAAAATCATACACAAGTAACTCATATGCTTGTGTTATATTGACATCACATGTAGAATCAAAGATGGGGACACATTACAACTTAATAACACCCCCAAGTTCACTAGTCACGGTGTTAGTAGGCATCCTTGTGGGAGTCACTAATTCAGCTGGAGGACTATGAAAATCAAACATGAAAACTTCATAATTAGATGTTGCATCCTCTGGTTTATTTAGTTCTTAATCCACTACCTCAATAATATCACAAGGTGGGTAGGGTAGGAAACATATATCATACCAATCACTATCTATATCAGAGGTCATAGTATTTACCTTAGCATCTAAGGGATCCAACATTTCCTTCCCAACACCCCTACCTTGACTCCTTTCTCGTTGGTCTTCATGTGTAGGCCTCTTTCCTTAATCAACTTCTTAGTTATGGAATAGAGGGTCTCACTAAGATTGATATAGATTCAAGGTCCTATCATGGCTATAAGATACATGTGGAATTACCTTTTCTACCTTAACCAACTTATATGCCATTTCTTTAATAGTGGAGGCCAAAGTCTTGATAATTTATTCTAAGTTGGTAGCCTTGGTGGACCATCACTTTTCAATATTGACTAGCTTCACATTGGCCCTATTATTCATAGACTTTTCCACAGCTTTAATATTATTCTTAATTTGGATGGCCATATTAAAGGCCAACTTAAGGTTTGGTGGAGCCTTGTCTCTCAAGTAGTATGTAGCCTTACTATCAAAAACATCACAATATTTTATCAAATAAGCAGTATCACTAGGCCTATTATTTTTAAGTAAACACATCAAGGCCTTATTGAAGTGGGTATTAAAATACTGCACACACTCATTAGGATTTTTCTTGATATTTTCAAACTCATCCAAGAGGAACTTCAGATCTATCCTTTCCCCATATTGAATCCTAAAGACATTCCACATCTCTTCCCATGAGTCAATGCATCTCATGAGGAGGGAATTGAACCAATCTCTAGCATCATCCTCCAATGTCTGCACAAATAACTTAATGCATATGTCCTCATGCTTGACCTCATATTCCTCAAAAACATTTTGGAATGCCTTCAAATGTTGATCACTAGTCAAAACATTGTTCCCCTAAAACTTCAAGAGCCTCTTCCTTATTTCAATGGGAACTTCATTTGGAAAACCCTCCATCTCCTCAAAATTGATAGGTCTGAATCTTGGGACATGAAAAGTAGGGTGTGTATTTTTCTCCTAGTCTTTATGAATCATGATTGGGATATATTAGGGTTCAAGAACCACTAGAAATGGGATGTGAAGATGGGAATGAAGAGGACTAGGTGGGTCAGATTCAAGAGGGGATTGATTTGGTAGGGATGAAGTAGGATAGTAAATAGGGTTATAAGGCTCAAAAGTACTAGAAGAGTAATGGTAATCTTTAACAAGAGGTTGGTCTATATATTTTTCAACATTATTAACACTAGGATGAATCTCAATGATAGAAATAAGCCCTTCAATAGGTCTCTAGGATAATCCCTTTTTTCTTGGAGGAGTACGTAATGGAGGAAAAAATTGCTTTGAAGGGTTTGTCTTAAAGGATGATCTCAATCCTTCTAGATTTATAAATAATGGGATACTCAAAATGGAAGCTTAGGAAGGTGAGGGATATAGTAGGCAATGGTCTTTTAATAACTAGGAGATAAAAAACTAAAAGTTACCACTAGAAATAAACTTCTATAAAATAAGAGATAAAACACTGATATGAAAGATAATGTTTTAAAAGGACTAGACACTTCCAATACATAACTAGTCAATTTTTGTCTCTAAGTACAAAATCACATAGATTCACTTAAAAGTGAGTCATCAATGTCTACACACCATTGGTAGACAAAGAACCACTCAAAAGTGATCAAAGCTCTCTTTAAAACTCCCTAGTAATGGTGCTAGAAACATGAAAAACTCCTCAACAACAACATCATAAATGTGTTGGTTCTTAGTTATACACCTGATATGCCCAACTTTTCACACTTATATAAAATGTAAAAAAATGGTGAAAAACCTATTAAGATGTCATTATAATTGAGTGAGGGTTTAACATCAAACAAAGAACTGAACATAGACAATGACTGAGAGACACCTAAAAAATATATGATTAACTTCGTACTACTTTTGGTTCTACCTAAACCAAGGTGAGAGAACCTATGGGGTATCTTATTCACATGGAGGGATTTTATACTTTAATCTTCATGAGGATTCTTTGCACATAAGGAAAAAATGACCAAAGCCTAACCAAGTTTGCACACTTCACCTATAAGGGTTATCACACAAAATGCAAAAATGCTTTAAATCATACACAAGCTACTAGATATAGATGAAAGGATGGATACAATCTCCATTTTATGACACATTTAACAATAGAAACTAGATAGGAAATTGTAGCTTTAAGATTTTAAGCATAAAACTACAAATATATTTTAAATATGCAAGATCTCATGTATTTATAATGCGTAATACAAGGTGGGTTGATTTAAACAAATATATGGATGGGTGTCATATGAGAGAGGAGAAATTCACTGAATTGTCATGTCATTTCCACAAACAAATATTTTAGAACCTTCAAAACAAATGGAATAAAACAATACTTTGCAATTCCTTGTAAGAATTGCAAACAAAGATACAAGTAATCATTCAAGAGCTCTTTCTCACCAAATCCATGAGCTTGGGACTACCCCTAAAAAGACTATTAATAATTCATTCCAAATTCAATAACTAAAAAGGATTTTATAATCTCAACACATCTCTCAGATGACTATCATAAAAGGAAAGAGTGAGAGTACCAATATATTTAGAACTTAGAATAACATATTAGATTTCAACAATAAGACAGAGCAATAAAACACAAGTATTTTCCATTATCCATATGAATCTCAAATACATATAACATGTGGTATAAATTCTACAACATGTACACTATGCAAGTCATCTCTGTAACAAGGGAACATTTTAATATGATCTCAAAGCTTGTTAATGGTTTTACACAAGAACCAATTTGACACCAAAGAGATCACATAGGAAGAACTTCTCTAGAGTGATAGATCTTTTCTCAATTTTTTTTGGTTGGATGACCTTTGTAAAATAAAAAACCTCCTTTACTTATACAATTTTCAAATTAATACGTGGCATATCCCAATGAGATGTTCCAGCTGGAAAAATCATTCATGGGCCTAGAGCTCATTACTTGCAACAAAAAAGATTCATGGGATAATATGTGTGCTTCGATGAAAGTGACATGTTTGATATATGATCTTAGTGGGACACTCTCCATATGACACATAAAATACACTCCAACAAGGGACAAAACAAAGTTTTTTCCACTTGCATAACCAATCCAAAACATCCCTTTCTCTAAATAATATTCTTATGAGGGATATGCCACTAATAGGTGTAGTATAGAGATTAAGAGAAAATGAGAGAAGAGGAAGAGGGAGGAGAAAATAATCTTTACATCAACCAAGAAGAAAAAAAATGATTTAGTCACATCATGGAATCAACATTGATGACTGAGCCCTATGCTAGCCTGTTCTTGTATGCAACAAAATTCTTAATCATGGTGATGAGGATTTTCTTGTCTAGGCCCACTTGATACTTAAATTTGGCATTATACTCTTCTAGATAGTTGGTGGTCCTTGGAGCACTCCCTATTTCTTATGTACCAATACCTTTAATTGGTCACAAGAATTTGTAAGTGACACTAGGTCCCTTATCTTTTGGCTATTGAAGGCTCTATGGGGTGCATTGATGAGGTTCTTTAAAGCATCCTCTAAAAATTCTTTTATCAAGTCAACTAAACCATCAAGATTCACCATTGCTCTCAAAGAGGCCTCAATTTATTTCCTTATAGACTTGAGAGACTTCTCTTCTCCTTTTATATTTAAGGTGCCATCCTTGAGCATGGCTAGCTTGTGCTTTATAAACAACTGATATTCTCTGAACATTTTAGGATCATCCAAAGAAACAATATTTTCTACTACTAAGGCATCCTTGCCCAGTTTATAGATCTCATCCATTTTGGCCTTAAGTATCTCCCAAATTTTGATATTAGCATCATAGATAAATGCTAGGGAGCTACACTCTCCTCTTTTGTATGTCTCATTATCAAGCCATTCCATGGCTGTATGGATGACTTCCTTGGCATGGGCTGCCAAGTCTTGCTACCAATATTTTGTTTCCCACCCTCTATTTTTTAAATACTCATTAAGGCCAAAGTCAAGTGTATCCTAGGAGGAAAAGGGTGTGCTTGAGGCCCTGATAGCAGTTAGAGTCACTACCTTATGCATGCTCAGTAAATTTTGTAAGTACTAGATCATTACTTGGATCTACATCTTTAGCTCTTCCATCGATGCTTTATCCTTATCCATTCAATGAGCCACCATGCTCGCTAAAACTTGTGAGCTATGCTTTATCTCATTCCTTGATAGCTCCCCCAAATCATATCTATATACTACATAGCTTTCAAGGGGAGCATCTTTCTTTGTAACACCTTATGGGGGGATATCTATCTCCTATGTTTTCTCCTTAGTATAGTGAAATTAGTCATAGAGAGTGATTTAGATTTCTTGGGAGGTTTTACCCTCTTTGAATAGGAAATATTCATTACATCTATATCTACCAATTTAATTTTAATGTTTCATTTCTCATTAATCTAGTCTTTGAGCCATAAGGGGGGCCTTGTTTGAAATCCATTAGAGTTATGGACCTTGAGGCTGGCTTAGATGAACTAAATGGTGGTGTGACTAGAATATTAACTAGAGGGAGAGTGAATAGGGTTGGGTGTGAGCCTATTATTATCTAATTTGTATCCTCATCACTATCCAACTCAAGTTTCTCCCTTTTAGCTTCTTGCTCTCATTCTTTGCCTCGTTTAACTTGTTTTAAGACCTCAATAATTGATTCAAATTGCTTTTGGGACCCCAATAATAGTCTATCAATGGCAATCTCTTATCCTATGAGCTAAGGAGGTGGTCTTGCTTTCAGCTCATACTATGAAATTATCTGGGAGAGCTAGGAAGAGGCTATGGCATCTTCCTTGTCACCCTTATGCATCTCATCACTAATTATGGCCTCAAAACTCTTATGCTCAATAAGATCATGAAACTTTATTTGGGGAAGTAGCCCCTAGGGTACTTCAATAAAAATAGTTCCTATTGAAGGTCCCTCCCTTACAACTTCATCACCCTAGTCTACCTCCTTATTTATACTTGAAGACATAGGGGTACCCATTTTCAAGCTTGATCCCCTATCTCCCTCAGGTGAAACCTCTCCTTCTTGTATTAAAATTATGTGTGCTAGGGAGGGATGGTCCTATGGGGCTGTCTCCATAGTTGCCACAACATCTAGTTGTTGTTTTCCTTGAGCCTCTACCTTTTCACTACTAGTGGGGGCTCGCTCTTTCGGCCTTGACTCATTTTCAATTTTCTTCTTGAGCCCTTGCATACTTTTTGTCTCACCTTCCACCTCTTACCCCAATGGCTGGGTGAACATATCTTGGACAAATTCTTCTATGTATGAGGAGATAACTTATTTCTACAGCGGAGCTTAGGCTTGCATGGTCTCCTTGACACCTACTTGTGTCACATCTTTGAAGGATAAAGGGTCATTTGAGGCCAACATAGTTTCCTCATCACCTTTGTCTTCTCTTCCTAAGGGTACTTGTGGTCCAAACAATCCCATTGCTAAAACCTTGATTAGAGTCTACATCCTTTCCCTTGGATTTCTTTTGGTATTCCTCATTAAGGGAGGAGTGAATGCCTTAGACTGATTCATCATCTCCATGATTGGCCTATTTTCCTCTGAGTCTTCTTTTCCACTCATATTCCTTAGCAACTGGGCATATGGGGAATTTTCTCATTGGGATTCTATGGCTTCATGTTGATAGGGTACATATAGATGTACAACCTCTTTCCTTTTCTTTGGGGTTGTAGGTAAAGGTTACAACAACCTCTTCCTTTTAGTCTTTGGTTACTTTGCTTGTTCCTCCCCTCCTATTTTCCTTATGTATATTTTTGGGGGTAGAATGGGTTCTGGTGATTGCTTAGGCTGAGGGCCTAGTGAAATGGTTAGTCTAGCTAATGTGGTAGGATCTCCCTCAATAGTGACTAAAATTGGAGAAGCACTTATAAGCTTCACCTCCCCCATGGCAATTTGAGTCCAATTTTTAGCCAAGTTGGTCAATTTTGTGAAAGATAGTCCAAACTTGGACTATACTACTATAATCTCATCAAAATTAAATGGTTTGGTGAAACTAGCATCACTTGATAACTTCTTCTCTTTGCCTTTAGCCTCTACTTGAGGGCTTTCTAAATTTCCAATGTGAGGGGGAAGTATCACCTTGAGCTCTTATACAGTTCTGAGCTCCTTGAGGGTAGGGGTATCATGTGCACTAAGGTCCACACCTTAGGACTTTAACCACTTGAATGTTATTTTTAGTATATGATACACCCTCCATGAAATTGAATCATTATCTAGGACTATGAAGTCTACTTGGGCTATAGGCTACATATCTATATTCTCCTTAGTGTAAGCTGATGATATTGTAGCCTTATCATCAACCATGTCCTTAGGGATGGGGATGATGCCATATGCAATAATATCCTAAATGGTGAGCCTTAGGTAATTATTTTTCCTTACTTTCTCATCTATTATTAATTCTAATTAGATGTCCTCATAGTGTGCCTAGTGCATAATTACACCAATAGTATTGTTAACTAACCACCTTATGTCATAGTTAGATTAAGGAGGACATGTATAATATCTTATCTATATAGGTAACTTGAAGGGGTTTTTAATATTATTTATTGCAATCATCTCATATGGGGGAACCATTTGTCTACATAATTTCATGAGTGATACCCTATCATCAACATACCTAGGTAGCTTATGGGGTGCCCTTAAATAACCACTGACCCAGATGTATGTAAAAGTGTGGAATTGAATATGCACCACACCAAACTTATTGATCACCTCCTTAGCCTCCTTGGTCATTTTTTTTAAGCTCCTCATAGGGTAGAAAACACTTATAGACCTTTGCCCAGTTGTTCCTAAAACCTTCCAAAGTCATTTCGAGATACAACTCATAAATTTTGAAATAGGAGGGATTCCTAGTGAGTCTTGGGAAATATCTATTATGTACTAAGCTATACATGAGGTAATAAGTCATTTAAAATGTACCATTAAATGCCTCCTTAGAAGAGATGGCCACCCACAACAACATTTTTTGGCTGTGTATGTTGTTACTCAAAATTGAGGCCTAGTTAAATTACTTCTTACCCTCCAACACACAAATAAGGATGGAAAGCATCCATGGCTCAAAATTACCTAGCATGGGTACCCCGTAAACTCTAGCAGGTATGGCGATGACATATTATGGTAGTTCCTTAAACTCTATTAAATTAAGTTTCCTAGTCAATCTAGAAACCTTAATTCTCTTCTTGGTGAGCTAGTAAGTGTTTACAATTTCCCAAATGAATCTATCAATCTCATCAGTGTATGTCTAGCATTCTTCCATGGTTAAAACAATTCCCTTACATTGTAGTAGTATCTCAAGCATGGCACTAAGAGGTTGATGGGTGAATGAGTAGACAACTAATTATATCCCATCAAGTACAATTCTTATATCCTCATCATATACCTTTGCACATGCAATGACTAGCTCTAGGTATGGGGATTCTAGTGGAAAATCTATTGTAGGAGCCATATAACTCACCCAAATTATCTACTACCTTAGGGGGAGTATGTTTTTGAAAAGGATTTGATAGGGTAAAAAATTATAAACCTTGGACATTAGTGTCATTAATCCCATCAAGAATTGAGGTAATGTTACTTTTTAGAGGGACTGAAGAAGAAGAAGCCATTTTTTATTGACCGATGTGACACTACCTTCCCTCAAACTGAAAAATACCCTTTCCTAGTAGCTAACTCTGTAATTCCTCTAAACTTCACTTCCAAAGCACTAAGTTAATAACCTAGGGAATACTTACAACCACACTAAAAAATATACAACCTAAGCAAGAAATCACTTGAGAAATATGACAACAGTTGCTATTCTCATCTCGTACCACTCTAGTTTACAAATTGCTTGAAAATATAAGTATGAGCTTTGATTATGAAAGGTGTATTAAAATGAAGGGAAATAATTAGTTATAATCAACCCATTTTGAAATTAGGGTTAATAGTTAAGCCTTGGTATGGAATAGCTAACCTTCATCTACCACATTAATATCTTCAACCATCATTCAAAAAGAAAAGGAGAGAAACTCTACAATGCTTCCTCTTCTATCTAAACAATTTTCCCTATGACATGTGGCATCAAATATGCAAAAATACACCTCTGACACTCATTGTGTCTTCAAGAACCTTTTCAAATCCTCACCCCTCATATTATTTAGTGAGGAGATGCCACATGCCTTGAACTTTCCTTTGAAAAGAATAACTTTGACATGTGTTGAAAATCTGGGCACTCAGGCTGTTGGGGACATTTGTAATATCTCACCCTTATTTTTCCTTATTGTCTTGGTGAAATATACTTTGGGATCCTATAAAAATTACATGTGTTATGATCCTACTTGACCACCCTAATGTCTTGATCCTTGGGTACTTATTGCACCTCCTCCCCCTTTTTGAGACAAGGGATTCCTCTAAAAGTGATTGAAAACTAAAACCCCTAAGAGACTACCACATGGCATGATTTGAGGAGTTTAGACTTTGGAAACTACTTGCACTTTTGGTATCAAAAACACAAGTGTGACACCCTTTTAAAAATAACCAAAACCAAATAATTTAAGGATGCTACCATGTGTCCATCATATACACTAGCTCAATCCTTCATGCTATCTTTTACCATTGTACCACTAATCAACCTGAGGAGTGAAACATTTTTCCACCCTCTGAAGAGACTTCATTTATTTATAAGAGCACATGACCTGAAGGAATATTGTTTTTTGGGGAATCCTTTGGGAAATGGCCCTTTATTATGCCTAGGAGTGCCCTTTGAATGTGGAAGACACCCTTTGGAAGTCTTAGAAAGGTCCCCCAAAATCTCCAAAGTGCCTTTTTAGAAGCCTTGAAAGTTGCCTTCGAGACTTTGAAAAGTGTCTTGTACCCTTTGAGTTGTCCTTTGAAAATTTTGAAAGTGTTTTTTTGCCTAGAGAAATACCCTTCAAAAATTGTGAAAGTGTCCTTCAGGATTCTTGAAAATGACCTAGCCCAAGTAAATAATTCCTTTGAGATTTTTGTATGGGCAAAATGATGGAAGGGCAAACACCCTTCATAGTTTTTATCATAGACAAAAATTCCAAAACAAATAAGACTCAGTACAAAAGTCCTAAAAATTCTAGGGGATAAACACTTTTACCAATCAAAGACAACACACAGAGGACTTAACTAATTTCTATGAAGAGCTTGACCTTCCCAAGGAATGCATGAGGACAAAAAGACTTAGACATGGACTTGAATACTTAGCATGGTCTAAATTTTAGGCATTCTCTATTAACAAGGGCCCAATTGACTCAAAATAATATCAGAAACTAACATATCCTCTCTCCTGGGGATGCATACCCCCTATGGGTGTGCAAAGAACCATAGAACACAAGACTAGGTGCCATTCCATTGGGCCACAAAGTTAGGACAAAACAACTTACAACAACTAAGAAATCTAAACAAAACATGACACCCTTACAAAAAACCTAGAGTAAAAGGATCCAAAAAAGAACACACAATAAAAACATGAGAAGAACTATACAAATAAGGCCCAAACAAAAGGATGACAAAATAATAAGAGAACAAAGTAATAAAACACTATATAATATGGTACATAATTACAAATAGACTCAATCCAAGAAGTGTTTTAGATGCCTGCCATTGACAAGAAACTCCAATATTTCTCCATGTAGATCTCTTAGGAAAAAAGTGTGCTCCCAAATCTTATAGTAAATTAAGTAAGGGCCAATCCACAAAGCATCAAACTTGTCGTGATTACCTTTCTCTTCATCCCTGTTATCCCAAAGTAGAACTAGATCACCTACTTTAAAAGTTTTGGGAGTGACCTTCCTATCAAATATTTTATTTAACCTCTCTTTGAACTTGAGGTGCTTCTCATGGGATAACCTATGTGACTCATCCAATTCCAAAATATGGTTCATTATTTCTTCATAGTGGTCAGCGTATTCATCCTCCTTAAGTTGTTGCATCAGATGATAGGTAGGAAGTTACAGATTGATGGACAAAAGTGCCTGAGTTATATAAACAAGATTGAAAGGACTCCTTCCTATGGATATTTTAGGAGTAATACTATTATCCCATAGGGAAAATTTAAAATGTTAACCTGACCTCTTCTTATTGACTTCCAACATTCTTTTGATAATCTTGAACAAGTTTTTGTTACTTAATTCTGTTTGCCCATTCCCTTGACTATTGTAATTGGAAGTATAAGTGTGATCAATCCCATAATATTTTCACATCAACTCCAAAGGCTTAGTTTTAAAACTCATTACATTATTAACAATGATCTTGACTAGCACACCAAACCTACAGATAATCTAATTCAATAGAAAGTCCATCACAACTTGGTGTGTTGCCTTCTTAGTGGGGATTACTTCCACCCACTTGGTGAAATAATCAGTTATAAGAAATATCCATTTATTCCCAATAATTGAAGCCTCACTAATCTAAAAAATGAAATCCATGCCCCATATCTTAAATGGAGCTTCAATAGTAACTGGTTGTAAAGGGAGAGAACTAGATGCCTTTAATAATCCTGTAAAGCATTGACACTTTTACAATCACCTGACTATCTAAGCAACATCCTTGAATAGCGATGGAAACCAATAACCATTCTAAGAATTTTATGACTAGTAAATTTAGGCACAAAATGACCATCACACACTTCACTATGAAAATATTTAATCAAGCCATCAACTTAGTCTTCTAACACATACTTTAGAAGGACCCCATCAAGATTTCTCCATGCTAATCCACTATCAGTTAAGAGGTAATTTTAGGAGATTAATTTGAGATTTCTCTAATTTTTTTCCAAGTTATGAGGATAAAACATACTCAAAAGATAATAAATAATGTCTTTATACCACTGAGAGGCACTAAACTGATCCAAAGCGCTACTGGTGCTAGTAATAATGTTGTTCACCTCAACTACTTGCAAATTTGCCTTAGCCATAAGCTCATCCAAGCCCATTCTTCACACCAATTTAGTGGTTTGGCTATCTATATCATATTCCTATAGCTTATTTACCAATCTACACCTTTTACTAGAGATATCAATTTGAGTCAAGATATCCTTCACCATGGTGTGAGCGGTTTAAGCAATAATCCTTGAACTCAAGATATAAGATCTAAATGTTTTAACCACTTTCAATAAAGTGAAAGCTTGTTTCTTCATAAGGGTGTAATTCAACTTAGACCCTTGCATAACTTTTCTGAAGAAGGCTATGGGTTGCTTGTGACTATCATCATTCTTTTTTAATAAAATAACAACAATGGTATGGGGTGATGCAAAGGAGAAAATATAAAATGGCTCAAACCTTTGTCCACTTGCATAACCAATCCAAAACATCCTTTTCTCTAAAGAATATTCCTATGAGGGATATTCCACTAATGGGCATAGTACAAAGATTAAGAGAAAAAGAGAGAAGAGGAAGAGGGAGGAGAAAGAATCTTTACATCAACTAAGAATAAACAAAAATTATTTGGTCACATCATGGAATTAACATTGATGATCGAGCCTTGCACCAACCTTTCCTTGTATGCAAAAAACTTCTCAATCATGGTGGTGATGATTTTCTTATTTGGGCCCACTCGATACTTGAATTTGGAATTATACTCTTCTAGTTAGTTGGTGGTCCCTTGGAGCACTCCTTATTTCTTATGTACCAATAACTTTAACTGGTTGTAGGACTTTTCAAGTGACACTAGGTCCCTTATATTTTGGCTATTGAAGGATACATGGGTTGCATTGATGAGGTTCTTCAAATCATCCTCTAAAAATTATTTTGTCAAGTCCATTGCACCATCAAGCTTCATCATTGTTCTTAAGGAGGCCTCAATTTATTTCTTTGTAGTCTTGAGAGACTGCTCTTCTCATTTTATATCAAAGGTGCAATATTTGAGCATGGCTAGCCTATGCTTTATGGACAACTGACATTCTCTAGTCATTTTAAGATCATCAGAAGAAATAATATTTCTTACTACTAAGGCATCTTTGACCATTTTATAGATTTCATCCATTTTGACCCTAAATGCCTCCCAAATTTTGATATCAGAATCATAAATAAATGTTAGGGAGTTACACCTTCCTCTTCTATCTATCTCATTATCAAGCCATTCCACGGCTATATGGATGACTTCCTTGGCATGGGATACTAATTCCTACTTCCAATATTTTGTTGCCTACCCTCTATATTTTAAATCCTCACTGAGGCCAAATTCAAGTGTATCCCAAGAGGGAAAGTGTGTGCTTGAGGCCTTGTTAGCAATTGGAGTCACTACCTTAGGCTCACTTAGTAACTTTTACAAGTACTAGATTATTACTTGGTTTTAAATATTTAGCTCCCCCATCAATGTTTTATCCTTATCCATTTGATGAGCCACCATGATCATTAAAACTTGTGAGTTATGCTTGATCTCATTCCTTGACGACTCCCCCAAATCATATTTACATACTGTATAGCTTTCAAGGGGAACATCCTTCTTTATAACACCTTGTGGGGGGACAATTATCTCTTCTCTCCCCAGTACTAGTGAAAGTGGTCCTAGAGAGTGCTTTAGCTTTATGCAATCTTCATTATGTCTATATCTCCCAATTTACTTTTAATGATCCATTTCTACTTAATCTATTATTTGACCCATAAGAGGGGCCTATTTTAAAAACCCATTGGAGTTGTAGACCTTAAGGTTGGCTTAGATGTGTTGAATGGTGATGTGACTAGAACATTAATTAGAGGCAGAGTGATAGGGGTTGGGTGTGAGCCTATTATTATTTTCTTTGTATCCTCATCACTATTTAACTTGAGTTTCTCCCTTTCAGCTTCCTGCTCTCCCTCTTTTCTTGGTTTAACTTGTTCTAAGACCTCAATAACCACTTCAAATTAGTTTTAGGACCCCAAAAATAGTCTATCAATGGCACTCTCTTGTCCTATGGGCTGAAGAGGTGGTCTTGCTTCTAGCTCATACTGTGTAATTGGTTGGGAGAGCTGGGAAGAGGCTATGGTGTTTTCCTTATCACCCTTAGGTGGCTCATCACCAATCACTATGCCCAAAAGGATCATGGACCTTTATTTAGGGAAGGAGCCCTTAGGGTAATTCAATAGAAGTAGTTCCTATTAAAGGTCCCTCCCTTAGAACTTTATCACCCTATTCTACCTCCTTATTTACATCTAAAGGGATAAGGGTACCCATTTTAAAACTTGTTCCTCTGTCTCCCTTAGCTAAAACCTCTAATTATTGTATTAAACTTGTGTGTACTAGGGAGGGATGGTCCTATGGGGATGTCTCCATAGCTGCCACAATAACTAATTATTATTTTCCTTGAGCATCTACCTTTTCACTATTAGTGGGGGCTTGCTCTTCTGGCCTTGGCTCATTTTCAATTTTCTCCCCGGGCCCTTGCATACTTTTTGTCTCACCCTCCACCTCTTGCCCTAATGGCTAGGTGAACATATCCTAGATAAATACTTCTATGTCCAAGGAGATAGATTCTTTTTGGAGTGGAGCTTAGGCTTACATGGCCACCTCGACACCTACTTGTGTCACATCTTTAAAGGATAAAGGGTCATTTGAGGCCAACATAGTTTCCTCATCACCTTTGTCTTCTCCTACCAAGGGTGCTTGTGGTCCAAACAATCTCATTGATGGAACCTTGATAGGAGTCTATGACCTTTCCCTCAGAGTTCTTTGGGTGGTCCTCATTGGGGGAGGAATGAATGCCTTAGATTGCTTCATCATCTCTATGATTAGCCTATTTTCCTCTTAGTCTTCTTTGTCACTCATATCCCTTATAAATTGGCCATATGAGGAATTTTCTCCTTGGGATTTTATGGCTTTATGTTGAGAGGGTACATCTAGATCTATGACCTCATTCTTTTTCCTAGGGGTTGTAGGTAGAGGTTGCATCACTTTCTTCTTCTTTTAAGTCTTTAGATGCTCTGCTTGTTCATCCCCTCATCTTTTCCTTGTGTACATTTTTGGGGGTGGAATGGGATCTAGTGATTAATTGAGTTGAGGTGTTGGTGTAATGGTTAGTCTGGCTAATGTGGTAGGAGATTCCATAGTGGCGATCAAAATGGGAGAAACACTCACAATCTATACCTCATCCATGGCAATTTGAGTCTAATTTTTAGCTAGGTTAGTTAATTTTATGAAAGATAATCTAGACTTGGACTATTCTACTATAATCTCATCAACATTTAATGGTTTGGTGAAACTAGCATCACCTACTAGCTTCATCCCTTTTCATTTGGCCTTTAATTAAGGGCCTGCTAAATGTCTAGTGTGAGGGGGAAGAATCACCTTGAGTTACTATATAGTTTTAAGCTCCCTAAGGGCATGGGTATCATGTGCACTAAGGTCCACACCTCAATAATTTAACCACCCAAGTGTTCTTTTCATTATATGATACACCCTCTATGTAATTAAATCATTCTCTAAGACTGTGAAGTCTGCTTAGGCTATAGGCTACATCTGTATATTATCCTTAGTGTAAGCCAATGAAATTATAACCTTGTCATCCATCATGTCCTTTGGGATGGGGATGATGACATATACAACAATATCCTAAATGGTGAGCCTTAGGTAATCAATTTTCCTTACTTGCTCCTCCATTGTGCATTTTGACCAGATGTCCTCATAGTGTCCTGGTACATAGTTACACTAGTAGCATTGTTAACCAACCACCTTATGTCATAATTTGACCAAGGAGGCATCTTTTTCATATGAAACCAACCCATTTATTATTCCAACCCATTTGCTCTGGCTAGAGTAGGACATGTATAATATCCTATTTGTATAGGGAACTTGAAGGGGTTATTGATCTTGTTTGTCACAATCATCTCAAGTTAAAAAACCTTTTGTATGCACAATTCCATGAATGTTACCTTGTCATCAACATACCTAGGTAGCTTGAGGGGAACCCCTGATAACCACTCACCTAGATGTATGTAAAGGTGCAGAATTGAATGTACACCACATCAAACTTGTCGATCACCTCCCTGGGTGCCTTGGTCATTATGTTTAAGTTCTTAAGCTCTTAAGAGGGTAGAAGACACTTATTATGGAATTTTAAAAACAATTATAGATCATGGCCTAGTTGTTATTAAAACCTTCTAAAATTATTTTAGGATACAACTCAAAAATTTTGAGTTTGGAGGGATTCCTAGTGAGTTTGAGGAAATCTTTGTTATGTATTAAGCTATACATGAGGTATGAAGTCATGTAAAATGTACCATTAAATGCCTCCTTATAAGAAATGGCCACCCATAATTACATTATTTGGCTATGTAGGTTGTTACTTAGAATTGAGGCCCAATCCATCTAATTCTTACCCTCTAACACACAAATAAGGATGAAAAACATCCATGGCCCAAACTTCTTCGCCATTGGTACCTCATAAACTCTAGAATCCATGGTGATGACATATCATGGTAGTTACTTGAACTCTATTAACTTAAGATTCCTAGTCAATCTAGAAACCTTAGTTCTCTTCTTAGTGAGCGAAAAAGTGTTTACAATATCCCAAATGAATCTATCATTTTCTTCAATGTATGCATGGCATTATTCCATGGTTCAAATATTCTCCTTAGGTTGTGATAGTATCTTGAGCATGACACTAAGATCTTGAGGGATGAATGAGTAGACAAATGATTAGCTCCTATCAAATACAATTATTGTATCCTCATGATACACCTTTATGCATGCAATGACCAGCTTTAGGTATGGGGTTGCCAGTGGAAAAGCTATTGCAGGAACCATATAACTCATACCCAAATTATCTACCACCTTAAGGGGATTAGGTTTCTGAAAAATATTTGATAGGGCACCAAAATATAAACCTTGTACATTAGTGTCCTTAATACCATAAATAATTGAGATAATGTTACTTTTTAGAGGGACTGAAGAAGAAGGCATTTTTTCTTGACCAACATGACACTGCCTTCCCTCAAACTAAAAAATACCATTTCTTAGTGGCTAACTTTGTAATTCCTCCAAACTTCACTTCCAAAGCACTAAGTCAATAACCCAGAGAATACTTATTTGTAACCACACTAAAAAATATGCAACTTGAGTAAGAAATCACTTGAGAAATATGATAATAGTTACTATTCTCATCTTGCACCACTCTAGTTTACAAATTGATTGAAAACACAAGTGTGAGCTCTAATTGCAAAAGGTGGATTTAAATAAAGGAAAATACTTAATTATAGTCAACCCATTTTTAAATTAGGGTTAATAGTTAAGCCTTAGTGTGGAATATCTAACCTTCAACTACCACATTAATATCCTTAAGCATCATTTAAAAAGAAAAGGAGGGAAACTCTAGGACACTTCCTCTTCTAGTTGAACAATTTACTTGGGACATGTGGCATTAAATAAGTGAAGATCCACCTTTGATACTCATTGGGTCTTCAAGAACCTTTTCACCCTCACCCCTCATATTCTTTAGCGAGAAGATGCCACATGCCCCAATATTTCCTTTGAAAAGAAAAACTTTGACATGTGTCAAAAATCTGGGCACTTGGGGTGCTGGGGACATTTATAATGTCTCACCCTTATTTTTCCTTGGCATCTTAGTGCAATATACTCTGGGCTCCCATAAAAATGCCACGTGTTGTGATCCTAATTGACCACCCCAATGTCCTAATCCATGAGGACTCATTGCACCTCTTTCCCCTTTTTGAGACAAGGCATTCCTCCAAAAGGGCCCAAAAACTATAACCCTTGAGAGACTACCATGTGGCATGATTTAAGGAGTCCAAACTTTGGAAACTACTTGCACCTTTGGTAGAAAAAACACGTGTGACACCCTTTGAAAAATAACAAAAACTAAAATCATTTCAGGATGATACCACATGTCTATCATAGATGCTCACTCCGGCCTTTGGCTATCTTTTACCTTTGTACCACTAATCAACCCGAGGAGGAGTGAAATATTTTTCCCCCCTCTAAAGATACTTCATTTATTTATGAGAGTACATGACCTAAAGGAATATTTTTGTAGGAAATACTTTAATAAATGGCCCTTGATGACACTTGGGAGTGCCTCTGAAAGTGGAACACACCCTTATAAAGGCTTAGAAAGGTCCCTTGAAATCTCCAAAGTGCCCCTTTGGGAGCCTTGAATGTGGCCTTTGAGACTTTGAAAAGTGTCCTGTGCCCTTTGAGTTATCCTTTATAAATGTTGAAAGTGTACTTACACCTACATAATCACCATTAAAAACTTGTGAAAGTGTCCTTAGAGATTCTTGAAAATGACCTGGCTGAAGTAAACAATTCTTTAGGCTTTTTGTATGGGCAAAATGCCTAAAGGGTAAGTGCCCTTAAGATTTTTTGCCATGGAAAAAAAGCTCAAAACAAATAAGAATCATCACAAAAGCCTTGAAAAGTCTAAGGGATAAACACTTTTATGAAGCAAAGACAACATACAAAGGACTTAACCAATTTTTATGAAGATCTTGACCTTCCCAAGGAATGCATGAGGATAAAAATACTTAGACATGGGCTTGAATACTCAACATGGTCTAAATTTCAGGCATTCTCTATTGACAAGGGTCAAATTAACTTAAAGAAATCTTGGGCACTAATAGTTTCAACTTAATATATTTAATGATTCCTACTATCTTTATTGGTGACCCATCAATTTGAAATAATCCTTTAGTATTTGGTTCATAAATTAGACCAAGCTTATTTATAATTTGCTTGGGCATAACATTGCTACTGTCTCCACTATCTACCATGAAATTATGAACTAAAGTGTCACCAACCATCAAGGAGAGATAGAAATGAAGAGTTTTATTTGATTTTACCTTATTTTTGTACACCTTTACCATCTTATGTACCTATTGTATTTGTTTCTTTATTGGCTATTCTGAATTATTAAAGACAACACCTTCTTTCTCAACCAGTTTTGGTGACAACTTAAGAGCTAAAAAATCTTGCATGAGTATGTCTTTTTGTCCTCAAATAGATAGGAAATACCACATAATTATGATTATGTTATAATTATTCATTTGATCCACTATATTAAATTTAGTCTCACTAACCTTTGACTACACTTTTTGAACCACTAGTTGTTCACGAACTAAAGGTACTTGATTAACCTTTCTAGCCTCTATATTTTGATTTTTTTGAGTTGTAGGGACATCAAGTTATTATTTGGTACCTTTGAAGATAATATTAAGAGTATTTGAGTCATGAATCATATCTTAATCCTCATCAATGGATCTTCTTTTAGATCTAGTAACATCTGTAACTTGGCCACTTGGACTGCTAGTCTCACCACCCTGATTGAAAGCAACATGATCATCCATTTGCCAATTTACATTAATGGCCTTAAAATTATTGATCCTCTCATTTTGTTACTCAAAATATATCTTGATATTGACCTATTTAAAGATAAAATTCTTCTTATGTCATTTTTAGCATAGTCATGTTTTGTGACACCAAGGCTTGGTTCTGAACATCATTGAGATTGGAAATCTACCAACCTGAGTCCTGCATCAAATTATTTTGAGGTGGTGTAGGAAAAATAACCTTTAAAGTGGAAGGTTTATTAAGATCATTAGCTACATATGCTTTAGCTTGAGTTATATATCCTTGAGCTTGGTATGATGGTTTATTCTCTCTAAATCCTTGATAAGGAGGCCTTTGATCTCTGAAGGGAAGATAGGTGGGCTGACTTGGTTGTTGATAAGGTCTATTTGCTTGATATTTATACCTCTTCAATTGTATTATTTCATTTCTAAAATTCTATATTAAACCTTTGAATTCTCCAAGCTCACTAGATTGACTAGAAGGGGTTGTAACTTAGGCTTGAAGAGGTGAAATATGAGCTAATGATGGAATTTGAGGAGCTTGGGGGGATAGTATAGAATGTGATTCTAGGAAGATAGGCATTAGATGCCTTAGAAAAAGTTTACCAGCTTATATCAAACTTTTCTATGCTCTTAGTGTAATCTCATAAGCATTTGGCTAAGTATTACCACTAATTGACTGTATCATCACAGTAATATCAAAATTAAGGGCTCTAAGATAGTACAAGAAGGCATATTCTAGGTATGACCTAATCAGTAAATTTATCTTGGTCCATATCTTTTATAATCTAAGGTTGAAGTCAGTCATGAACTCATGAGGAGATCTCTTTATGGTAGTCAAATATTCAACTAAAGATAGGTGATCAGATTCATCCTCAAATTATCTAAGGTTTATCCTAAGTCATCCTAGGAATAAATGGAGATCAGTGGGAGGTTTATATACCAATGCAATATTTTTCCTTTGAAAGAAGCAACAATAGTCTAATAGCCACATTCTCCTAAATAATATTATGGAATGAATAAAGGTTAAAAACATCCTTGATGTGCTTAATAGGAATTGTTTGATCTTCTCCTGAGAAGAATGGAATACTCTTAAGATCTGATATATGAATTCCATTAAACTAGGCTAAATTTAGTGGACGACCTTTATTGAATGGAATAAACACTTGGTTTTTGATGGCCATATGAATAGTGGGAATTGCACTATTTAGGAAAATAAGATGACTAAGAGACAAATATTTATTTTTAGGATATTAATTTCTCCTATTAAACCTTGATCTTTTGTAATAATTAGAAGGAAACTCAATGAATTCAAGAGAAATACCTTTACTGGCTGACCTTGTGGTAACCTTTGGCATGAAAGTGTTACTTGAATGCTACTATGAACTTTGTAAGTTAAAAAAATATTTATATTATGATGATAATTGATGTTTTATACTACTACAAGTACTTCTCTTTATCTCTAAACTTAAGCTATGCCAAGGAGAAAGAGTCCCACTGATCATGCCAAAAAATATTGTCAATCAAGAGTGTGTACTTAAGATAAAGTGTGCTATTCCTCACTCCTGTTAGAACATGAAATATCTCCAAAGTGTGGGTGACTCTAAAAGGGATAGAATATCTAGATAGTTTTGTTTCCCTTGGTGCTTTCATTAAAACTAACTCTTAACCTACTATCTACTGATTGTAGCAATGAAAAGGGTACAAAGTTACTGTTTGTAATGAAATTGAAAGATAAAATTAAATGAAGGTGATGAACTAATTGATTTGTGACCACATATGCTTAAAATGGCACTCTTATGAAAGGGGAAAACTCACACACATTCACTACACTTAGGAAAGATTTATACAAATGTGTTTTATAATAAGGACTTGACAAACTCAATTTATGCAAGGAAGGATTGAACTCACATCCAATGCTTTAACCTAAGCTAGTTTATACACTTAAAATGACCTGTATAACATCAAAAATATCTCATTAATGAAAAATAACTATACAATAACATAGGAAAACAAGTATTTCACTAAGCTATATCAATGGAAAACACATACACTTTCACTCAAAAAGCCTAAAAATGGAGGAATTTAGCTTCTTATTTCTCTCAAAAGGTGAATAAAATTTTTAGTATCCTTTAGGAAAAATAAAAAAAAGAAGTGATTTACATTCTATAAAAATGAATTCATATAAGAAAATAAATGCTTGGCGATAAAACATCCCCAAAATAGGGGACTTCAAACTTGGTATAAACTCCTCCTTTAATGATACGTAGCATTCTTCAACTTCTCAAAACTTGGTCCTCCATAGGATGTCATGTAAGGGAAAGTATACATTGTTTTTTAGGCTTTGGAAACTTTTCATAATGGTTGGTCAAGCCTGGACCACTTGGAAAGTGCCTAGATTCTTGCTTTAACCCCTAAATTTCAACCTTCATGTCTTCTTGATGAATGAGTCTCCCTCCATGGATGTAGGCCTTCAATTCCATTAAATTATTATATTTAACCCTTATTAATTCTCATTAATGATTCTTGAACACTTGGTGCAAGTTTTTGGGAGACTTCCTCAACATTCTTTTGACTTTGTCTTCAAATGGGGTGTAGAAAGGAAGAAGTCTCCTTCTTTAGCTTATATACCTTTTCCAACTTTATATCCTTAATAAAAAACATATTCATGAATTATTAAAATATTTAATGTGTCATATATATCCTTGAACAAATTTCTAATACTTCATGAAGAGATATATGCATTGATCAAGTCTCTTAGCTGCTTAATTTCCTACTTTTCACTAAGGTGTAGAAAGCAAAAGTTAGTATTTTCTTCAAAATTTCTTCAAGTTTTAAAATATATACCATGTAATACATATAAATATCAAACTAGGCCTGGAACAAGGCAATTTGATGCATCAATCACTTAAATTAACATGGTTCTACACCAAAACCATGCATTTCCTATGAATTCTTTGTAGCCCTTTTTTACGAAAATTTATTTTTCTGGGATTTTATGGAGATGAAAATGAGAATTTGAGAACATTTTTATACCCTCTATATCCCCTTACATATGAAAAAATTTTGTGTCTAAAATCCAAGTGTAGATATGTTTTTAGCACATTCTTTCAGCCAAATTAGGCCTAATTGGCACTCCTACGCCTAAGAGGTGGAAAATTTGCTCCTGAGACCCATAAAGTGTATTAAACTCACAAAAATCATTTGATTCAATTTTAAAATTATTATATCAAGATCAATGTAAATTTTTGTGGTCTAGAAAACTGTGGAGGTACTAGAACCATGAAATGGCCATTGGAAAGCTTGCCTTTTTGAGGAATTTTTTGACTCACCAAAAAGGATTGAATGGTTTGGGTATATTTGAATAATTTATTGTAAAATTTTGACTTTTTAAAGGTATAAATCAGTCTCAATCCACCTCACACATTTATTGGAATCTTTTTACACTCTTCAAAACCTCCTTTTTATCACAAAAACATGGAAAAGTGTAGTTTTTGTACTATTACTTACAAATGAAGGTATAAAAAAATTACATGTGGAAGACCCTCTGAGAGGCTAATAAAAACTATGATATTTTTTAGGAATCAAATATGTCATTTTATGAGGTTTCCAACTCAATCTCTACAAAGTGGTCCAAACTCAGGTTTTAAGAGGGTTTTTGGTAGTTTTCATCCTTAAAGATGATTAATAAAGTTTTGACATATAACCTATGAAAAAATTCCAAAAAAATTAATTTTAGAAACCCCCTACAACATTACCTAAAACCTTGAGGTCCCATGCTAAATCTCCATGCTGGTGTGAGCATCTAAACTTGGCCTATCAAGCTCTCCTAGGCATTTTGTGCACCCTATTTTGCTCTTGGGCTAAGAAATGGCTTCTTCATGAATTTATCAAAAATATAGGAAATTTCATAGACCTAATATAACCTATGGAACATGTTCCAATTATTTTTTTCTTATTAGACCTTGGAAGTGGAAATGACTCCCTTTTAGGCATTAGGCCTATACTAAACCTAGTGGGTTTTGACTGCAAATGGATACTCACCACCACTTTTGAATGGTTTCTCAAGATGCATAGGATTAATTTATGTTTATTAAAAATTAATTCACTTTAATAAACCATCCAAATATGTAACATAGTATTTTTAAGACCTATCAACACCCCTTGGATGAAATTCTCACCATAACCTACATTCTAGTTTGCCTACAAATGCCCTACATATGAGACAAAATAGAGCATATTTTCACTATTTTTATTGAAATTTTTAAGTTATGATGTGTTTTATTAAGTCATGAGGACATCTTAACCAATTTTGGGTGCTGGATCCACACCTAAAACTTCCAACCATCAAAAACTCCCAAGCAGACTTTTAGATCATGGCTATGTGCATGATTTGCCACCACTTGTCCACCTTTACCTCTTATTATTTGCATTTTTAATGTTTTATGAAGTATTCTTAGATATTTGTATAAGTGAAATAACCACAAAAATCTCACTCATATGTCTTCAACCTTCAAAATGAAGGGCTTGATATCATTCAAAATGTGCACCCATGGATGGTCTATGATACGGGGAAGCTTGGCAGTGGGGTATTGGGCATGAAGACCTTAGATAGGCAGTAAGATTATAAGGCATTAAACATTGAAGTATTATAATTAATATGCATGCATGATCATAATTTTTCTCATCAACATATTTGATCAACCTTATGTTTTTGGAATTTACCCTCCATGAACACTTATATTGGCTAAATCTTAAAAATTAATTAGAATTAAGTTCACCTCTTTATATTATTCTAATGAGCTATGTGATATTTATATTTTTTGATATTTGAATGTGGGTAATGTTCTCCCCTCTCTCTATATTCCATTCCCTAAACTTCCTCATCAAACTTGAAGCTCACTTGTAGCTCATATCCTATGTACACTCAGGTTTATGTTGACACCATCTGTAGACCATTTGTCATCCCTCTCAGTATTTCATGATGTTCCCATGCCTCTATGAGAAATACTTATGCATTTTAAGTTAATTTATGGAAACTATGTGATATTTTCTTATTCTTAAAGGTTTACACTATGTTTATGGTAGTAAGAGTGCTTGCTCTATTCTAGGTGCATCACCTCTTTAATGTTTATGCATATCTTACCTTTTCCCTCCCTTTTACTAAAAATATCATAGGTTTAGATTAGTGTTAGTTTACCTTTATGATCTCTAGGCTTGTGTGTTGGTATTAAACTAGGTACACTTAGAATATAAGGAATCCAACCTACTCTAGAGCCTCATCCCAAGGAGTGTAAGGCTCCCACACCTTGGGGACATTACCATCATTATGATGAGACAATCAAAGTTCATGTGCATATTTTCATGATAATAATTCCATTTCTAGTGCCTTAGACTCTTATTCCCCATGCAAGGTATTCACTCTTAGAACACCATTGCCAAGCTTCCTCACACCATGAACCATCCATGGGTACATATTTTGAATGATAATAGGGATTTTTCATGGTACTAGTTAGAACAACACTGAGTCTATGATGTAATTTGTCATCATTTTATGTATATAATCATTAACGGATGGTCATGATGTCTAAAAAATTATATTATCACTCATTTATCCTTATATTCAATTTTGATGTGGTCTTTCCATAGCCAAACACTACCACCACCCACCTCTTATGCCATGGTTTCCATGCTTGTACTCATAGATGTACTAGACTAGGAAATATACAAACTGAGTACTCCAATTCTAGGTTCCATATGAGAATAGATTTAACTCCTTAACACCTAACTTTATAAGCCTTCTTATGAACCTCTAAATCATCAATATAAGGACATCAACCCATTTAGGCCACCTTGCATCAACTAATCCTTCTCTTGCACTAATATGGCTATAGCATCTTTGTGAGCATTGGGGGGCCTACAGGTTACATTCATACCTGAGATAGGTGTATCTAAACTAATTTAAGGATCCCTAAGATTTGGAGATCCTCATTCCTCCCTTGAAAATAAATTCAATCCTTAGAACCTAAGAACTACCTTTCATCCAAAAGGCAACTTCTTCAAAGTGATAAGGTGGATTTAGGTTCTCTTTTCACTCTTAAACTATTATATGGTGGTGATATATCCTTTATGTGAGTGTTTTTAGATTTATAGAACATGGATGTCTTGAAGAATTCTCAATGAATTATTCATATAACTAATTAATTTAAAACAATAACCTAAAACTTACCTTGACATCTAGTCATATGCTGACTGTGTATGAATACAGTACTGTAGGTGCTCATTCTTAAATGTAGGTGACCTTTTATCTTTTCAATCCTTATTTTAGGGTTTATAATGTGTTTATATCTATATACACTCATTACAATATTCACTTCATACCTCAATTTATGCATGAAAACCATGTATCTTGTGTTATAAGCTTGACTGTTCAATAACTTGTTAAAATAAACATATGGCTGCTATATCTAAGTGTCTCATATGAATGTGTCGAGTTGAAAATTGATTAAGTGTTTAAAAATATGGATCCTCCTTCATGGTTTAGACTTCATTCTATCACTAACATGTTTTAATGAATCCTTTTACATCATAAGACTCCACCATGACCCTCCTTAAAATAAGACATTATCTCTCAAACTTGACTATGCATCACGTTTACGATGTAGGTGGAAGTAATTAATATAGGTTCCTTGAAAATTCCCTAATATTATTGAAATTCTCTCACAACCTTAGTTCTATCTCCCACTTTGAGTTCAAAATTGAATAATTAGGACCATTAGTCACACATTTTTTAGAGGTACAATCACTAGAGGGGAGGGTAAATCAATGAGCCTAGATCATCTAACTTTAATTTAAATTATTTCAAACTCTTAATCAATTACCACAAGCATTCATGAAGCATACACATCATTCAAATCAATTAATAAGAGAGATAATGAAATATAAAACACATAACACATGACATATATGGGAAACCCTCTTGGTTGAGAAAACCCACTGGAACCTATAATTAGACTACTATCCTATAATAAAAAGAACCAATTTAAACAAGATGTAATTAATCAAAGAATTACCATCCTTTATTTTAGTGATACTGCAATCCCACAAGGAGATACTACACCTATCTAGCTGAGCTACCATAATAACTATACATTTATCAAGTTTCACCTTACAAGGATATTGTAACCCCCTATATGTTGAGCTACCATAACAACATCCATGAACACATATCCTAAACACTGATTTCTTCCCAATATAATAGAGATACAAAGTATATCAGCTCTCTTCAATTTTGCACACTCAATGCATCTGAAACCACCTTTTGGATCACCCTATATATCTTTGCTCATCCTTAACCTATAAAAGCACTATTTAAAATAAAAACATGACTCACAGGTCATACACATAGTCCTCAATGTGATTTGCACATCAACTTTTCTATTGTGCACCCTCCTCCTTCACTCATTAACTCTCACATTCACACCTCCTATAAATCTATAAACCATCACATTTGGTTTCACTATTTATAGAGCATTCATGATCATCACCATCTTGGTAGACCAATAGGCATGCCTTAACCCTTAATGAATCTATCTCATTGAGACATAGCTCAATACCATCCACATAGGTCAGCCATAACACTCATGGGACACCCTTAATAAACTAAACCTTTCAATTAGGCCCTTATATCTCTTATAGGTCTCATAGAGACCTCTTTACCCATTTAACACATCATCAAGCAAAAAAATAACATAGGACCACTTATAAATACATAGGTCTACTCCACATGACCCCTTTACCATTTTTAAATGCTTATAGTCATAATTGCACTCTTCTATGCAAGCTCAATCAACTCAAATAATAAATTTGTTCATAAGGACACCATGAATGAACACATAGTTAACTTATTAAGGATTGTTCATACTAAAGATAGATTGATAACACCTATAAAATCCATACAAATGATCCTTATGGAGTCTACAACATACTCCAATATCTAGTTCACATTTAAACATCAAGATACCAATAAACATATATCAAATACCCTTCTCGGGTTACTTGTAGAACATGCATGAATATGCATAAACACAATCAAATTTGAACCTAAATATCTTTGATTGTACACACTTTTAGATCTTAAAATCTATATTTCTAGATGTTCCTTGGAGTCCTCTACAAATTTGGTTTTACACCATGAGCAAATTCTGCATAGATCAAAAGATATAGCCTAAAAACTAGACACTAGTCATTCCTTTGTTAAATTGAAATATTTGAATTCAAACAGTCATAGTTAAAATTTAGTCACCATTTTATCATCTAATGTCCTCAATGCTTAGATTAAATATGCATCATCGATCTTTGAACTTTAACTCATAGTATGCCACTACCCAAATGTTAAACTTCAAACACTTGGCATCATCTCAATTCTTCTTGACATCCTGGAATAAACATGCTCCATTAATATCTTGTATGTAGCTTGATATTTATCTATGTTTAAACATTGGACACTTTGAAATAATTTTGTTCAATATGCTCCATTGATCTTGATTAGTATAAACACCTACTCACTGTTAGATCTTAGAAGTAGCTCAATCTTTACGTATACCTATCATTAAATAACCATCACTTTAAACTCTTTAAATCAATACACACCATTAAATCAACCTATACAATCAGTCATGAACCATTAGATATTAATTTGTTCCTAATCTTTATCTCTTGCAAAATCAACTATGGGGACCTAGAAGGCCATCTTTGCTCCTTAATAAATTTAGCTACGCTAATTCGCATGATCTGAAACTTGGACCATATGATCTCCTCATATAGGAGAATCCAAATATATATCAAATTTATCTTATAACCCTCATGAATTTGAGATATAATGTCATTAATTTTCTCACTTATATTTTTCTCCCATAGAGCCAACTATGTCAAGATTTGCCTGGAAGGCCAAATTTTCACATGCATATCTTTTGACATGTTCCATCTCCTAACCTAAAATTTAGTGCATATAAACTAGGATAAAAATGGAAAAAACCATATAATAAAATTATATTGACACCTTCACCTGTTAAAAATATAACACTATCAAAATGCCTACTTAACTTTTCTTGCCACATTAAAAATTTGGCTAAGTATGGGAAAACACTATCAAACTGCCTGGGTGCCCAACTTTGTACTTGAATATCTTATGTTAAAATTAATTACATGACCTAAAAATCAGAGTATAATAACTAGGTAAAAATTTGATCATAATCATATGACCAACTCCCCTTGACCCATTCAAATGTGGTAATGGTGACGTCAATAGACTACCTACTTAGATTTTTTGCCACTAGACCCAAAATGTCTAGATGAAAACAATGGACTACTAAATGAATTCCACTCATGAAAACAAGAACTCAAATAATATAATACCTCTTGAGGTACTTATTACACATCCTCAAATCGCCATACTCATACTTAAGCATCTTTAACCATGCCAAAAATGAGAATTAACCAAGCCTCCTTCAAGCATACTAGGACACACACATTACACACTTTGTCATTATCACATAGACTATCAAGGTACTTCATCCACTCACATGGAAACCTCAAAAAAAAAATCATGGAATCATTTAAAACTTTCCAATAATATCCCCCTTTATCATTTATGTCAACAACCATCATATATCAATATACAACTCACCTTGCTTCTCTCTATTCAAGCACTCCCACAATAGGAACTTTATCCACCTTTGACATAATGACAAAGTTGGCATGAACTAATCCTAAGGACATGAAAAGACTATAAATAGGAGATACCATATTTTTAATATATTAAAAACTCCCCCTTACCTTAAGCCTACCTTTTCTTGCCTTGATAAATTCCTCTTGCTCCATGGATACACTCTTTTCAACCAAGCACTGCAACCAATGAAGAAAAAACACACAAAAAATACTAAAATTTGATGAAAATAACCAAGATACATCTAAGAGGGATTCTGCCTAAGATTTTTGAGCCATTTCATCAATTGAGAATCTTCAGATCTCCATAGACCATGAGGAATCACTACAATGTCTTACTAGCGTTCTCTCTCAAACCACCTCAAGGACCATCAACATAACTTCATGCCACCCACCAAATAGAAAACATACTCTAAACCAACATGAGAAATCTAGTATAAACATACATACCTTTATATTTTGGAAGCACTAAGAAAAACATCAAATATTCATACTAAGCCTATCTAGACTCCTTGTAGCCCTACCTGGAACTTGTAAAGCCCACAATTTTTAGTAGACACATCTTTAAAAACTAAAAATTCATATCCAGAGCACTATCATATGCCACTTAAATAAAGATAATTTTAAACACCTATATCATCCTTTGCAACATACTTCCTTCATAAACCTACTAGCCAATTAGGCCTTCATCTTGATAAAAAGTTGAATAAATTGAAATCCACAAACATTCAAATCTCTATGAAGCTTGATTTAACAACCCATTTGGCCCATTAAATATATTAATAATCCTCATACCTCAAATCATAAGGCAAATCAATTTTATAGCATAGCCCAAAACCCTAAAATCTCAAAACAAATAAAGTCAACAAATCTCTTAGTCAATGTCCACCTTTGAAACTTCTTGTACACCTGGAGACATCCATGACATACTTTTATTCCAAGATTTGAGCCTCCATACCTTTGGGAACATTGAATTATTATAACCCATTTTAGGCCTACTTACCCTTAAGCTAAAACTAATAAAATCAAGAGCACTCAAAAAACTCAATTAGCACAAATAGGATCATCAAGACATAAAACTACCTGAAAGACATCATAAAGAAGTGTACATAATTTTGTGAGCATCAAACTCTTTTTAACATAGAAACAATATCATTAAGCTACCTAGAAATACCCATTCTAACCTTACATATAATGTATATAAAGCAACACTTGCTTCTCCACTGAAAGGAGTCTCTTGAGAAATATAGATAGAGATACCCTACTTCATGTTGTCCTAAAACAATGTGAAACTAGGAGTTGCCCACAACTCCTCATATTACTTCTTCCTTGGTCATCTAATACTTGTAGTTCTTATTATTCTTAGGCTTAAGAGAAGCAACATGCTCATCCACTAAAATATTCTCCTCTATGATTGGATTGACGATACATGGAGATAACATAGATTCATGACATACCTTTTCATCTATATAATCTTCTATACAGCTTGTAACCTTATCACTAGGCACTAACAATTGATGTTATTTTAATGATACTTGCTCATCAATAGTAAAATATTCACTTAGATCCATACTTACCTTAGAATTAGGATCAACCATTACCTTGGTCCT